>CM062293.1:33298632-33326132 GCA_031216915.1 Pictodentalium vernedei
TCCCATTATTTTTATATATTATCCCCTACCTCCAAGAAATACAATCGATCCATTCTGTCAAGCCCATCCCACTCCACCCAATTTCGTTGATAGCGCCTTCTCTCAAAGCAGATACCTAACCTCTGATAGCTGAATATATTATACCTCACGTGACCTTCTATGCTCCTGATTGGACGAATGCTGCACCCCTATTTCGTGTAGTTTGCATCCACAGAACTGACCAGGCACTACACCCAGGCACTACACGTTTTCTATTTTTAGCACACTACTATATCAGTTTTCTTTTCATACTGGGCGAATAAAACTAATCAGGCTAAATTTAAATATCGATTCACAGAGGCACAACATCCACAAAACAACCCAGAAAGAAATCGTTGTGGAAAAATGTATCGCTTTTCCATTTTTGAAGTCACATTTTCCGAGGCGTTCATTTTATTCCTTGAGAAGATGATCCATATCTCGTTTCGAAGAGAATGATCCATACCTGGGTACAACTTTCATGAGAACGCGTCCGGATATGAAAAATCGTTTGTTTCGCTGCTCATATTATTTCGCTATTTAATTGTATGTTTTGGGCAGTAAACGAATAAATAATGGAATTCATTTGAATCTTCGGAGTTTTGTATCCCGCACTGACCCATTCGGTAATGTATATGTGTGACAAATGTGCGGAAATTATCAAACTGCGTTGTCAAATTTCGAAAATTTTAGCTTTCATTCGCGAGTTGCGCGATTCTAGAATACACAGTTCCGTTTGGGGGACATGTTTTGTTTACCCTTGCCGACCGATTCAAAATTTGTCTTCTGCTCATATCAATAAGCCGTGTTTTGGAAGAAGAAACTGTTTTTTGAAAATACATGGTATTTTTTTCTATACAACGCTGGTTGGTAGGGCTGCTACCTTGGTAATAGATTAACAAATCAGACAGATGTTTTTCTTGATGGGTGTTCGATATAATATAAGGATTAGTGCATGTCTTGTCGTTGACTACGCCCATATAGTGCCCAGTGAGGTGGTGTAGTTCCCTCCGCTTCGCGGCGGGAATTACACCACCTCACTGGGCACTATATGGGCGTAGTCAATTCCAAGCCATGCACTATTCGTTAAATAGCGCTCGTTAAAAATTTAACTTTCAGGTCCACACCCATGAAATAATTCCCGATATTCAATAAAATATTGTAGATTTTCCTTTTATTATATGCTACGTAGCATTCCACTGTGCAATACTCAGCTGCATTCGACAGCAAACATAACAAAGATCTGTTGATTGTTCCTTCAAGGCGACGTCATGCGCCGAAGCGTAACGTCATTTAGGAAGCTACTGAAAAAAAAATTCATCGTGTGGACCTGAACATGAGATAATTATATAACACTGACTAAATTAGAGTAGATTTTCTTTTTATTATATGCCTCGAGACATTTTTATTGCAAAATATTTAGTCCAATTCGACACCAAACGCGTACGTTTCAAAACAATAACAAAGATCAGCTGATCGTTTCTTCAAATCGACATCATGCGCCGAAGCGTGACGTCATTTAGGAAGCTACTGATGGATATTTCTCGATATCTATCGAGTCGATGGATATCGAGAAATATCTTTTAGATAATTTGCGATAATTCACAGGCTAGCATATAATAAAACCTTATATTTGTGAATTTCGTTGGTACAATTTTTTCGTGAAATCCCATATTGCTCACGTGCACGGAGTGTAAAAATGAAGACGCCAGCTGGAACGTTAGAGCTCACCAGGAACGAACTAATTGCAGTGCAGCTGTCCGAACTGCAAGACTCTTTCATGTCAGCCTGTCCCGACGTATCAGGCATTTTTTTTCCAGACAGTTAAGCACCTTTATATTAATAACATCCTCCTTGGTCAATAGGAAAGTCTGGAGTTCATTTCCTATGGCCTTCATATGTGTTGATTTGTTTTGGGTTTTATTTCTCATTACTCCACAATGCTCGTTACACAAAGCGGTCTTCAATAATAACTAACCGTCCAAAACACGTCAATAAAGACGTAGTCGGAAATTTGATCCCGGGCCTTCTGGCTTGAGAGACCAGCGCACTTATTCACTCAGCATTCTTGACCCTTTGAACACCAGAGGCCGTTTTCCGATCGGGTCATAAGCTACGTCAAAATGTCATTAACTGGGATGGCTGCAGAGTAAATGCGTGGTGTAGACCAATAAATATTTTCAACGTGCAGCCCTAAGGCTGCACGTTGAAAATATTAATTGGTCTCGCCCCAAATAATAAATATGGACTCTTCCAATTGCTGCCATTGAACTGGCATGGAGGATACCACCAGAGATCAAAGGGTTTACTCTTGGAGAGCTCGTTGGCTCGGAAGTTACGGTACTGGACTTCAAACCGAAAGGTCCACGGTTCGATCCCGTCAGGGTTGGGTTAACTGCTTTGTGTCCTTGGTCAAGGCACTTAATCCCGATTGCCCACAAGGATGCACGTTGGTACTGTGTATTTCAGCGTACTGCACGTCGATGGTGCACTTGTCTCCAATCAGTGTAAACCCTGTTTGTGTGGAGTTAGTACCTTGGGGAGTCTGATAGTTGTTCGCCGTAGTTCGGTGGTTCTGTCGTGTACTTCGACTTCCTCCACCCGTAAAACTGTCCGACACGAGGTGACTCTGGCTGTCGAAAGTGGAGTTAAACTCCAATAAATAAATAACTTAATTCGTGGCAAGTACCTGTGGCCTTTGTTTACTTTTGCTACCTCTGTGTGCAACGAGGGTAAGTGATGTGTGTGTGACGGGAAATCGTGACTGTGATATAAAGACACTATCCATTCCATTCATATAAAAGTCTGGGAAGTAAGACATGCACAGAACGACACATGCATCTAAATGAGTAAACTCGAGATGGCACGAGTGCCAGCGCGGGAGAATAAAACGAGAGGCTGTAGGCCTCGAGTTTTATCCTTCCGCGATGGCACAAGTGCCATATCGATTAATCCATTCACACGCGTGTTGTTCTGTGTTTATTACACACCCCCTCTAGAAAAACAATTATTAGAAGGACACTCACGAATTAATTTGACAACTATCAACAAAAACAACACATTTTATCGCCAACCAAATTTGCGAGGCGAACCCGTGTTACTATTTCGTCCCCTAAGTTCCAACGTGTTCTATGTGCACGTAGAACACATTGGAACTCAGGGGACGATATTCAGCTATCGCCAGCGATTCAAAATGTAATTGCGTTTCGCGACTAGAAAACTCCAGTGAAATTTCGCTTCGATTTAAAAATAGTCCGTCAACGATTTCCGATCCGCACATATGTGCGGAACAGATTTTCATTTTCCGCATGGTTTAGTGTTGATGTAGATGGGAATTACATAGAACAGGGGTGTAATAATTGCTAATTCTTTTCCTGGGAAGAAAACAAACTTGCAAATTATCGTAAAGACAATTGCTAAACAAAGAGCCGCGAAATTGGGCGTTTAATTAGTTGCTTATAATTAGCTTGCCATAAAAAGGAAAGTTTGCCTTTGTAATTTTTAATAAACAAAAACAAAAGAACTCAGAGATCTGTCTTTGGGATGGGGGAGGGTCTGTTTATTAAAAGTTAAAAAGGAAACTTCTCTTTATTTTGCACTGATGTCATGGGTGTTTTCTCAACAATTATATACTTCTCTAATTGGATCTTTCACGCCCACTTAATAATCTCAGGGGAGATAACTTTCGCGAAAGTTGATTTTCATGACGTTATATGTCAGGGATGATCTACACGTGGGTGAGTGGGTGCAGGAGTATTCGAATGTCAGTGTAATATTCAACTATTGCTTTCTCCGGACAGATATTCGGGCATTTTCTTCGCTACTTACCGATTTCTATTTCTTGACACAAAACATTTAATCCGCTGAACTCTGATGTCAATCTATTTAAATTTTAACCCTTTACCCAACGCAGATGATATCAAAATTTATTATTTTAAATATCATTTTTTTTAAATTTTTCCAAAAATTTCAACAAAACCATATCATGTGACCCCTCATTGGAACGAGCTCGTCGAGCTCGTTCCGAAGAGGGGTCACATGATATGGTTTTGTTGACTTTTTTTGGAAAAATAGTCTTTTTTCAGCTGCTGAATTTGCATATTACGCGGGCGGATGTGGCCGATTCGTTGGGTAAAGGGTTAAGCAGCAAATATTTTACATTATGTAACTAGGAACTTAAACGACACACTCTTCTATTTCTGAAACCAAGATTGAATTGGTTAAATTTCTAGTTGCATTATGGGAAAATATTTCGGCTTGAAATGGAGTATCTTTAATGATTCAAAATTTGATATAAAATTTTTGAGCGCACCAAAATCGGCCTGAGACGAGGTTTACCGAGACTCATATTGATTTTGTGAACGAGGTTGATAAACTTCATATCAAATCAGGATGCATTTGAGATCCTCTTTATCACATAATATGTAATTTTATTTTTTTCAATTCTTGCCTCGAAAACATAACTTATGACCCCTTATTGGAGCGAGCTCGATGACCTCGTTCCAGTGAAGGTCATAAACTATGTTTTCGAGACAAAAATGTAAATATTTAGTTTTTCCAGATTTTCACGAATTATTTTGTCAATGTCGTCTGCTATTCGTATTATGGAAAAGAGAAGGTAAATTAAGTTCTACTTGCGAAATCAACTGACTGACAGTGTCACGACCACTAGCGCCAAGGAGTTGGGCGGATAAGGAGGGCAACTGCCCCAGGGTAACTGGTCTGGGATTTTGGGTGTTTCAAAAAGCTGAAAGTCGTGGGAAGGCTTTTGATACGGGCCTCCGATGTTGGTGGAGGTGGCAAGAATACGTAGTTGTACGTAGTTGCATTACTGACCAGGTCCCATTCATATATAAAAAAAATAATAATATTTAAAAACTACTTGTTCCAGTTTGTTGGCTTTCCACCGGTCTTTCCTGTATCATGGTGGTCACGATTATCTTTAGAGAAAAAACGCGCCATACACATAGAAATACAAGTAATAAATTATACTCTAACTACAAGGAGATAATTGAGTAGAAATTGTCAAGAAACTACAGGAGAATGCTTCTTCTAGCACTAAATTAACCCTTTACCTAACCTGAAAAGCAGACGACACTTGCAAAAAAAAAAAAATTCTTGAAAAACTAATTTTTTCATTTTTGTCTTAAAAACATAGGTTATGAATCCCTCGTTGGAACGAGCTCGTTCCAACGAGGGGTCATAACCTATGTTTCTGAGACAAATGATGAAAATTAATTGGCGATTTTTTGGAATAGCGCTCGCCGGTTTTGGCCCATGGCCAAGAAAATGTTTCCCTTGATGCGATTCTCTATAACATTACCTCCCCTTAATTTGGTAAAGCTGTTCAGGCATTTAACACTGAGAGAGATAGGAACTTCATATAAAAACGTATTTTTTTTAATATTCGTGTATTTTTATCACCGATGTGTGCATCATTTCACAAACTACAGTTCTTTTCCTGTGGCGTAGTATAAGCAAATAAAAGCTACCTTGTTACACCTTTTTCCCAATCAATTTGAACATTGGACTATTATTCCCAGTAGAAACCCATTTAAAAAAATAGAAAAAGTTTTCAGACCCTTTTGGTGATCTATAACTTTTTTTTATATTCATTGTATCAACAGTGTGCGCATTGTTGCATAAAATACAGACACTGTTCTTTTTAATAATCTAAAAGTCTGTCAGATGTGGTTTTCCAATTTTTTTCCTCTGATGAATTAAAACTTCCAAATTGCTATGAAAACACATTCTCGACTGCACAATAACGCAGAGATGGATGAGAAATTACACAGTAATTGCTTTAATTGGTGTCGCTATTTCATACCTCATTGTCATTCATCCACGCACGTCAAGTCTCAGAAATTTCACACCTCACCACCCACAAACACTGCCATCTCAATTGGATTTCGTCTCGCAAGTTCAGTAATCTCAAGGGAGATAATTTTGCGTAAGATATTATTTTAATCAATATTGTTGGGTATGGCCGTTACGTTGGGCAAAGGGTTAAAAAACATTTTGGTGGAGGACCCCAGATACTTTAAACATATTTTTATTTGCCATAAATAGGAGCAAAAAGGGATAGGAGGGCAAGTGCTTCCCACTTAGTAAAAACCTCCGCTCCCAAAACATGAATACAGAAAATGTTACAATGGCGAAACAAACAAGTTTTTGAAATTCATAAATGTAAAATAAACTGTTTGAATGGGTTTATATATATATATATATATGTGTGTGTGCATGTGTATAAATAAATATGAATATGTAGCAGTAAACAAGGACAGAAAAAAGAAGAAAGAAAGAAAGAAAGAACTGTTGATGTCCCTTATGCATTCTGTATCTCTCTCGATTTGAATCAATTAATATTCAAAACCAAAGGCCACATAGGCGCTGTTCTGATTAGGATGTGTTAAAATAATAATAATAATAATAATAGTAATAATAATAATAATAATAATAATAATAATAATAATAATAATAATAATAATAATAATAATAATCATTATCATCATTTCTTCGCCTTCTGTACTACAGCTTAGGGACGTGTCTCATTAGATCCATGCTGATTCACACAAAAGGTAAGGAAAACGCCGTGTCAGCGACTCAGGCCACAAACAGCGCAACCGTGACTATAATCATGACTGCACAATCTGTGTACCGATGCGCTGGTTCAGAGTCACCCCGATGACGCGTCCATTCCGTGACCCCTCCATGCGTATTCTATATTGAAGTGGATACCTTGAGTCAGTATTGTTTTACAAATATTACTAGATGGGAAACTCGTTGTCGAACCTCCCAGTGCTACAAATAAATTGTTGCACAAATTTAAAAATCAAAGTGTTAGTTTTGGTTTCTAACACCGGATCACCGTACAATAGATTATCCACCGAATTCAGAGTAATATTAAGATTTGATAAATTACCAATAAGAGCGTTACGAGCGTTTGAATAAGATGGACAGACAAGGAAATAATGTTCTGTGTCCTCAACAACAGTTATACAATGTGGACAATATGGACATTCAGAGATGTAATTGGGGAATTTATCACTTTTCAGAGCATTATAACCAGTTCTAATTCTATTGTGAATGATATTGTGTTTTCTAGAACCATGCGAGAAATATGCAGGTGGTCTGCATACGGGGGGGGGGGGGGGGGGGGGGGGGGGCGATATGAGTTTTTTTAACTCAGTAAGCGATGAGCAATTTCGCACTGATTGGGATAAATTGTTCCACGTTTCCGTGCAAGACGGAAAGAATAATCGTTTAAATAGCTCAGTTCGCATGCTGTGAGGCATAAAATTTGTCGAATTGCAAAGGTTATAAGACGACGTGTCACAAATCCGTGGTGGTAGAAGTTCATAGAGAAAATCTGGCGCATCGCTGTGTATGATTTTGTAAAAGATACACATCTCTTGAACGTGTCTTTTTGTTTCTAGATTATTCCACCCAACTTCTAACAAGAGGCGATCGAATGATACTGATCGTGTCAGGCCCGATACGATTCGTGCTGCATCGCAGTGTATATCCTCAAGGCGCTTCATTAAATGTTGCGGAGCACCGCACCAAACAGGACTACCGTACTCTAATATTGGTAGTACGAAAGCAGGACCCCAGATTGCCCGCTTATCGTTTCGCGACTTCGGCACTCGCTGGGTCCGTAACGCCCTTTCAACAAATTGCCCCACGACCCGTCCTCGCCCTCGACGGTCCTGGTCACGAGGTTGACTTTGACTCCTGACGTCACGCGTTTATTAGTGTGTTCTGAGCGATTTTTATATTCCGTAATGAGTTAGTTGATGGTGATCATGTGATAAATTTTGTTATCATATGTCTTGTCCGTTTTGTTCACTTTAAAACATTTGATATTTTGTTTTCATATTAATCAGTGATAAATAAAGCCTTCCGTCAATTCCATTGGTCAATTTCAAAACTAGACAATTTGATTGGTTGAACAAAATAAAACTGGGCCACATTTTCATAATTTGCATAATTAGAGTTGGTAGCTTTCATTGGTCAATTTCAAAACTGGACAATTTGATTGGCTAAAGAAAATACAACTGGGTGATATTTGCATAATTTCAGTAGGGAGAATTTACGTTATCTGTCCTATTTAGGGTGGGTTATATTGTATTAATCTTTTACCTACAAGAAAAACGCCATTCATTTTTTTTATGTTTTCACTTTTTGCTTCCAAAACATAGGTTATGACCCCCTATTGGAACGAGCTCGACGAGCTCGTTCCAACGAGGGGTCATAACCTATGTTTTGGAAGCAAAAAAATGAAAAATTTTAGTTATACGAGAATGTTTTTTCCAAGTGCCGTCTGCAACTCAAGTTAGGTGATGGGTTAAAAAGTCATACTAAGTGGCTAATTTGTGCGTGTGTGTGTCATATGACAAACAGAATATGAAATGAGTGTTTTTCTCAGATAATATTGATGAAACTCGTCCGAATTTTCCGTTTGGGCTCGCCAGAGGCTCGCCAAAACGGAAAATTCTTAGACTCGTTTCATAAATATTAAAAACACTCATTCCATATCCTCTATATATTACGACATTAATAAGTGCTGATAGTCAATCTTCTTGTTTCTTTGACGAATGGGCATCAATGATTATTGTATTGAAGCAACGTTAGTGGCAAAAAGACGACTCTCGCTAAAACTTTAACATAAATATTTTTACAAATGAAACCAACGGAAATAAGTGCTGATGGTCGATCTTCTTGTTTCTTTGACGAATGGGCATCAATGATTATTGTATTGAAGCAACGTTAGTGGCAAAAAGACGACTCGAAAACTTTAATATAAAGATTTTTACAAATGAAACCAACGGAAATAATGAACAATTTTTCCTGCTACAACATTTCTGGAGACAGGTTCAGTATAAATAATTAAATGTCAAATTTTCTTTAAAAAACAGCTTTCCGTGTCAAGAAAATGTTTTCTTTAAAGTAATGTCTCAGAGTAGGTAATCTGAATAAAAATAACGAAAAAGAACCACAAAGGAATTGTTCGTGTCTGGAATTTTATAGATACTTTACGCAAAACGTGCAATCAATTTCTGCTCTTACAAAAAGAACTGGTTTTATTTTCTGCGACATTTTCTTCATTAATGTTTTCGGGAAAGTGCTCTCTTAACCATGTTTGCGCTTTCTCGATCTCTTTGATGGGTTTGAGTAATCGTGCTTTGTTGTGTAAAAGTGTTCAAAGACGGAATGAGATTCGACATTTTTTGAGAAAAAAATGTGATAGATTTTTCAGAATACATTTCGAAATAACAAAGGGATGTATCAGTTAAAAACTTTCTACGTCAAAATATTCCTTTTAGCTCCTCCATCAAAAAAGAAAGATTTATCATTAAGTATTTTTTAAACTGAACCACTCTTTTCTTGTTTGCTTTCTCGATTATTCTTCAGAGTACTGTATAAAACGAAGTAATTTAACCCTTTATACAGCGTAACGGGAGTGCGGTGGCTCAGTGGTAGACTGTTGGACTTCCATGCTGACAGTGGTGGCGCCGGGGGGGGGGGGGGGTTGTCAGGGGGGCTACAGTCCCCCCACCCCTGTCGGAGAAGTCCAGCCCCCCGCCCCCCACCCGTCGGAAATTTTTAGTCAGTCCGTCGGAGAGTCTCGTAAACCCGACTTCACGAGAAATTTCCAACAATCGAATCTGGATGTCTCGTCTTGTCAGTCTCGAACCCGTGCAGCACTGGAACTTTGATAGAGAATAGTGATTCTCACGAAATTCATTAATGTCGTTCGTCAAACTGGCTTTATAGATGAAATATTTCCCGACCTTATTATAATATGTTTACTTTAACCCTTTACCTAAGGTAACGGCCAAAACCGGCCAGCGCTATTCTCAAAAATCGCCAATTAATTTTCATTATTTTATTCATTTTTTGACTCAAAAACATAGGTTATGACCCCTCGTTGGAACGAGCTCGTCGAGCTCGTTCCAACGAGGGGTCATAACCTATGTTTTTGAGACAAAAAATGAAAAAAATTAGTTATTCAAGAATTATTTTTGCAAGTGTCGTCTGTTTTTTCAGGTTAGGTAAAGGGTTAAATAATCAACAAACATACTCAATTTGCTTCTATTTTGGTTCTCCAATTTACCAATTTTCACTCATTTTCCTTCGTTTGGGAGGACAAAAGTTATATGTTATGGCCCCCCTGTCGGAGAGGTCAGCCCCCTGTCGAGAAATCCATGGCGCCACCCCTGTGTGCTAGAGGTCCCGAGTTCGATCCCCATCCGGGACGACCCGCGTTGTGTCCTTGGGCAAGGCACTTTATACCGGTTGCCTACATGGGGGCACGATGACGCCGTGTACTAAGGCGTACTGCACGTCGATGGTACACATGTCTTCAACCAATGCTAACCCTGCTTGAGCGGAACTTGAACAGAGTTCGAATGTTGATGAGCTGACAGCTGCCCGTCGATACTCTGTGGTTCTCTCCGGGTACTCCGGCTTCGTGCACCCGTAAAACTGTCACGGTCGCGATTAGCCATTGTGCATAAGTATGTGACCTTAAACCGTAATAAATAAATAAATAATGACACAGCGTAACGGCCAAAACCGACCAGTGCTATTATTACCACTTTATAGGGCGTTCCCAAGTACATTAACAGAGTTTAACAGGGCATTACAACACCGTAACTCTCAACTTAAAAAGTCACGTGATGTGTCGGGCCATTAATGAGTTAAACATTTCATTAACAGCTCGACATGTCAAGTGACTTTTGTTCCTCGCTGTCGTACACTCGAAAATGAAAACAGTTTCCAGAAATGGTTTCAACTAGTAAACAATGTGATGTTTATTTAAATTATTGAATATGTAAAATGCCCACCAAAGTTTGTCCCATACGAACAAGCAGCTGTACAAAGTGTGTAAGTCTGTATACATTTTAAGCCTTTATTTCTGACTTAAAAGCGGTCTGTTTTTTACGTTTTCTAATTCAGTTGCAATTGAAAGAGTACCGGTGCCGATCACGTGATAATCATGTGACACCAGTTTGTTTGAGAACAGACGGTAATATGATCTGGTAAAATTGAAAACGTTAAAATTGTCTCAATCAAGCTAATTGAATGAAGACCAATTGGCTGTTTATAACTGCCATGGAAGGTACAGGGTCAAAACCTTCTCAGAATCGCAGTGGTAATAACAGTAATAACATGACTTTATCGGAACTTGTGGTTTATTAACGGCCCAACAGGTGTGAATAACAGCCCTTCAGCTTATTAACGGCCCTCGACTTCGTCTCGGGCCTTTTTTAAGCTGTCGGGCTGTTATTCGCACCTGTTGGGCCGTTAATAAACCACAATGCCCTCCAACGTCATGTTATTGTTATATTCACAAAAATCGCCAAAAAAATTCTTTATTTTTTTTCATTTTTGTCTCAAAAACATATGTTATGACCCCTCTTTGGAACGAGCTCGTCGAGCTCGTTCCAAAGAGGGGTCACAACCTATGTTTTTGAGACAAAAATGAAAAAAATTAGTTATTCAGGAATTTTGTTTGCATGTGTCGTCTGCTTTTCATGTTAGGAAAAATGTTAAATAAAAACGACAAAGGAAATTACAGATGGTGTCGATACGCAGGAGTGAGAGACGATAGCTCCATTGATAAGGTTTTTTTTACATACATATATAATAGTTCATTCATGCTAAAACATAGCTCTAGTTGTCAGTGAGCGCAGCGACTCAGTGGTTACGTCATTCGCCTTCAAACCGAAAAGCTCTAGTGTCCGATCTCAACCATGGCTAACTGCGTTGTGTTCATGAGCAAGGCACTTAATCCCGATTGCCCACGTAGGGGCGTGGTGGCAATGTGTACAAACGTGTAGTGTACGCCGATGGTTCACTTGTCTTCAACCAGTGTTAACTCTGCTTGTGTGGAGTAAGTACGTTGGTAAGTCTGACAGTTGCTCGCCGTTGCTCGGGGTTCTCTGCGAGGACTCCGTCTTCCTCCACCCGTAAAACTGTTCGACACGAGGTCACCCTGGCCATCGAAAGTGTCGTTAAACTCCGACAAATGAATAAATAAATAAATAAATAAATAAATAAATAAATAAATAAATAAATAAATAAGTCAAGTGCATTACGCACATCAGACATATTTTCCAACACATTTCTAATTTGCAATGGGGAGCATTCCCTTCTAATACGGGGGAGGGGTTATTAGTGACGTAAATTATCGCCGGGTGCCATTATGGCACCCGGCGATAACTTGCATCGATCGCTGAATTCTGTCTCAAATGTGTTAACCACCTAACCTCACCCCATCCACTCTCCAATGGGGCAAAACGTCTAGAGGATTGAATTGAAGCGTAAATATAATGTGCCGAGATTCACAAAACTAGGCTGACATTTTATTTTTCGGACCAACGCCAAGACCACCTTCTTTCTGCAACTTTTTTCTCAGTGACAGTTTCTGTGACCAGCACCTCCGGCCACTCTGTGCAATTAAAAGTCCGCACGTGAAACACAGTCAATCTAATCCATTGAGCTCAAAGCATTCCAACCTTTCAAGGTAGCCTTGAACCATGGGAGATAACTCTATTCGAAAATTGTCATTTGTTCTCCAATTTGTGTACATGCAATTCAAGAAAAATATACTGAAAAAAGCATATAAATCGCCACTGAAATGGCCGTAAATGTTATGTTATCAAAGGGTGATAAAAACATCAGTCCTATATTTCGAAAGCTTTCTGTACTAATAGAAGTGATTTATATGTATTTTGTTTCATTTGGGGCATTCTAAAATCTCTCGGGAACAAATTTGTACGCAACCCTGTTTCCCGTTTTTGGGTGTTTTTTTCATCTCTTGAACGACCAACCCATCCCGCCTCAGTTTATGGGAATTTTATGCACTCCTCCTCGAATAACTCAGAGAATATGTTTGTGAATAAATATATATCGTTCTCGGGTGCGAAAAGGCGCCATCTGCAATGCTAAAGCATTGCAGATGTCACCTTGTTGCACTCAAGGAACGATATTGAAGTCTTGATTTGTGGACTTTCCAACTCCTTATTTAATTAACGCTTACCACACCCACACTCGGTCATGCTGGTTTCCCAAACTCACCCACAGGTACCCATTTACATAAAACTAACTGTGTGTATGACTTAAGTATAAGAAGCAAATCAAGTCCTGTAAGAAAGTGCATTATTAACCCTTCACCCAACGCAGACGATATCAAAATTTATTTTTTTAAATATTATTTTTTTAAATTTTTCCAAAAATTTCAACAAAACCATATCATGTGATCCATCGTTGGAACGATCTCGACGAGCTCGTTCCAACGAGGGGTCACATGGTATGGTTTTGTTGAAATTGTTTGAAAAATAATATGTTTTCAACTGCTGAATTTACATTTTACGCGGGCGGATGCGGTCGATTCGTTGTTAAAGGGTTAACTCATTGAACCCGGGTGGTATCTTCCATGTCAGTTCAATGGCAGCAGTTGGCAGTGCCGCCGAGAGAAAATACGCGTCCCGGGGGAATCAATTAGATGGTACCACCTGGGCCCCATTGTTTCAAACCCAACTTACACCAAGGACCCATGACAATATTCACCCTTCCCCCCGACCGAAAGTAAAATTATGTATGTCCAGTTCTCAGAACTGACCAGGAATATCGAAGCGGGACGACTATATAACCGAATTACAGAACAGCATATTGTGGGTGGACCCACGATATATCTAATAACTTAGACAGTTCCTGAAAGGAATATATGCTTACCAGTGAGTTCGGGGGTCCGCGGCCCGCCTGTCCATTCACACACCCAGGGCATTGAAAAAAGCTCGTAAACTAGCTGTCTCGGGTGGCGCGGCTTCGTCCTCGCGGGCCCACAGTACCGCCGGGCCCTGGAGTTACTAACCTGCCCCCCCCCCCCCCCTCTCGTCTGCCCTGGCAGTTGGAAGAATCCATATTCATTATTTGGGTGCAGAACAATTAATATTTCAACGTGCAGCTTTCGCATTGGCATAACTGCCATGTTACTTAACCAAATTATGACGTAACATGTTCCTGACAGGAAAAACGGCCACCCGGGTTCAAAGGGTTAACCCTTTATCCATCGCAGACGATTTCAACATTTATTATTTTAAATATCATTTTTTTTAAATTTTTCAAACAATTTCAACAAAACCATATCATGTGACCCCTCGTTGGAACGAGCTCGACGAGCTCGTTCCAACGAGGGGTCACGTGATATGGTTTTGTTGAAACTTTTTGAAAAATAATATTTTTTCAACTGCTGAATTTGCATATTACGTGGGCGGATGAGGGCGATTCGTTGGGTAAAGGGTTAATAACAAAAACGAAGCGGCTCCTGAGGAATATTATTGAGAAGAGCGTTACTTAAACCCCACCCCATCCCCACCCCCGCCGAACCGTGCATTTTTGGCGAGGAGCGGGGATGTCTTGGGGAGCGGTGTTGAGAAAGGGTGTTTTCGTGTCATCTTCTTTCACACAGAGATCCCACATAAAAATCTTGATTGAGAGGATTATCGTACGAAGCAATGAGAAGGACAACGCTTCAAATTGGAGTAGGGCAATCAAATTCAATGAAAAAAAAATCATTAAATGTGTCAAAACGTGTGTTGAATCTCAAAATTAGAATATACAGAATTTCTTTTTTGAAATTTCTGTTGTGATTCGATTTTTTTGCGACCTGTAATGTTCTCCACCCTCTTACTGTTCACTTCATCACTGATCTTGTATGTTTCGACTTCAATAATCTTCTTAATTTTCTGTGCAATTTTTATTCGGGATTGACAGGCGAATTATCTTTGTTGTTTACCAGAAAAAATTTAATTTTACGACATGTCCGTTTTAACCATCTTCCCACCACAAGTTGCCGACAACAGAGTAAATTCTCAGTCAAACAGATAAAAATGTTGAGCTTTTGAACATAGCCTGTGAGTAGTACATTATGTGCCCAAGAATCCCTGATTGGTTAGACGAAATATTTTGTGTGCTGTGGGAGATAGTCTCAATAGGCACGTGAGATGTCATGTTGGTTGTCATGGCAACATGTATGAGCAGCCATATTGTATAAATGTCTTGGTGATGCGGTATTGCGATGACACGGTATTATCATAGCTGTAAAAGTTCTTATATCATGCTTAACCCTTTACCTAACAAATCGCCCGCATCCGTCCGCGTAATATGCAAATTCAGCAGCTGAAAAATATTAATTTTCGAAAAATTTCAACAAAACCATATCATGTGACCCCTCTTTGGAACGAGCTCGTCGAGCTCGTTCCAAAGAGGGGTCACATGATATGGTTTTGTTGAGTTGAAAACATTTAAAAAATGATATTTCAAATAATAAATTTTGAAATCGTCTGCGTTGGGTAAAGGGTCAAAGAGGGCCGTCATTTTGAATCTCATTGGAATCATGTGATTTCTATAATTAGCACGTATTGCTATAGTTTTGTTCTTGTTTTGGGTTGTGTTCGATTTAACGGGGTGGATGGATGGATGCGGTAGTACAACAGGAGGTCAGCCAATCTGGCTATGTTACCTCCCTGTGGTATATAACTAATGCGATATGTTGCACATGAAGGTAGTACTGAAGCATCCCCGCGGGAACCGCGGGAACCCCGGGAACCCCGGGAAGTGAAGCAGTGCATGTTCACTGCGGTAAACAGGCTCTGTTTTACTGGTAAAATACGACCCAGTCACCAATGCTTGGGAGGTGCAAACCCTCTCTACAACGGGCAACGTGGCTTATTAACGCTCACCTCTGGTCTTGAGTTGATACTCATGTTGTGGTCATGATTAGCCATTGTGTAAAAATGTGTGACCTTAAACACCAATAAATAAATAAATAAATAAATAAATAAATAAATAAATAAATAAATAAATAGTACTGAATCAGAATTTTTTTCTTTCGTGCCAAAATTATTTTGATTACCATTGCTGGTACACCTTCTATTTACATTTGTACTTGTATACTGCTAAATAAAACCAATCAATCAATCAATCAATCAATCAATACAATGAATGGGATAAACTTATTTTGGTTTTATGTAGTCTATGTTTGGTATAGGTAGCAAGCAGTAAGTCAAATGATGTGGGTATGTCCGATTTAACGGGAGTGATGCAGAAGTATAGTATGGATGATCTGTATGCATTTTCGTCAATTTTGGCTCTTAGTACTACTAACTCACCCAAGGTTTTATACTATACCGTGTCATACGTCCGAGGTGTTATACGAGAATATGTTTGATTGTACTGTATAACAGTATTGTCGTGACGGTGAGTACAAATTTTTGACGACATTTTATTTCTGAAAACTTTTAAACTTCGTAAAATCCTAGGCTACATCATTTTATATCTCGAAGATTGGTAGCCAGTGGACATCCATTCCATTGTTCTAAAGTAAACTCTGGTAACGTTGAAGTGCGTTTAATTTGGAACAGAATCCTACTTAACCCTTTGAATCATGGTGGTATCTTCTGTGTCATTTCAATGACAGCAATTGGAAGAGTCCATATTTATTATTTGGGGTTAGACCAATTAATATTTTCAACGTGCAGCCCTATGGCTGCACGTTGAAAATATTGATTGGTCTATACCACGCATTTACCTTGTAGCTATCCCGATTAATGACATTTTGATGTAGCTTGTGACCCGGCCGAAAGAAACGACCTCTGGTGTTCAAAGGGTTAAGTCATGTCACTATTATTAGATCTTCGGGGGTGTTCGGTTTCCCACGCCTCTTCGATCTAGTTCTGTTTTTGTTCAGCGCTTCTTAACATGTTCTACCTACACAAACTTATCTGTGTTGTCTGATCCATGACAAGTCGAACGAGGCAAAGAGTCGGTATAGCAAATGATACGACTCGATCACTCTTCTGGATATTGTAAAATAGCTATAGAGGTGCCCGTAGGTGCCTGGGCACCCTAGAACCTATGCAGGCAACCTCAAATTTTGAAATCTATGTCAATTGTTTTCATAACTTTCTCCAAGTCTATCGCTAAATGATTAGCAAGTTCTGGTATACAATGCAAGACCTCGCGTAATTTGCATTAAAACACAGAGCCGGACTTATGACATTCAGATCACATTGACATGGAACTCACGCAGAGAACCAAATTGATAGATCATACCTATTGTAAAGGAGCTTGAGGTCTCGAGAACAATTGCCTTTATTTATTTATTTATTTATTTATTTATTTATTTATTTATTGGTGTTTAAGGTCACATACTTATGCACAATGGCTAATCGTGTCCGTGACAGTTTTACGGGTGCACGAAGCCGGAGTACCCGGAGAGAACCACAGAGTATCGACGGGCAGCTGTCAGCTCCTCAACATTCGAACTCTGTTCAAGTTCCGCTCAAGCAGGGTTAGCATTGGTTGAAGACATGTGTACCATCGACGTGCAGTACGCCTTAGTACACGGCGTCATCGTGCCCCCATGTAGGCAACCGGTATAAAGTGCCTTGCCCAAGGACACAACGCGGGTCGTTGCACTCGTTTAAACGTCAATTAAAACAGTTTGTCGGAATGGAAGCATTCCCGAGATTAACGACATGAAGTGTATCGGATATAATGAAATGTGAATGGGGCAGTAGTGTGCAGAGGGTTTATCACTGAATGGCAGGTATTCAATCTGTAATTGTTTCCCATGATGCAACTTGGAATTTAACCAATTCAATCCTGTTTGACAGAGCTAACTGAGCTCTGTCAAACAGAATTGAATTGGTTAAATTCCTAGTTGCATTATGGGAAAAACTTAGTGCTGTGAATGTCGATATTTTGACATCAGCATGCAAAACGTTGTCAGGCTTACATAGATTTTAGCAGGCAACCCCAAAAATAATTTCTGGCCATGCCAATGTCTACATCCATGGATGTTTGATAGAGCTCATTGGGCTAAACAATATTTGCGGAAGGCATCTGCCTCGGGGCTGCGCGTTGAAAATATCGATTGGTCTATCCCAAATAATGAATATGGACTCTTCTAATTGCTGATATTGAACAGACATGGAGAATACCACTAGAGTTCAAAGCATTAAGTCATAGTTTTAAACAACGCACTTCTGGTCTATGTTATTCCAGGTCAAGCGGAGGTGCACGTGGGCCTAATTTTATGTAATCATGCTAATAAACAGGACGTATCCCATTGGGAAAGCTCCATGCAATCGATAAAATCACTGCATCGCGAAATTACTTGAATCATTTATAATCAGGATCAATTTGTTTCAGGTCTCCAACACCCACAGCTGGAAATCTGTAATCTTTTGTCTAGACACTGCGTCTTTGGATCAGTGATAAAGTCATCAGCGTCAACTTTTTTTCGCAATTATTGTTTACCCCAAAATAGACTCGTTAAATGACGGAGTGATATTGAATGGGACAGCCGGATTTAGACTGATTAACCGAAAAATACACTTTAAAATAAAAAGGGACAAATAATGATTTCTGAACGAACATGTAAACAACTAGAAAGGATGAATAGAACATTACTTCGGCGCACAGTGTAACTTGGTGTCCTTATAAATGTGGCATTTCTGAAATGACCAAAACAGGGGCGGTCTGGAGCAAGAAAAGTTCCTGAGTAATGCACCAAAAGTGCCCCAGACATGGAGAAAATTTTGATCTTGCGAACTGAACGAACGCGGTTTCGTTGTATTTGAGCAATCTATTTCGATGACAGTTTGTATCATCTTCATCGAACGTAGCTTATGACCCGGCCGGAAAAACGGTCTCTGGTACTTATAGGGTTAAGTCATGTCACTATTATTAGATTTTCGGGGATGTTCGGTTTCCCACGCCTCTTCAATCTAGTCCTGTTTTTATTCAGCGCTTCTTAACATTTTCTACCTACACAAACTTATCTGTGTTGTTTGATTCATGACAAGTCGAATAAGGCAAAGAGTCGGTAGAGCAAATGGTACAACTCGATGACTCTTCTGGGTATTTTGGAATAGCTATAGATGTGCCCTTGGGATCTGGGCACTTCCAGAACCTATCCAGGCACCCTCAAATTTTGAAATCTATGTCAATTTTTTTCATAACTACCGGGGTTGGGGGAACCCATCGGAAAGACAGTAGTTCGGCTCAATCGAAGAATATTTTGATTTTTTGAAATTGAAGGAACGCTGTTTACTTTCATCTGAGCGATTAATGGCAGACTAGAATGTTGGTGTATCAAAATGTCCTCTATGTGGACTGCCAATGGCTTCTCATAAAAAGCAGATGTCTTCCTAAAAAATCCAATAAAACGAAGAAAGCTTAGAGGAGCAGACAGTATGGGGTCCGTGATATTTACTATTTGTTTACTGATGTTTAAGGTCACATATTTATGCACAATGGCTAATCATGACCGTGACAGTTTTACGGGTGGAGGAAGCCGGAGTACCAGGAGAGAACCGCTGAGCAACGACGGGCAACTGCCAGCTCCCCAACATCTTTCAAGACATGCGTACCATCGACGTGCAGTACGCCTTAGTACACGGCGTCATCGTCCCCCCACGCGTGCAATGGAGATGAAGTGTCTTGCCCAAGGATACAACGCGGTTGCCGCAGGTGTGATTCGAACCGAGGACCTCTCGGCTTGCAGCCTGCACCTCTACCAACTGAGCCACCGCGCTCCCCAACAGGGTCCGTGAAAGGCAGAGAACAAGGATTCTAAAATCTTTTAGAGAGCAATCCCGTTCAATCAAAATATGCCAAGAATAATGCACCATCGACGTGCTGTACGCCTTAGTCCACAACGTCATCGCGACCCAACGTAGGCAATAGGGGTCGTGTTGGGTATACTAGGTGGTATATTATAATATTAGAATGTTTCTTTTCATGTTCTATCGGTCGATAGTACCTGAGTTTGTGTGATTTCTGAAATAAAACATGAAGCAGCGAAGCTGCTGAAGGTTTTATTTCAGAAATCACACAAACTCAGGTACTATCGACTGATAGAACATGAAAAGAAACGTTCTAATTATTTTATTATGCCGAACAAAAAATAGCTTTCATTTTTAAGCGTTAACTGCAACATGCCATCAATGTTGTAATAACAATGTAGTGGAACCCAACACATGACGTCATTTCGAACGAATGACGTCAATTTAGGAGTTTCTAGATCACCAAATTCGAAAATGACTTGTCACAAGTGCCGTCGCTTTGGGAGTTTCTATATCACCAAATGCCAGTGTTTACAACTGTATCATGCTGTTCATGTTTTAATTCATTATTAATGCTTGTGTGATAAGTGGTATAATAGAATATAAATTCATGTTTCTTGGCCGACGACAGTTGTTAGAATTAAGCGGAGTGAAACAATTTATTTTGAACTTGAGGCGGAGGCTTAGTGAGGTCGAGGAGTACCACACTTGTGGAAATATAATCGATTGAAGTCATAACTCATATTCAGGATTCACTGAAGTGCTGAACAAAATATTTAATATTTCTGATTCTTTTGAATCCATTGTTTGTAGTTAAAATTGAAAACACACCCGCTGAAGATGACATATTTGTTGGTAAGTTCGTGTCTATCGGTGACGAAAAAAGTTAAACGGACACGGCGCCAGCGTTTGGTGTTGCGAAATTCCAAAATGCGTTATCGACGCTGATCGATGGAAGTGGAGCTTACATTTTTTTTGTTCTCTTGTCTCCAGGGAAGAACGTTCCGATAGTACCCGTGTTTTGCCCCCAAAACTCCAGTACTATGACTTTTAGAAAGTGTCAAATTAACCAATCTCGACTGACGTTACAAACGTGAGGCCTAATAATATAGTAGTAGAGTGTGGGTGGTGTTGTTGGGTGTATTTAGTTACCTTATACTACGGAATACTGTCTCTCACCTTCAGGCTGTTCAAATATACGGGATGTGCCTATGTGATGAAAGCACAACACACATGGTATTTTTGCATGTGCCAGGTGTTCTGATATGCGACTGTGTGCAATGTACGATTCGAATGACTTAGGGCTGCACGGTATATCGAAAAACCGGTATATACCGGTATTCAAACCAATATCGATTGGTTTCGTAAAGATCTGTTTATAAATACGGCCTCTAGACCGAGCCATATAGAAGTACAAAAACTGATTGGACCTAATTTCGGTACAAAATGGCCGCTGGCAGCCATTTTGAATTTTGGACCGCACCCAGAAATACCCGTTCTCGTCCCAAGGTGATAACAAAGGTACACACGAAGTTTCGTGAAGATCGGTTCTTAAATACAGCCCCTAGCCCGAGACGTATCTTATGTGTACTTACTGTGTACAAGTAGCACTGAATAAATCAAAGACCATCTAATTTGCATAATGTCTGCACGAGAAAACCCCGTATTATATGTGATGTATTCGATGTTATTAAACATTCATACAAAAATGTATTCAAATCAGAACTTTCATACAGAAGTTCTGTACAAAAAAATGATTACACTAATTTTGGTACAAAATGGCTGCCGGCGGCCATCTTGAATTTCAGACCGCACCCAAAAGCACTCGTTCTCGTACCGGTGTAATTACAAAAAAATCGGTTTATCGTCATTATTTATTTACCCACAATTTAATTTTCAAGATGTCTTGAGTTTTTTTTTAACTGTAGACCTGAATGAATAATATTATCCTTTCTCCAAGGAATCGTCTGTTTGCGCCCTCGTAATATACAAATTCAGCAGTTGAAAAAATAATTTTCAAAAATTTCAACAAAACTATATCCTGTGACCCCTCATTGGAACGAGCTCGTTGAGCTCGTTCCAATGAGGGGTCCATGATATAGTTTTGTTGAAATCTTGGGGGGAAAATCTGAAAAAATAATTTTGAAAATAATAAATTTCGATATCGTCTGCGTTGAGTAAAGGTTTTTCGAACCGCATCGTCAATGTATGCTAATTCGTTCGAGTCTCGATTGTGGTACTTCTGTTCATATATCTGAACAGTTTTCGATACACCGGTATACCGCGGTATTTTTTTTAAATACCGATACCGGTATTCAGTTTTGAATATCGTGCAGATCTAGAATGACTCCTCGTAAAACTCTTCACTTCATCTAGGTATTTGTGGCCTTCTTGGAATGTGTGGTTTGTGGAGAAGCGGGGACCTTTATTGATTGTTGTGAACTGACTTTTAGTTTTAAAAGAAAAGAATTACAACAAACAAAAAAGTTACAAATCATAGAAAGATGTATACTGTGGGGAATGTCGTTGTCTTGTGACTGTCTTCCTGTCATCCCCTAAATGACTAAAATAATGAGCAAACTCAGTGATAGACTAAACAGTTTCAGACAATTATAGGAAAGATGAACCTTCGCCACCATATAGCCTTTGCTACTGATGCGATGTTAAACGCCAATCCGTAAGTCAGTAGGAAAAATGAACCAGGCTGACTGGTACCATAGAGTGTAGTTTAGCCTAGGTTACTTGCTATGCATCTATACTTGGCAGCCGATATAAAACCAACCACGTGACAGCCTCTTTATTTATTAAACCTAATCAAATAAATATAAAATGTTCTCAAATCTGTTACATTACACCGGTACGGAAGCGTTGGTGCGCCAGTTGAGTATTATTTCTATCTTGCACGTGCAAGTTAGCTATCTTGCACCTGCAAGTTACTATCTTGCACGTGCAGGTTAAGGCTAGCTATCTTGCACCTGCAAGTTACTATCTTGAACGTGCCGGTTAGCTATCTTGCACGAGCAGGATAGCTATCTTGCACCTGCAAGTTAGCTATCTTGCACGTGCAGGTTAGCTATCTTGCCCCTGCAAGTTACTATCTTGCACGTGCAGGTTAGCTATCTTGCACGTGCAGGTTAGCTATCTTGCACGTGCACGTTACTATCTTACACGTGCAGGTTAGCTCTCTTGCACGTGGAAGATAGCTATCTTGCACCTGCAAGTTAGATATCTTGCACGTGCAGGTTAGCTATCTTGCACGTGCAAGTTACTATCTTGCACGTGCAGAGCTATTCTGCACGTCCAAGATAGCTATTTTGCACCTGCAATTTAGCTATCTTGCACGTGCAGGTTGGCTATCTTGCGCCTGCAAGTTACTATTTTGCACGTGCAGGATAGCTATCTTGCACCTGCAAGTTACTATCTTGCACATGCAGGTTAGCTATCTTTCACCTGCATGTCTATACTATATTTTAGCATGTAACACAATGACAGTGAATCACAATATGGCTGTCCGGGTGAGTCACCATGACAACCATGTGACAACCGCCATGCGTTACGGTATGACGTCACCTGAAGATTCCCAAAAAGAGATTTCCCGAATGGGCACATCCGGATAATTTCATACTGCCACGTCAGCTTAGAAGCATAATTACATTTGACGTGATTTTGTTTGTATTCGGTGGTTTTTCCCTCTTTTCTCATTTTGTTACCTTCTTTTTTCAAGAATTGTAGAACCTTCAGACCCCCTAGCCAGGATTCTATAAAGGGATTCTCCTACCTAGGTTTGGGAGGGGGTCGAACATAATATTTGGAAGGCCGAAGAGTTCGGGGACCTGCCTTAACCCTTTACCCAA
Source organism: Pictodentalium vernedei (assembly GCA_031216915.1). NCBI lineage: Eukaryota > Metazoa > Mollusca > Scaphopoda > Dentaliida > Dentaliidae > Pictodentalium > Pictodentalium vernedei. Next base: position 33,322,148 of record CM062293.1, read on the forward strand.
CGTAACAGCCGAAACCGGCCAGCGCTGTTCTCAAAAATCGCCAATTAATTTTCATTATTTTTTTCATTTTTTGTCTCAAAAACTTAGGTTATGACCACTCATTGGAACGAGCTCGTCGAGCTCGTTCCAACGAGGGGTCATAACCTATGTTTTTGAGTCAAAAAATGAAAAAAAACTAGTTATTCAAGAATTTTTTTTTTTTTTTTTTTTGCAAGTGTCGTCTGCTTTTCATTTAGGTAAGGGTTAATCCTAACTATAACCGCAGGGAAGTGAGAGTTGGAGGTAAATACCGGGGGGGGGGGGGGGGTCCTGGTTTGAACATCCCCACCCCCAATTCTCTAAGAGCGAATCTCAGGCATTTGTAGTATGTGTATAGCCCTATAGTGGAGATCATTTTAGGCCTTTATGTCACGTGAACGTTGCATTTGGGCCAATGAGAATTTTTGAGGGTGTCAACAGATGGCTGCCATGTGTAACTAAGAAACTTGTTCAACTTCCGGATGCATTATTTTTGTTTGTTTTTCTGGAGCATGGACAACTACAGAGATGCATTCACGTAATCTTTAATGATTTGTCCAAGATAAATTCACTCATCTTGATTGAAAAGAGACATGACTGGTTTCCCTGGAAGACTCTTTAATAGAATAAGATCTTCAATTTTTCTGCCTCCCTTGTTCGTGTCATGTATTTCTGATTCACTGCGTCGTGAAACCATCAATCACACCTCAAACGTGATGATTAAACATTTAACGTCCAAAATACCAATATTATCCCAATATTGCATCTTGAGGGCCATGGTTTCACAGCAGATCAGAAGTGAGAGTTGAAAGAAATCAATGAATTTATGCGGGTGGGAGGTGGGGGCTGGATGGCAGTAGGGCTGCGCGGTATATCGATAAACCGGTATATACCGGTATTCAAACCAATATCGATTGAATACCGGTGTAATTACAAAAATATCGGTTTATCGTCATTATTTATTTACCCACAATTTAATTTTCAAGATGTCTTGAGTTTTTAACTGTAGACCGGAATGAATAATATTATCCTTTCTCCAAGGAATCGTCTGCTTGAGCGTTCGTAATATACAAATTCAGCAGTTGAAAAAATAATTTTCAAAAATTTCAACAAAACTATATCATGTGACCCCTCATTGGAACGAGCTCGTTGAGCTCGTTCCAATGAGGGGTCACATGATATAATTTTGTTGAAATCTTGGGGGAAAATCTGAAAAATTAATTTTGAAAATAATAAATTTTGATATCGTCTGCGTTGGGTAAAGTTTTTGCGAACCGCTTCATCAATGTATGCTAATTCGTTCGAATGTCGACTGTGGTACTTGTGTTCATATATCTGAACAGTTTTCGATATACCGGTTTACCGCGTTATTTTTTTGAATACCGATACCGGTATTCAGTTTTGAATATCGTGCAGCTCTAGGGGCAGTTATTCACTGGACATTGATTCTGACTTCCAAAAGCGTCTTCAATATGCTACAGAGTAACATTGGACAACAGTCGTCACGTATATCAATCAAGCCAAATCTACTGGGTTGAGTGAATTTAACCCAAATGAACCCATATTCACTCAAACCAGTGGATTTTGATTCGTTTTTAACCCAACTGATTTTAGAGTGTAATACATGGATGCACTGCAGAGAATTCGCTGATTCTCTTTTCGGGTGTCTCTTGGAAAGGGGCTGGGTTTACAAAAATGTTGCGGAAAAATATTTTTAAATAAAAAATTACGGGTGAAGGGTGCTAAAATCTGTTAAAATGAAAAAAAAATTGGTTAGGTGCCTGGCACTTTTTTCCGACACACCCCTCCCCCACTCATCCCGAATAGTCTGGAAGATAGTTCTCCATGGTCAGTGTAAGACTCGTAACTGAAGGTGAGACGGATCAGAGTTCCAATCGAATCCCTAGGTTTCATCAAAGAAAATTTTAGTAGAGAGCAAGTGGTTTTCGTTAATCCTTTATTCAATACAACTAGGAACGACAATTGCAAAATAATTTTCTTGACTATCTACACTCGCCCAAAAAAAGAAAGTGTGCATTGCAGAAATTGATCAAACTTCAAAAAAATAATTTCGTAGGTGTAAAGAGTGTTAACCTGTCCATGAATAAGTTATATTGAACACAAAAACAGCTTTCCCCGTTAAAATTGCATTAACGTTAAATGACGTGCTGCACGTTTGTGAAAAGGCATGTTTTGCACGTGGAGAGTCTGACAATTCATACAGCAGTGTGAATCCTAGGGTATTTAAACACGAAAGTAAGGCCTTCCTATCGTTCACATTCAAACTTGCGCTGCTGTTGAAACGACTCCACATTAGCATGCCAAGATTGACAATGAATCAACGTCTCCTTGCCCTGGGTATGATTAGAGCTGGCAGAACACACAGAGAGGTTGCCCAGCATTTGAACTGCCACCATAACACTGTAGACAGGCTAGTCCATCGACATGCACAACATGATGACGTTTGAGACCGACCCCGCTCCGGGAGACCCCGAGTTGCCACCCCTGCCCAAGATCGGCTTATCCGTGTCGTCCATCTCCGGAACCGGCAACAAACGGCAACGACGACAGCCAGGAACATCCCTAACCTGAGACGGATACATCCTCAAACAGTAATCAACCGGCTGAGAGAATACGGCTTACATCCTCGAAGACCTGCAATTCGTCCGATTTTGACGTTACGTCATCGTCATGCTCGACTGCAGTGGTGTAGAGTAGGGTTAGGGTTAGGGTTAGCCTAACCTAATCCTAACCCTACCCTAAGCCTAACCCTAACCTGACCCTAACCCTAACCTAACCCTACACTAACCCTAACCCTACCTAACCTAACCCTAACACTAACCCTACCTAACCGTAACCTAACCCTACCCTAACCCACTTCCATGTTAACTTGTTCGCTTCCATGAGGCGTAGATGCACAGCAGTAGTCGATGCAGACGGAAGTCATACCAGATATTGAGTGTGTGACTTTTGTGTTTGACCCTTATTGTCTTTGACTCTCCATGGCACCAAGAGTATTCGTCGTAGCGTAATGAAATTTCTCGTGTTGATCACAAATTGATTCATCTGTGATTGAATAAAATTTTCATGAATGAAAATGATATATATCTTTTTTTAGTGTTATTTATTAGCATGCACACTTTCTTTTTTGGGAGAGTATATAAAATTACATTATTGCATGATCGTGCTGTGTACGAAGACGTGGAGCACAGCTTGTTACAACCGATAATGTTACAACTCCACATAATGTTACACCAATGCATAATGTTACAAAAAATGTAGTAAACAACCGATAATGTTATAAACTCCTCATAATGTTATAACTTTTTTCAGCCCGTTATGTTATAAAAATCGACGCATAATGTTATAACTTTTTTCAGCCCGTTATGTTACAACAAATTAACCGATAATGTTATAACTTCTGTATACTAATTCCAGTTACAGCTATTGTAGATGGACTTTTACCACTTATCATTTATTGTCGCATAAAAGTATGTAATATTTATACCAAATGTTTCTGCTCCGGTTAAGGCGAGGAGACCCCCCCCCCCCCCCCAACACGGGGATTTATGATAGAATGACCTAGTCACATTACATAGACGCGGATTATCCTGGTAACTCAATCGTGTGACGTCATTACCATGATCATCCAGTGTTCATCATGGTGAAGGTGGGGGAGGGGTGCTATTTTACCCGGTTGGTACGTTTACCAACATGCGTAGTCTCCGCTTCCAGAAATGTAGTGTACCATAGTCCCCTGACGCCTTTGGGGGTGGGCAAATGCCTCTGTTTCTACTTGTTAAAACTCATTTGTCGCATATTTCTTAGTCATAAGAATATCTTATTGTTCATTAATTTGACATTTTAACAACTAACAGTGAACAAACATGAGGTGGTGTTAAAAGAGGTCAAAAAGTTGGATGGAGCGAGGTACATTTGGTGGATGTGGCGGGTTGGTAGTGTCGCA
>CM062293.1:33331132-33624055 GCA_031216915.1 Pictodentalium vernedei
CACGATAACGAATTGCATTAGACAAATTTCAGCCAAGGAGCCTCTTTAGTACCTTTTCAAAAATAATTCTTTCTGGCAGTATCGTTAGGCCAAACCCGTATAAACCTGGGATCGAATAAATTTAATCATTCTCCTTCTCTTTATCATCGCACACGAACTTCGGCAATATATGTTTTTCAATCAAATTTAAGAAGATGGAACTGTCTGCAGAGGTGACATGCATTGTTACGTTTGACAACACACTTCATCATGCCAAACACGAACATAAAAATTGTTGACGGCCGCAATTGGTTTATTGTCCCTTTCTGTCGTCACCCAAACACATCCAGACAAAGTGAATGACAGCCTCCCAGTCTCAACAGCCCTGCACTTTTGTAATTGGCCATCCTAGAATCAATACGGACATCTGAGATGTTCTATCTGAAATCCTTCACCCTTTTCTATAAAGGTTGCTGGTTGAGTCCGTCCTACTGCGGCGAAGTTCAAAACCAAGATCTCAAGACATGGTGGGGGCGATAGTTAACTTTTATCGACAGTGTTCACAGGTCGCTGACCGTCGGTACGAACTTGAAACTCAAATCAATATACATCTTTAACCCTTTACCCAACGTAACGGCCAAAACCGGCCAGCGCTATTCTCAAAAATCGCAAATTAATTTTCATTATTTTTTCATTTTTTGTCTCAAAAACATAGGTTATGACCCCTCATTGGAACGAGCTCCACGAGCTCGTTCCAATGCGGGGTCATAACCTATGTTTTTGAGACAAAAAATGAAAACAGTTAGTTGTTCAAGAATTTTTTTACAAGTGTCGTCTGCTTTTCATGTTAGGTAAAGGGTTAACACTTTGGCAAACCACTCGTATAATTTTCAAATTAAGAAGCTGGGGAAAATATTTTTTCTAAAAATGGCAACAAAACCATATCGTGCAACCCTTCATTGGAACGAGCTCGTTGAGCTCATTCCAATGAGGGGTCACGTGGTATGTTTGGTTTTTTTTAAAATGACAAAAAATAATTAAATTCAAGTTAGTGGCTTTCAAAGAAAATGTTGGTATTCGAGCTTGCCGTAATATTTCCGATGGACGACAAACATTTTCTGACAGACATGTTTATGTGGGAATCGAACCGCCCTTCTGCACCTCTACTGGCTTTGGGCCTGACTGTTGCAATCGGCTTTGCTGGACAAGTAGGATACTAAGGCTACCGTCAAGCTGGCGAACATTCTATTAAACATAGAGAAAGCGTGTTGAGCTGTTCCTTCAGTGCTTCTTGCTTTCGCTTTTATCAACTGGTTCACAGATTATGCGATGGGGAAGTGGGACAGGGACGCCGGAGCCGGGGGGAGGGGGCTTTAGCCTCCCCTCCCCCCCCCCCCAACCATATCTTTTTCATTGGATGGGGCTGCTCTGTCTGATAAACGACCAAGCCTAAATATGTTTCGACGACATTCTTGTATCCAGTTTCCGCGAGAAATGTCAGGACTTTCTTGGTTTCTCGTCAAAGTATCTGATTATCAGTGTTGTTACTACACATCATTTGTCATTCTTTGTTCGTCTCTTGACTGAATGTGCGGGTTATCAAGTAAAAGTCGCCAGTCGCGTTTGATAAGATTATGCCCCTCACACAGGCCGCCTGTGTGTGTGTGTGGGGGGGGGGGGGGCATAATCTTATCAAACGCGAAGTGCGTATATTTTTCACATCATGTCAAAAATTGAGTTTATTAACACTCAGTATACAAACCACGAATACGACTCAATCGAGAATAGTATTCGTGGTTTGTATACTGAGTGTTAATAAACTAGGGTCGGCCAGTCATGCCCTTAACCCCCCCCCCCCCCCCCCCCAGCAACCCCCAATCCGAAATTCGCTCCGGCGTCTTTGTGGGTGTGTGCATTAAAGTATCACTTTTAACCATTTATATAATATTCCCCGTGGAAACCACGGGATGTAATACAGTGCTTGTTTACTGTGGTAAACAAGCTCTGTTTTACTGGTAAAATAGGACCCGGTCACCAATGCCAAGGCGGATGTCCTCTAAAATGGGAAACATGGGTATAAACGATTGGTCGGACGAAATTTTGTCCCGGGTCCGGGCCCCCTTGGTACATTTCCAGAAAACTTTTTTGGCCCAGCCCGCCCCTGCCTTTACCCAACGTAACGGCCAAAACCGGCCAGCGCTATTCATAAAAATCTCCAATTAATTTTCCCTATTTTTTTCATTTTTTGTCCCAAAAACATAGGTTCAGACCCGTCATTGGAACGAGTTCGACGAGCTCGTTCCAATGAGGGGTCATAACCTATGTTTTTGAGACAAAAAATAAAAAAAGTGATGTTAATGTTAATATCAACAAGCGAAGAAAATATATATTCGACTACTTTTTCATATTTTTATGGGGAGCAAGAAAACCGAAACCTTGCAGAATACCTTCCCAATGTTGCTGCTTACGGATATCCCTCTGTAATTATCTGAAACGTCCCTGTCTCTTTTTTGTGTATGAAGGTTACCCTGTTTTCCATCCACTCTGTCGGGACCTATTGCTTTGTGATTGTCATGTTAAAAAAAACATCATTAGAGTTTAACAACACATTAACAGCCAAGGTCATATTGTGTCTGTGACAGTTTTACGTGTGGGGGAAGCCGGCGTACCCGGAGAGAACCGCCGAGCAACGACGAGCAGCTACCAGCTCCCCAACATCGTAATTCCTCACTTCAGCACAGGCAGGGTTAGATTGGGTGAAGACATGCGCACCATCGACGTGCAGTACGCCTTAGTACACGGCGTCATCGTGCCCCCATGTGGACAATCGAGGTAAAGTGTCTTGCCCAAGGCCACAGTGCTGGAGTCCGAATCGATCACTCAGACGGTCACCCATCCGAGGACTAACCAGGCTCGACGTTGCTTAACTTCGGTAATCTGACGAGAGCCGCTTACCGCAACGTCACCGCGCACCCTGCCATGTTAAATAGTGATAAAAGATGCTCACATAGGGGATCCCCTCCTCTTTTTTTTAACCCTTTACCCAACGTAACGGCCAAAACCGGCCAGCGCTATTCTCAAAAATCGCCAATTAATTTTCACTATTTTTTTCATTTTTTGTCTCAAAAACATAGGTTATGACCCCTCGTTGGAACGAGCTCGTCGAGCTCGTTCCAACGAGGGGTCATAACCTATGTTTTTGAGACAAAAAATGAAAAAATTAGTTATTCAAGAATTTTTTTTGCAAGTGTCGTCTGCTTTTCACGTTAGGTAAAGGGTTAAAAAAACTCGTTGGGAATTTCAACAGTATGAGTAACAGAAGTTAAAAAAAATCAATATTGTAGACAAACAAAAGTAAAACAGAAGGCCAAACAAAAATAAATTTGGTTCACGGGCAATTCATTTTTCAAAGCAATGAGGAAGTGAGGCATTTACATTTATTAATGTTTTGTTGCTGTTGGTTTCTTTGTTATATTTTTAACCTTTTTAAAAAAATAAATATAGCCTATGTAATTTTCTAGTTTTATTTAATCTTATTTGTTTTACAAGGATTGGCGAACAATTTATGCAACTTATATTAACGCCTCTCCTTAGCCCAATGGCGAAGGTGTGTGGGATGACCTTCATAGCAGCAACTTCGTGGCCTCGCTCTTTTCGAATACTACGAAGGGATCTTTAGTCTTCATGGAGTGTGTCTCTCTCCGCACAGAGCACAGCCATTTTACGTCCCCACCCGATAGGACGGTACGCTGTGACAGCATCAACCCCACAATTGATGCTGACAGAGAGTGTTCGACACCTCGAGAACTTTCCCCGACGGAGGATCGATCCCGGGACCTCTGGCATGAGAGACCAGCGCACTTACCCACACGACCACCACTCTCTGTCTAGTTTTGTCTGCAGAAGAGAGCAAACTGAATTTTTACAAAACAAATATAATAAATAGACATTGCATATTAACCCTTCACCCAAAGCAATATGTTATTCTAATTATTTTTTCACATTTTAAAAAAAAATAATATCTCCGCCAACATGTATGGTACATGGAGATTTGATACCTGGATGTCGGGTTTTAAACACCGAGCCACAGGCGAGGTGTTTAAATGAGACATCCAGGTATTAAATCTCCTTATACCGTACATGTTGGTGGAGATAACGTTTTTGTCCCATTTGACACACAATACAAATATAGTGGAAATGAATTTGTGGACACATTTCTCAGCTCCACAATCACTTGAACCAAATTCGTGATAATTATTTTGTTTTTATAATCGCGGAAAACAACATACAGAGTTACATCCCTTGGGTCGTTAAGAAAACGAGTAAACAGTATTTTGTTGACACATCGTCCCCTGAGTTCCAATGTGTTCTATGTGCCTACTGGCACAGAGAACACATTGGTACTCAGGGGACGAATTATTTGCTCTTATTTTATTTTTATGATTGGATTTTCGGAAATCTGATGATATTTGTGACTATTTTCGGGGTTTTTGGTTCGATTTTTATCTCGAGGCAAGCATAAGATGAAAGCTTTCGTTTAAACCATATACACCCGATGTTTCGCATGCGCTTGTACCCTGGATGTGGCACGCTCTCATATACCTTGGATGTTCGGTGCATCCTTTGGCATGGCTATTTGTCCAAGGCATTCTGATCAATCAAAAGACAGAATTTATCGAGATATAGTGACAATATATCATATCATCTGACCCCTCATTGGAACGAGTTCGTTCCAATGAGGGGTCATATGATATGATTTTCTTGAATGTTTTAGACTACTCCTTTTTTAAACTATTCAGTTTGTTGATTACGTGGCTAAATGAGACCGACTCGTTGTGTAAAGGATTAATCATGTCTTGTTGCAAGCATGTGCACATAAATATAAACCAATCAGAAACGGTAAAAATTTTATTACAATGTCTCGTGATTTCGTGGTAATATTAGAAAATACTGCAAGTAAATAAAAACGTTCAGTACGGGAGTTCAGTTTCAGTGAGGATTGCCCGTGCACCAAAACCCTTATTTTTAGCCGAAATGGAAACAATACCTATCACAAAAATCTGAGCGCTAACTTGTCGAGCCCGGTCGGGGATAGGAATCAAATTTGTGTTAGTTGATTTGCTTTTCTGAACATGTATTGTTGCCTGCCGACTTTAGGGTTAATGCGTTTTCGTTGAGTAAACTAATGTTAGCAGAAGAATTAATTGGTGATCATAGAAATTAGATGGCCAGTATTTTGTAGAAAGCCAGCATTATCGAAATTCAGTAGTTAGCACCGATATACTGCGTGTACTCGGTATACCATCGTCAATTTGTTATTGCGAATGTTAAAAAATACACATGACCTGTCAAGTAATTTTTATAGCATTGGCGAGGTTATTAAAGGTCCATATTAATTGTCAATCAACTAACATTGTTCGGGTGTTTTAAAATAACAGTAACTTGCTTGACTGTCAGTCAGGAAGTGCACATATGATTCATGTCGAACATAACAAGGGAACTGTTGGTAACTTGCAGTTATTACAATATTTTTCGAACGATCTGGGGGAGACAGTTTTTATTAAAGTGAACGCACTAAACCACATTTTGCTGAAGTACCGCGTTAAGGTGTATCTTACTGTACTCTGACAATAAAGGGCAATAACTCCCCAAAGAAATGTCGAACGAACCTCAAATTCAAAGTCGCTCTGCATTTTCTGGTTATAAGGCCACAAAGCAAATATGGATTGGATGTGACAACTTATCGCCCGGAAACCAAAAAGTGAACGGACGACAGGCCCGACGTACGGATGGACGGGGCAGAGAGGCACAGTCTGACAGCGACCTACCAAAAGACGCCCCGTTTATACCGGCCTATAATAAAGTAGAACCAACGGCGTAGAAACGGGGCTATTTTGGAGGTGGGAGGGGCACTCGTCACACTTTCCCCGGAAAATAACAATCTTATATACATGAATACCTGAAATCCCAATGCTGGATATTGCCCTCTCACACTGATATTTCTTATGTCACTTTCCCCGGAAAATAACAATCTTATATACATGAATACCTGAAATCCCAATGCTGGATATTGCCCTCTCACACTGATATTTCTTATGTCACTTTTTCTAAAGTTATGTCTTCACTTTGTTGGTACTTAAGCCGTATAAAAGTACACTCAGGGTACTCCAAATGGCACGAAAAGTTATTCTTTCCCCCCGGAAGGGCCTGGACATTTTCCTACGAGGAATATACACCCCCAAATGAAAGAGAGATAAAAACATTTTTCCCACTTCATTTATCATGGCTATGTCCCCGAGAAGAACATTTGGCTACGCCTCGGAAGCTTCCTGGAAAACGACGACGACGGTTTTAGGGTCCAACAACTGCACGACAAGGACCTACATTGGGGATGTTGACAGTTTTACGCGCTGGGTAACTGTTGTTTATACTGCGGCATAGTTGGGGTGACACCCCAGTGATCGTCTAGTAGTTTTGTAAGAGTTCAGACTACAATACTCTCAAACGTCTTTAGATTTTGAATAGGTTTATGTAAGCTGTGGCCTCTGATCCGCGTCCAGTTTGTGGTTCAGCGGGAGAGTAAATAATGTAAACTCCAACACTCTGTAATACTTTTCTGTGTATAAATTTATTCTGTCAGCCATCAAATATTTAACCAATACTAATTATAATTGAAAACTACCAAAGTCTAATAAACTTGTATGGTGGCGTAGAACCAGGGGCAGTAAGTAATCTGCTCTGCCATAAATTTCGAACAAGAAACGAGTGTAAGATTGCAACAGTGACTGAAGGTATCAGTTGTTGGGGCGTAAGATGAAACTGGCTGTCCTGGCTTACTGTCGGCAGTTATATATACGGAGAAACGTGACTGGACTTGGGCTTTTACTCAGTCGTGCTGACTATAGACCACGAGTAGTCAGAAAAAAACAGTCAAGTCTGTCAGGTGACCTGAAACACCCTCTATCAAAGAGGTACCACCACTGACCCGTTCATATACTCTAACACTGATCCCCAGGTTTCAATTAACTCCAGCTTGGTGAACGTTAATGAAAGACTAAACGTGATAGTGCTTTCGCACCTGACTGAACATCACGCCACCATCACGCGGTGTTTGAGTTACAAAATCTTCCTCATCATGGTGAGTGTTTGACAGGACAATGGAACTCTATAACAGCTAGTTGTCATTTCATATCAAGTTAAAATTCCTCACCTCCAGTCGTCCCCTGAGTTCCAATGTGTTCTACGTGCCTGTTGGCACATAGAACACATTGGAACTCAGAGTACCACCTGTGAGGTTAAACTTCCATATCACAAATGACAGCTTAAAATTCAAACACGTTTGAAACTTTGATTGGCTTGAATTTTCTGGAATTATGGTTTCCCGATAACTCAAGCTATACTCAATATAGCCAATCCATTTTGGAATTCAAACTTACAAAAGTAAAAGGCGAGTTACGTTTGATTTTGACGTTTGTGCGACATTCTGTTGTTATAGAGTTATTGCCCTTTATTTTTGTGGATTTCCATGATTTAATGTCATAATTCGTGGTTTACGGATGATAGCTCCAGTTATACATAGTGTATGCCTTGATGACGTAGTTGGAATATTAGTTCGCTGGGATGATAATTTAAAAACTTCAAGGGTTCTTGGAAATTTATTATTTGATAAATTCATGTAGTATTGCAAGGGCATCACAACTTCTTATTTTATTAACACTTACACTGTTCTCCAAATTGGTCATGCTGTATCCCCAACGGTCCAAATGAAGTACTACAGACCTCATTGTACATGACTGACTGTGTGTGTGACATAACATCAAATATCAAATAGGAGCTCAGTGGCTCAGTTGTTATGGCATTGGACTTCAAACCGACAAACCTACGTTCGATCCAAAACAGGGGTATTTGCATTGTGTCCTACACCAGCGCTTTTAATCCCGATTGCCCACGTGCGGCGCAGTGGCGTTGTGTACTTAGGCGTACTGCTTGATGATGGTGTACTTGTCTTCAACCAATGCTAACTCTGCTTGTGTGGAGTTAGTACGTTGGGGAGTCTGGCAGTTGTTCACCCCTGTTTCGTGGTTCTCTCAGGGCACTGCGGCTTCCGCCACCCGTAAAACTGTCTGACACGAGGTGACCCTGGCTGTCGAAAGTGTCGTTGAACACGATATCTTAGACATCAATCCCAACGGAAATGATACAATTGGAAAAATTCTTGGTGAGATGGGACAAATCCACGCTTAGCGACGCCAGTAGTATGTCTCGTATGTTTCGAGCAAGATTTGGGAGGACTTCGGTGGGATCTAGGAAGTGAGCGATGATGCCACGTGACCCAGTGGCGCCATTTTGGGTTGTCCTGGTAGCCTGCGTAAGTGGCTGTCTTGTGATGTCATCCCTACAGTGATAGGTGATGATGGTGTGCATATATAGCAACTACATGCTACCATAGAAACCAAGATTGTGATCTCCAGTATATAAATCGGACAACGGAAACACATAACAACACGCACTCAGACTACGCATTACTATGGAGATGACTTGTGGTACCTTGATTACTAAACATGACGTAACTGAGTCCTGGGCAAGATTCTGCCAATATGGTACGTTTCACCCTCACCTACTACTAGTAGTAATAATTCGTCTAAGTAAATGTGTGTAAGTAAAGTACAATGTTGATGAGGATTTAAGAATTGTGAAAAATCAGAGTTAACGCAAAATCTATTCATCGTTACATATTTTCAAAGCAGGGGTAGTCAGCATTTGATCTGGCTCTCTGGCCAGCACTCAAATTCTTTGAGGAAGCCGATGCTGATATGTGTTGGCTCAGGGGCGGCGGAAGCTCGATAAAAGTAGAGGGGAACGAATTCACAATGATGCCATGGTTAGATCCAGTGTGGAAAAGGTCACAATCGGTTATCGGCAAATGTACCATGACTCGCTATAGTTTCTCGTTTAGATGAATATGACAGTGCGTGATCTCTGCCCTGTCCGTTTCTTCTACTTCAACCATCTTCCAACCTGAAGGCCAGCCTTTGGGATGGAAGATAGCTGAAGTAGAAGAAACGGACCGGAGCGACCGAAAGTGGGATTCTTTGGCTAAATATTGTTTGGATTTGCGACTAATGTTACAGGAATGCCTGTATATTGAAACGTTTGCATACGCCCATTTTACCTCATTGTGTAACTACGAAACATATCTGTGGAAAAAGTGGAGGGGCACGTGCCCCCTGCCTCTGCAGCCTCTGGGCTGGCTGTTTATCTGTTTCGCGGAGTTTGAGTGCAGACTATCGTTGATCTAATGTGATGTCACTTTTTCACAGAGATATGTGGATATTCTTTCGTGCTGTAGTTAATATATTCCAATCCCTAAATATTCATTTCGCCTGGTGGAACCACGTGGAGTAATCATAAAACTACAGCCGTTGGAGTCTTCATTCAAAAGTATTTATAGTTTACAGACATGTCTAACAGTATTGTGATGTCATTAAGGATTCGGTCAAATAAAATATTTCAGGCTTGCTTTGATTTAAAGAAAATGAATGCTTATCGTTCTTGTAGATTCAATTGTCTGGGATATTTTAGTTGATCGGAAACCCTGCATTTCGTTACTGTTTTTCCCAGCCTCTCTAATCTTTCACGGTGCATTTCTCTTCTGTTTTGGTGAGGGTTTGTTGTTGTTGTTTTTAGCTTTGCTGGAAATGACCCCCACATTATATTTCGTAGCGGTTGTAAAAAAGGTTGGAGAAAACTCCTGCGATAATTTTGAAGGCCGGGGGGTCATCTACCAATAAGTTGAAATTAAAATACCAGTTCCAAACTTTGGATGTGCAGACCTATGGAGTATACCCCAAGTCATCAGATAGGTTTATTTTTGGTCTTTTGTGTGGTCTGTTTGTCCCTACTTACGAAAAAGTGAGACCACAAGTCTGAAATCGCGTTAAACATTAAAAGTGAATTTTTATGGGTTAAAGTTAAATATTTGTACCAACCTTTGGGATATATATTTAGTATATCATTTGGCGTCTCTTGCACCGAAACTTTGCCTGCGATCTCTTTTGGTTAGATTTCAATACGATCCTGAGCTCCTGTGACATGTGCCGGTTTCTCTAGGACATAAATCAACGCACGTCGGACGCGCACCCAATCGAGTTCCACCAGTTTAGGTTTCAAAATGGCGAATCGCACAGTGAAGGATGCCCATTCGGTTCACGGGACAAATCCGCAATATTTGATAGAAAAAATCATACGTACAAGAATATATGAATGTCGATACTGGAAAGAAGAATGTTTTGCATTATCTGGTACGCACGATTAATAACTAAAACTCTGTAATATAACGTTTTAGTTTATCACATTTCCTAATTACGTGTATCATAAACACCCAAATGGTCGACAAAGACTCAGCTTTTGAGAATAAGACTAAATAACTGAGGCTTTTAATACCACTCACCAGCGATAGTACCCTTGCGTATTACATTTGCCGAGCGTTATAATTGATTTATGTGTTTCAGCTTGTGGTAGTGCAAGGTCCGAACTAGTTCAGCGACGTGGCTACCCTTCTACATGTACTTTCAGATTCCTCCCATTCAAATCTGTGGTAAAATTTCCCATCAAGTTTGGATGGGAACTCGAAAATAGGAATGTATATTAAGCTTTCGCCCTTATCACCAGCTGCATTTGATAGTACATGTATTTCCATTCATTTGTGCAGAGTAAATTGATCCAAACTCTATGTTATCCTTTATTTATCAAAATTTGAAAATGTTTGAAGCGTCAGCAATCGCTTCGATGCCGACCATGTTACTTTTTGCTTGTATTGGCTTAAAAATAATAACACGGAGTTGCGCCTGAACAAATATCAATGTAGAAATGGAAATACGATCGCATCCGCACAGAGGAGGTCAATTACGATCATTGCGTGGAAGGCATTTTATTAGGAGTTACCGTTGTCACATCAATATTCATTTTGGCAGCAACTCATGGTTGCACAAAAAACATGGGTGACATTGAAGTGATTATTGATGCTTCAAACGTTTTCATATCTCGATAAATAAAGGATAACATATAGTTTGGATCAATTTACTCTGCACAAATGTAAGGAAATATCGGTACATGTACTATCGAATGTAGCCGATGATAAGGACAAAAGCTTGATAGATATTCCTATTTTCATGTTTTGAGTTCCCATCAAAACATGATGGGGAATTTTACCATGGATTTGAATGGAGGAATCTGAACAGAGAGGAGTAGCCACTATATTCAGATCGCTGTGTTTGTAGTTTGAATTTACTGAATTGAATTTACTCTTACGTAGCAGAGGTTTGTAAAGACTGGCAATGTCGGCAGTGTAAAGTGTTGTCCAAAATTAAAAAGAAACCATCACACAAAAATGTTAGGTTAGATGCATTTTAATGTTAATTGGTGGTGAAAAGTACTTTAAAACCATTTAAAAAGATGAATAAAATCATCGTCGTTTCGCCCATCATACCTGGGTCCGTTTTGTCCCAGTATGGGGGGAGGTGGCAAATGGGAATTGGAGCGAAACAACCCCGACACCATATAATTGATTCCTGCCTAAGTAATAGACAGGTACAAGGTAGGTGGCTTTCTGAATGTGTGAAGGAAGTAGTCCCTAGTTTAGTGGTCCCAAATGTGTGTCCCTACAACCTGTTTTTCCACAGGATGGAGAAACCAAAAAAAATAAATAATGGTCTATCTGTACAAGTTTGGACTATTAGTTTACAAGAGATATTCTGTATGGTGATTGAGAGAGCATTTTTTCCTTGTTTGGGTGGCAATCTACCTCAGGTTACATTCTAGACTTCAGTGGTGGATACAGTTGTTATGAATCAGAATGTTGATGTAAGAGGCGATTACTCAATAAAAACATCAAATGAATAATGCAAATATAAAAATAAAACACGTGATTAAAAAAACGCCCAAAATAGTACAAACAACGAAGATGTACGTGCATGAACTCGCCCCTCAGGTGACATGCAAAGAAACAAAAAAATTAGCATTTTATGCGAATTCACACTGAGTCAAATTCAGTTCGTTCACAGGAATTGAGATTTTTTTTCTTTCCATGTCACCTGAAGGACTTGCTCATTTTATATTCATTACAATACTTATTCTCCCCAAGTTGCACCCACTCTTGACTCAATATTAATTCCCCCCCCCCCCCCCCCCCCCCCCCCATCATGAACATCCTCGTTGGAAATTTCAAGTAGATCTGTGACTTTCACAGCATTCTACATCGGCAGTGATCTAATAGCTACTTGGAATATATTTGCACTTGAATTTTGTGAAAATCACAACAGATCAACTTCTGCTTGGTCCGCTGCTCCCCCCCCCTCCCCCCCCCCCCCCCCCCCCCCAGCCACGTGCGATTATTATAATAAAGAAAACAAACAGAACCTCTGATCGATCGAGTGGTTGTTTCTGATTGTGTACACAATAATTTGTAATTTCCGCATCTTGTATAGATTCTTGTATGCATTCACCCCAAGCTGTCTTCAAAAATAACCCGACACAGTAGAAAGCAATTACAATTCAGTTGGTAAAAATATACATTTAACACGACCCTGGTTCATGTATAAATTATTCAGTCTGTTACGGGTGTGTTTTTTGAAGAATTGACATGTAAGGTGCATATTATTAAGTTTGTGGATATTATTCAGCAAAAGTGAATTCGTGAAAATAAAAACAACATAATTTTTGCTTCGGAATGAATTTTATTTCAATAAAATAAAACCATTTACCTCATTTTGACATATCAAGGCATTCAACAATCAATTTCTTGAATGTTAGATGGAAAAGGAAATCTGCACTGTTTCCAGCCTCCAGGTAGTGACAACACACTGTTACTCATCTAATTTTGTTTCAATTGAACTGCGAACTGGCGGACTTTTGCAGTTTTTGAGATTGGGGGGAGTGGGCGGCTTAAACACGGAGAGGGCACCTTGTTTTTCGAAATGCAGAAAGATTGGGGGTGAGCTACTGGGCTTAATCACAAATATGTGGCTTCGACACGGGTAAGTACGGTAATGCGCCAGTCATTCACGACCAGTTGGATACAGTTAGCGCCAGTCACATCGACGTTTTGTGGAGGTCACTGTCCGTGACCGACCAGTCATTTCCAGGCCTGCCTATTTTGCACCTGATTCCTTTTTCTGGCAAGCTCCTTGCCACTCGCCTGATGATTTTGGTGAAAAACGAAGTATCATGAATATTTATATCATTGTAACCCAACAAAGTAGGAAGCTGAACGACAACCGAAAAAGGTTTTACTTGAAATGTCGTTCGCCAAATTATTCAATATATGATAAACCAAAATGGCAAACAGGGGCATCAAGTCGAATTGAGAACTTATCTGAAGTGGGACGCACAGTTAACAAAAGTATTTTTGATTAAAGAATGTTATGATCAACAGAGACAACAAACTTTTGTCAATCATATTCAGTGCAAAAATGTGTTCACAGAACTCAAATGCAATAAAATCGCTTGATATCTGTATGGGGAAATCCAAAAAAGGCATGCTGAATTACATTATAGGGATGGATTATATTTCAAACTATAAATTAATGCAGCACATACTCTTGAGTCCCCTAATAATCATACATGTATGATTATTCTTTTTTCGAACAAAATTCCTGCCTTTATGATCCTTATTTGACCCTGTATGATTATTAATTTTCAGCAATCGAATGTGCAGAGTAGCTGCTTATCTCAAAAAGTTCACCAAAACAAACTTAGTAAGGAATATGTACAAGCAACACAGGATGCAATGGAAATGTTTAATGGGTAGAGAGGTGGAAGCATATATTTGGGCTTTATTCTGAAGTACTGCTACCATTACTTTAAGACCAAGTACCCAGCGGATGTGCTTCATACCATCACTGAAACAGAATTAATTGGTCTATAAGGTTTTGCCTTGGTGCAATTTATGGGAGAGTGCCTGTAGGCACTCTCCCATAAATTGCAACAAGTCAAATCCATGTGAAAATTATTATGATAACCGAAAGTAATTTAGCCTTCACCACTTCAAGAGCATCAGACGTCTGAAAATGGTTCTGAGCATAGCAGTTGGCTCACATCTTGGAATTTTCCACCCTATACTATTATTTGACCCTGTACCGCAGAAGGGGGACAGGGGGTGGGGAGGGCACTAAAAATTTGCAAGACGTGACGTCCTATTTTTTATTTGGCTCCTTTTTACACCCACCCACCCACTACGTGAAAATTTTCTACTACCGTTCTCAGACACCCACCCCAACTCTCCCGTTAAAATCCAAAATAAACTTACCCCAATTGCCCACGTGGGTGCACGATGACGCTGTGTGCTGAGACGTACTGCACGCCGAGGTGCACATGTCTTCAACCAATCTGACACTGTCTGTGCTGTGTAGTATGCAGTACCGGTGTGCAGTGTGTAGTACAGTCGTGGGTTATGATGTTGAAGAGCTGACAGCTGCTCGGCATTGCTCAGTGGTTCTCTCCGGGTACTCTTGCTTCCTCCACCTGTAAACCTGTCACCAACACGATATGACCCTGGTTGTTAAAGTGTCGTTGAACACCAATAAATCAATTAATAAATAAATAACTTGGGTTGAATTTAGTGCATCAGAGAGAATTTTCCCCAAATATTGTCTGCACATTTTCTACATATCGAACAAGACACCCACCCCCTACTAATGTGTGACATTTTCCCAGATTAAGCCCAATATTCTCACATATAAAGCCTCCTGATCTTGTATTTATGTTAAGAGTGTGATGTACAACATCATCTTTAAGATTTGAAACACAAATGATGGTATATATTAGCTGATATATTGATATTTTTTTAAAAATTCAAAAAGTTGAACAAGTTGGAAATGCACATTTTTGGCACACTCAAGAGACCCTACCCCCCCCCCCCCCCCCCCCCCCCCCCCCATGTCAGGTCTTGCAAATTTTTGGTTCATTTATAGCTCACCGAAGGGAGCCTAGTGTCTGGAGGTCCATTGGCTGAAACATTGCCTTTGCTCAGGCCATATGTCCAGAATTTTAGTAGCCTTAGTATGGTCATAACGTGTAGATTAATGCACAGATGCAGTTATAATGGGGGACGTATGCATGATTTATGCTTCCCCAGCTTAAATTTTTCCCTGCACCCTGTGGGAACCCCTAGAGTTGTTTCATGGGACACTCCTGTGCAGCTGCGATTATAGTTTTAACTGTATGAGTGATTCATTAACCCTTAAGTCCTCAGATTAATTTTAAAGTATTTATGGCCTTTTTCTGCTTACATAGTTATTGATGACTTGGCAGTGGTTCTACATCACTGCTGGCTGCCTATACAGGCAGCCAGCAGTGATGTAGAACCACTGCCAGGGAAAATTCAGTCTACACACAAGAGTAATAAAAAAGATTACACAAGGGAGCACCTGCTTCAATGCAATATAAAAGTGGCGGTTTGGGGCTATATGGGGGCTTAAGGGTTAAATTGCTTGCCTTACGTCAATTTAGGAGAGCTGCTCTTAACTCACCCAGAGCTTATTTTAGGAGAGCTCGTATTTGCTCGCCTTCATTTTTAGCTCAACTTTGACGAAGTCAAATTTGAGCTATTGTCATGTCCCGTCGTCCGTCTGTCCGTCCGTCCATCTGTCCGTACGTCAACAATTGGCTATGGCTCGGGCTAGAGGCCGTATTTATGAACCAATCTTTACTAAACTTCTTGGGTACCTTTGTTACGACCCTGGGACGGGAACGAGTGTTTTTGGGTGTGGTCCGAAATTCAAGATGGCTGCCAGTGGCCATTTTGTACCGATGATGCAAAAATCAGTTTTTTGCACAGAACTTCTGTATGAAAGTTCTGTTTGAATAAAGTTTTGTATAAATGTATAGTACAATGGGATACATCACATATAATACAGGTTTTTTTCTCGTGCGTAAATTATGCAAATTAGAGTAACTTTGATTTATTTAGTGTTACTTTCAGAGCTGTAAGTGCCAAGCTGCTATGGCTCGGGCTAGAGGCCGTATTTATGAACCAATCTTTACGAAACTTCTTGGGTATCTTTGTTATGACCGTGGGACGAGAACGAGTGTTTTTGGGTGCAGTTCCAAATTCCAGATGGCTGCCAGCAGCCATTTTGTACTGACGATGCCGAAATCTGTTTTTTGTGCAGAACTTCCATATGAAAGCTCTGATTTGAATAATTTTTTGTATGAATGTTTAGTACCATGGGATACATTACATATATTACAGGTTTTTTTCTTGTGCGTAAATTATGCAAATTAGGGTAACTTTGATTTATTTAGTGTTACTTTCAGCACTGTGAGTGCAAATCCCAATACGGCTCGGGCTAGAGGCCGTATTTATGAACCGATCTTCACAAAACTTCTTGGGTACCTTTGTTATCACTGTGGGACGAGAAGGAGTGTTTTTGGGTCCAGTCTGAAATTCAAGATGGCCGCTAGCAGCCATTTTGTTCAAAATTAAGTGCAATCAGATTTTTGCGCAGAACTTCCAAATGAAAGATCTGATTTGAATAAATTTTTGTATGAATGTTTAGTACCATGGGATACATTACATATAATACAGAGTTTTTCTCGTGAATAAATTATGCAAATTAGGGGTCCGGGTGGGACTTAGAAAATTTTGGACCAAAATCCGGAAATTAGTTTTTTGTTTTTTTATGCGTTTTGGTCAATTTTAAGACAAAAAAAAAAAAAATTTTTTTACACTTAAAATTTGGGGTCCGGGTGGGACTTAGAAAATTTTGGACCAAAATCCGGAAATTAGTTTTTTGTGTTTTGATGCATTTTGGTCAATTTTAAGAAGAAGAAGAAAAAATTTTAGTCTGAAAATATTTTGTTTGGGACTGAAAATTTCCACACAAAAATAATAATCTACAATGATTGGTCTTAATCTGTAGTCCATTACAGTCACCTTGTAATTCTTTTATTTTTGTTGACTGGGCCAAAACAAATACTAATTCCTGTCATATTCATTATTCAGTTGTCTTGGTCACAGCAAGTACTAATTCCTGTCATATCCAAGTTGAGCTACAGAGTCATTGACTCTTTCATTCTTATATCCAGGTCTGATGAATAATATCACAGTAGTCATGGCATTCACAGGATCTGTTGAGATTAAGAAGAATCATTAGCTTTACATCCCTATCCATATTTATTTATTTATTTAATATTTAAGGGCACACATTTCTGCACAGTGGATAATCATGACTGCAAAATGGATATAAAGTCAATTGCAAGCTTAGTCAATTGTTCATTCTCATGTTGCCCATTTTAGAGGTCTTCCACCCCAAGAATTGGTGAATGGGTCCTATTTTATCAGTAAAACAGAGTTTGTTTACCACAGTAAACAAGCACTGCTTCACTTCTCAAGGTTGCCACCAGGGACTCCTATCCACATATAATGTAAACAAACCTACATGAAACTTGTTACCTTCTGGATTGGAACCCTTCATACCAAATTAATACTGGTATGGTAATTCAAATCAGTTATGACTGAAACAAAATCGCTCCCATACTAATGTTGGAAAGAGTCACCTTCTCTCTGCATAAGGCTCTTTTGTGTGTAAGTGCTGCATTACAGAAATGTGACCAGATCATGGCTGTATGCTTTCCTCCCTTTTGTACTGCAGAATCTCATCCATCAACTGTCTTTAGATTCTCAAATCCACAGAGCTATGGAAAAATCACACCTCTCAATAGGTCGAGGGTTATATTTCTGTAGTCCTAACTATGACCCTCAGGTCATTACCTTCGGAAACGAAGTGGGAGGAGAAGGTAATGACCAGAGGTTCCAGGCCTCGAAGTAAGGATTTTTTTCATAACCTGTTTATATACATGTATGTATGTTATGCTAATTTAACAGTCGTAACATGTTTACAGGTTACGTGAGTGTCAACTGATCGTAACCTGTCATAACCCATTTCTAACCATAGCTTTTATGGGTATGCAAAGACTATTAAATTGATTTGCAGTTTTAGACCAAGGTTAATTAATTTTCAGTGCATTGTTTTCTAACCCATTTCATTTTATTTTTGCCCGAAATACCCTGCTGTTCACTGGCACATAAATCTATTGCTGATGCTGCCCTCACAATTCAGAAATTTCTCCTTCCGTAATAGTTTGCTGTAGCAAATTTCATGGGTTTAACATTGACTACGGCATTATAATGCAGTTCAACATACATTCATTTTTATCACTGACACACTAATAAGACAGTAAGTTTGCTGACCTCGATTTACTTATTCGCTCGAATCAGTCTGTGTCACTCGTTTGTGACTGAACTTTCAAAGTTTCAGATCACAGTTTGCAGCGTACACATGTGCAGTTATTGTATTTATGTTGTTTTTTTTCTGAACATGCTCAACAACTACGGATGTGTACACCGCACATTGTTTCTAGAGGGGTAGCGGTATGAATAACCGATGATGAGATTGAATGAGTTGGTAACTGACACCCCCCCCCATAACATAAATTTGTGAGTCCGGATGCAGATACTTTGAATTTAGTCAGGTTTAATTCTCACATACAATGAATTGTTTACCTTGTCCAGTTTTTAGATTCATTGTGAGCATTAAATATCTTAAATAAAAGTGCCAAAAATATAGATTCCACCTTAAGCATGGACAAGAATCCACTTTGCTTACTGTATTTTTGTTTTATGGAAAAATACAGGAACCATATTCCCGTCGAAAAATGAGTCCTGGGTCGTTTCTGAGTAAATAATTCACTACGTTTCAGCCTCGTTATTATCCATAAAAGTTTCCATTTACAGTTGAAAATGATTGCGAACAGTCGACAGGTTATGCATACAGTTAAAACTAGAAGTCCTGTCACGAACTGTGTGCTATATTTATTTATTGATGTTTAAGGTCACATATTTATGCACAATGGCTAATCATGACCGTGACAGTTTTACGGGTGGAGGAAGCCGGAGTACCCGGAGAGAACCACCGAGCAATGACGAGCAGCTGCCAGCTCCCCAGCATCGTAACTCCGCACTGCGGCACAGGCAGGGTTAGATTGGTTGAAGACATGCGTACCATCGACGTGCAGTACGCCTTAGTACACGGCGTCATCGTGCCACAACGCGGGCAATGGAGATGAAGTGTCTTGCCCAAGGACACATCGCTGTTGCCGCAGGTGGGATTCGAACCGAGGACCTCTCGGCTTGCAGCCTGCATCTCTACCTACTGAGCCACCGCGCTCCCCAACAGTGTGCTTATCTAGACTTAATTGCGCATAGGAAATGCACGCAATTGTCATATCAAATGGTAACCAATGCACGGCAGGTTCTCCTGGTTACTCGAAGCAAACACAGGCAATGTTTCTGTTATGGACCTCCAATGGAGGTCCATTGGCTGAAACAGTGCCTGTGAATAGGCCATATGTACAGAATTTGATAGCCTTACTATGGTCATAGCACATAGATTAACGTACAGATCGACGTGCTATATGTGCCCATTTCATGACAGGACTTCTAGTTTTAATTGTATTTGAATCATCATAACCTCTGCGAAACCCCCAACGACCGTTCCCGACTTATTTCGAGGCCTGGATTTCCATTTAGGACTTCTAATTCTAGAGCCTAAGATGAGTTACATGTACATGTATGTCGTGGAATACCCTGACGATCAACAATTTTGTTTTAAGTTCTCGGTGACAAGTTCTTAAATTCACATTCAGTTGAGGTTATTTTTTTTTTAACCCTTTACCCAACGAATCGGCCACATCCACCCGTGTAATATACAAATTCAGCAGCTGTTATTATTTTTCAAAAAATTGTCAACCAAACCATATCATGTGACCCCTCTTTGGAACGAGCTTGTCAAGCTCGTTCCAATGAGGGGTCACATGATATGGTTTGGTTGGTATTTTTTTAAAAAATTTAAAAAAATGATATTTCAAATAACACATTTTGATATTGTCTGCGTTGGGTAAAGGATTAAGGTTATGCACGTCACTCTATTGGTTGATAGTTACTGTTGGTTGATTTCCAGTCCACAGATGTTGACGTTTAGCTTCAGTAGGGACTTTTAGGGTTTGAAGGTGAATGAGATGATAGAAATATAAAGATTGAAGGGGGGGGGGGGGGCATGGTGTCTCAGTTGATAGAGGTGCAGGCTGCAAACCGAGAGGTCCTCTGTTCGAATCCCACCTACGCAACCGCGTTGTGTCCTTGGGCAAGACACTTCTCCCCCATTGCCCACGTGGGGGCACGGTGACGCTGTGTACTAAGGCGTACTGCACGTCGATGGTGCACCTGTCTTCATCCAATGCTAACCCTGTTTGTGTGGAGTTGGTATGTTGGGGAGCTGACAGTTGCTTGCCGTTGCTCAGTGGTTCTCTCCGGGTACTCCAGCTTCCTCCACCCGTAAAACTGTCACGGTCATGGTTAGCCATTGTGCAGAAATATGTGACCTTAAACACCAATCAATAAATAATAAATAAATAAAGATTGAAGAGAATGAACTTATCTACATACCATTGTGTTTTTGAGAGGTGGGTAACTGCTCTACTGTGAAAATGACTGGACTTTTCAGTGTCTTTACATGCATGCTGCATGTGGGTAGAAGGGGTGGGGGGAGTTACTTGTACCTGGGGTTCAGCAAATGAACTTGAGAATATTTTTTTTTAGTTTCCTGAATCAGGAACCATAAATAATACCATTTGATGAGCAGGCCTGAAAATAAGCAGTCTGACATTTGCAAAATGGGGTCCCCAGAGGGTGAATTTGATGATGCTATCCCATACAGTGGGCCAATTTATCCTCTGGGTACCTCTTTCTGTTTAGTTTTGAGATACCTGATTCAGATTGAGGTTCACAGAGGGTAAATTTGGTGATGCTACCCTGCTTTGCAGGGTTGTATCACTAAATTCACCCTCTGGGAACCTCATTTTGCAGATGTCAGTCTGCTTATTTTCTGGCTTGTTAATGAGTATGCATTTTATTGGCAAAGTGATTAAGTTGATCACCAAGGATTCTTCTGCCCTTTTTGGGAAAGGGTCAGGGGCCCATGCATTTGGGAAATGTTTCAGTTGGGAATTTATTTTTGAGGAAAGAAACATTATCTTCAAACTGAACTGGGATAGAGTTCAAAAGGTTAAACGATTAATCGATTAACCAATGATCAACGTCTTGATCGATCAAAAAAACTAATTGATCGAATAACTGTTACTTTTGAACTACTGTATTTTCTGGGTTAACAAAGGAACAAACTTGCTCCAAACCATGCAAACATTGTCACACTGGCTCACATCAATTACATGAGACAGAGTAAGGCATGCAAATTACGTGATGACATACTTGTTCACTTGCATGATCATTATACTGTATCAGGAGCTGAAACTGGGCATTCTGAAGATAACCTTTACCCAATGCGGGTAGCAGACGACACTTGCAAAATAGATTCTTGAATTACTTAAAAAAATTCAATTTTTGTCTCAAAAACATAGCTTATGATCACTCATTGGGACGAGCTCAATGAGCTCATTCCAATGAGGGATCATAAGCTATGTTTTTGAGACAAAAATTGAAAACATAATAAAATCTGAATGGAGATGTTTGTATGCAGAGCTGGCGGATTTTGTCCTTTACGTTGGGTAAAGGGTTAATGCTACAGATCAACAGTATTGCAATTATTCAGCTACCTATAAGGGCAAGTGATTAATCAGTTAACTCTTAGAAGCCAGTTGTCGAGTTTTCTTGCCTGTAATGTACATGTGTAATACGGCAGGTAATCTGTCAGTGATGGTTCGGCTATCTTTGGGCTGGGGGAGAATTAAACACTGAGCAGTTGCTTCTAGTCAAGTGGCGTCTGTCTAAATAGGCAGACAACACTTGACTAGAAGCACCTGCTTTACTGTAAGTTTTTTGCGGTATGTCATGTTCAATAAATTCATTCTGATTTCCCAGCTTCTAAGAGTTAACCAAGGTTTATCCATGTGATTAATCGATCAAGAAAACTCTATCCGTTTCAGCTCTAAACTGAGAACCCACATACATGTAGGCTACATTTGGTGACTTTATAGTTGTGTCTAGGCTGCTTACATGTATAGGCAGCCAAGACTTGCCTACAAACAACTGAAAAGGTTCTCAGAGGTAACTTGCAAGTGTATCTACAACCTACAGTTAAAACTAGAAGTCCTGTCATGAAATGCGCACATATAGCACGTCGGTCTGCACGTTAATCTACGCGTTATGACCATAGTAAGGCTATCAAATTCTTTACATATGGCCTGTTCACAAGCAATGTTTCAGCCAATGGACCTCTGGGTAACCAGGAGAACCTGACGTGCTTTGGATGCCATTTGATATGACAATTGCGTGCAATTCCTACGCACAATTATGTCTAGATAAGCGCACAGTTCATGACAGGACTTCTAGTTTTAACTGTACCTGCAGGGGGCGCCTGTTCTGTTGCAGTAAAAAGTGATTACATGTAAATCAGAATTAGATCTTTAAGGTTTAAAGACGAAAACACCTGTTGGTTCATCCTTGAATTCAGACACCTTTAATTCTTCATTGGGTTGATAAATATTGGTCTTCTGAGAGCTTATGACTGTTCAGTTCAGGACACCAATTGTTAAATAATGTTTTTGTTTGAATGGGCACTGAGATTGTTAAATTTTTAGTTCAAATTTGGAAAAATCTTGTCCAAATGTCATTGGGAAAAGATCCCATATTTTGCCCCTGTAGACACCTGTTACGGTGTGGAATTATTAATGATATTGGTAACAGAAAGAAATCTGAGAATCAGCAACAATAACTATGAATTTAACTATTCTGAAATTTAATTAAAAAAAATTAATATAAAAAAAAATGATACAAAGATCTTTTACACTAATTGGGTTACAGAAAATAAAAACAATGGTACTTATCAATTATAGAATTAGTTGAAAGTACAGTTTGACAGAATCCAGTAATCCAGTGGTGAAGTATCTTCTGAAGAAAGTTACCAGCTGGTAGATGTAGTATTAAATCCAAGAATGTCTCTTCAGAAACAGTATCCCGTAGATTTATAATAAAATTTTCACTTAGAAATTTCAGCAGTCTCCAATAAAATATAATAAAATTCTCCGCAAAATTCAAATGGAGTAAAAATCCAAGAAGTATTGGCGCCACAGGTAATTTCCAAACAATCCAGTAGAATCCTGGCTTTTCACAAAATATTATTCTGTTTCACAGAAAGTATAAATTCTCTTTTCCAAGTCGAACAAATTCTCTTCAAAATTCTCTTTTGGAATCAATCTTCCAAATTCACAAAGAAGCACTGCTTCTATAATAAATGCACTGCTCTGAAACAATAATAATCTCCAATGGAAACAATTGAAGTTAGTCTTTCTGAAATGGTTTTCTAAAAAGAGTTTTTGAATTCTGTTGACAAACCTTTATATAGTAACCAGATAGAATGTCCCAGAAGAGGAAGTTTCTGCAGTGTTCTATTAGTTTC
Source organism: Pictodentalium vernedei (assembly GCA_031216915.1). Classification (NCBI taxonomy): domain Eukaryota; kingdom Metazoa; phylum Mollusca; class Scaphopoda; order Dentaliida; family Dentaliidae; genus Pictodentalium; species Pictodentalium vernedei. The sequence continues at coordinate 33,354,583 of CM062293.1, forward strand.
TGGGGAATTCTGTTAAAGTTCAAGTAAACAAGGTCATTGACCTATTTAAACAATTAAACAATCAACAGCTATATGTACAATATATCAGTGTAACAAAGATGTAAACAAGGTCACTGAGTGCAAAAGAGTTAGACCAGTCAGAAAATGCAGAAATAAAAAAAATCTTTCTCACGTAATTATCAACTTAAGGATATATCAATCTCAATATAATATGGGGGCTATAACACACCCCGCCTTAAAAGAAAAAGTTTGAAGGTACTGAAAACTTTTTACATAATTTTAGCTGACTCTGACTGGTTTACAATACACACACACCATAATCTTCACAATTTTTTTTTTTTTTTTTTTTTTTAATAAACATATACATGTGTATACACTTGAAGTGAATAGGGGCCGATCATATCATTTTAAATTAGGATATTCTGGAAAGAGCATCGGCTACAACATTATCTCTTCCCGAAATATGCCTAATCTCTAAATTATATTCTTGAAGGGCTAAACTCCACCGCAATAATCTTTGATTCTTGTTTTTCATTTTATTGATAAATGTTAAGGGGTTATGATCGGTGTAAACTGTAATTGGACATTGGGCGGTTCCTAGATACACATCAAAATGGGTTAATGCCAAAATTAGAGCCAAAGTTTCTTTTTCTACTGTAGAGTAATTCTTTTGATGTTTGAGAAATTTTCTGGAAAAATAACATACAGGGTGATCAATACCTTGGGAATCTTCCTGGGCAATATACCCACCTGCTCCATTGTCACTTGCATCTATGAATAATTTGAAGGGCTTTTCATAATTGGGACTGGCCAGGACAGGGGAATTATTTAATAAAGTTTTTATTCTGTTAAAGAATTTCTGACATTCCTCAGTCCAAACAAACCTAACCCTTTTGCTATTCAATAAACTGGTCAAAGGGGAGACAACATCTGAAAAATTTAAACAAAATTTTCTATAATATCCAGCCATGCCTAAGAATCTCATGAGCTCTTTTTTAGAGTTTGGTACTGGAAAATTTACAATGGCATCAACTTTAGCCGCAATTGTCCTCACCTGCCCCTGCCCCACAACATGACCTAAATAATTTACAATTGCTTTGCCAAATTCTGATTTTACCAAGTTAATAGTTAGGTTGGCTTGGGTCACTTTGTCAAAAAATTCTTGAATATGCTTCAGATGATCAGCCCAATTTGTATCTGTGTGTATAATAACATCATCAATATAAGCTTCACTGTGATCTAGGTCTGCAATTAAGTGGTTAACCATGCACTGGAATGTTGCCGGAGAGTTTTTCATGCCAAAAGGGGTTACTTTATATTGATACAACCCAAATGGGGTAACAAAAACAGATATTTGTTTTGCTTTTTCTGTTAAAGGGACTTGCCAATAACCCTTTAACAAGTCAAATTTTGTCACAAATTTAGCATGGCCAAGTTTGTCAATGCAGTCATCAATTCTTGGAATTGGATAATTGTCTGTTTTGGTTAGGGTGTTCACTTTACGGTAATCCGTACAAAATCGGTAACTGCCATCAGGTTTTGGGACGAGTATACAGGGCGAACTCCAGTTGCTATGGCTAGGTTCTATGATATCATTGTCCAGCATATACTGTATTTCCTTTCGCATGATCTCAGCTTTGAAAGGGTTCAATCTATATGGATGCTGTTTGATGGGATTTGCCTCTCCTACATCAACATCATGAAAAATAACAGATGTCCTACTAGGCACATCGGGAAATAAGTGTTGATATTTGAAAATTAAATCAACTAAATCTTTTCTTTGGTCAGGCAGTAAATAATCTGTTTTATTTTGTAGATCTCTCAGGACATCTGAGTTCTGTAACTTCAGAGGTACATTTTCCCCGCCTTCATGAATATCCTCTACAGGATTTTCCAGCTCATCCATGTGGGTGACTGTTGAGACTGGTAGAGAGTTTGGTTCTCTCTCATAATAAGTTTTCAACATATTTTTATGGCACAGCTGAGTATTTTTGAGTCTATCGGGAGTCTCAACAACATAATCAGTATCACTGATCTTGTGCTTAACAATATAAGGGCCTGAATATCTTGCTTGTAAAGCATTGCCCTTTACAGGGAATAATACTAGCACCTTGTCCCCAGGTTTAAAGGAGCGAAATTTCGCCTTTTTATCATACCAGGTCTTCATATGACTCTGGGCTTTCTGTAAATGTTTATTTGCCATTTCTCTGTCCTGGTGCAATTTTTCCTTAAAAGTGGACACATAGTCCAGAAGAGAAATTTCAGGTGGCTCTTCTTCGAGCCATTTCTCCTTCAAAGCAATGAGTGGACCCCTCACTATGTGTCCAAACACTAATTCAAAAGGGCTGAACCCCAGAGATTCCTGTACAGTCTCACGGACTGCAAATAAGAGGAGATGTACTCCTTCATCCCAATCCTTCTCATTATCCTCCCCATAGGCCTTTATCATGGTCTTCAGTGTTTGATGAAAGCGTTCTAGAGCTCCTTGACTTTCGGGATGGTAGGCACTTGGTGTGTACTGCTTAATTTTGAGCTCATACATCACCTGCTGAAAAAGGTTTGACATAAAATTTGAGCCTTGGTCCGATTGCACTGACCTGGGTAGACCGAAAGTTGTAAAAAATTTTATCAAGGCCTTAACTATTGTCTTAGTTTTAATATTTCTTAGAGGTGTAGCTTCAGGAAATCGTGTAGAAGCACACATGATGGTAAGAAGATATTCATTTCCAGATCTTGTTCTAGGCAATGGGCCAACACAATCAATAATAATTCTACTAAATGGCTCCTCAAAAGCAGGGATTGGTTGAAGGGGAGCTGGAGGAATCTTCTGGTTGGGTTTTCCTACAATTTGACAGGTGTGGCAGGTTTTACAAAATTCAACAACATCCTGTCGAAGCTTGGGCCAGTAAAAACATTGCTGAATACGAGAGTAGGTTTTCCTAACTCCCAAATGTCCAGCCATTGGATTTTCATGAGCCAGGCTTATTATTTCATTCCGGTATTTAGTGGGGACAACTATTTGATAAATAACCTCCCAATCACTATTGGAGGGTACTTCTGGTGGTCGCCATTTCCTCATAAGTACACCAGATTTTCTGAAATAACAGACAGGGGAGTTTTGGGCTTCAGCCTGTGTGAGAGCCTTTTCACGTGGCTCGGCAAGGTCAGGATCACTTTCCTGTTCCTGAATTAAAGATGTCCGGGTAATGACATTCAAGGAGGTCCCCCTATCACTCTCAGGTGTAGTGGCCTCTTTACAATGTCTGGACGAGTCATCACACTGACTCAAAAATGTCTGAGACAAATCAATGTCTTCAGAATCCGTAATTCTGTGACAGTTCTTATCCTCAGCTTTGCTGTTTAAATCAACACAATTGAGGTTGTTATCAACCTCAGTTTTCTTTGCCATGGACCGAGTCACAGCACATGCTGGAAAGGCAAAAGGAAAACATTCCTTCAAATTAATAATACTTTCATCTGTGCTCGGCTTATCCACCACTTGAGGTTCTACAGTGACTTTGTCACCAGCTAAGTCATTTCCCAATAATAAAGAAATATCTTTTACAGGTAGAGTAGGTCTGATTCCTACTGTCACAGTCCCATTTACTGAGCTACTTCTTAAATTTATTTTATGAAGTGGGACCTTTAAAGAGTTTGACTCAATACCTGATATTAGAACTTGTGCCCCTGTAGCACTTTCTTCAGAAAATGGCAAAATGCCTTCTAACATTAATGACTGAGTAGCCCCTGTGTCTCTCAGTATTTTTATTGGTAAGGAACAGTGCTTATCCCCCTCAAGGGAAACAAAGCCTTCAGAAATGAATGGCTTATACTTTTCTAAAGCGTCTTGCTTTATAACATAATTTTCAGGGCATGGAGCACATGCTAGTGCATTCTGTGAAGTAGAGGACTCATTTTTCCTTTTTAACAGCCAGCAATCAGATAATAAATGACCTGCTTTCTTACAATAATTACAAGTTTTAGTTGAACTGTTAGGTCGTAATGGTGTAGGGCTGGCATTGGATGACTTATTCTCATTAGGCTTCCGATTAAATTTAGGTGGACTGGTGAAAAGTTTGTAGGATGGGAAGGATGATTGGAAGGATGAGTTTTATCTGAAGCTGGTCTAGGTCCACTTTGGAAAGAATTCTTGTGGGGCCAAAAATTTGTGGCGTTACGACTCATTTTATGAGTTAAGGCATAGTCATCTGCCAGTACTGCTGCTCTATTTAATGTGTCAACTTTTTGTTCATCCAGGTGGGCCTTTATATCTGAATGTATCTTTCCTTTAAACTCCTCAATCAGCATCATTTCCTTTAATTTTGTAAAATCTTTCCCTATTTCTTTTGAGTGGCACCACCTGTCAAATAAATTTTGCTTTTCTCTGGCAAATTCCACATGAGTTTGATTTTCATTTTTATAATAATTTCTGAATTTCTGCCTATAGGCCTCTGGAACAAGTTCATATGCCTTAAGTATTGCCTCTTTAACAGCGTCATAATTGTTGCTTTGCTCAGAAGATAGAGCGGAATAGATTTCTTGGGCCTTCCCTTTCAAAACACTTTGCAATAGCAAAGTCCAGACATCCCTTGGCCATTCTAAACTTGTTGCCACTTTTTCAAAATGTGAAAAATATTTATCAACTTCTTTTTCTTGAAAGGGGGGAACTAGCCTAACATGTTTAGTTGCATCAAATCTACTTGGGGAAATTACATTTGAGCCTTGACGTTGAGATTCTAATTCTTTTATTTTTATTTCCTTTTGGGCCTGAATTTCTAATTCTTTTAAGTGCATTTCTTTTTGAACTTCTATTTCCCTTAATTTTAATTCCCTTTCCTCTTTTTGAGCCTGAATTTGTTCCCTTTCTTTTTGAGCCTGAATTTGTTCCCTTTCTTTTTGAGCTTCTAATTCTTTTAATTTAATTTCATTTTCTCTTTCTTCTTTTTGGGCCTCTAATTCTTGTAATTTCATTTCATTTTCCTGCCTTTTCATTTCTTGTTGCATTTCTAATCTCTTTAGTTCTAATTCTAACTTTTTGAGTTCAAGGGCATCAGTAGGTTGTGGTTCAGAGACAGGTGACCCAGACTGAGGCAAAAGACCCTCCTCAATATAATGATTAACAATGAGCTGTTTAAGTTTATGCTTGTTCAGACCAGGGGTGGCAGGTAATTTTAGACACTGAGCAAGTTGAAATAAATCCTCCTTCTTAAGAGATTCTAAAAGGGCCAAACTAGGAGATCTTTCAAATTCAGAAATAAATTCTGTAACAATAAATACCATGATGAAAAGGTTTGCTGGTTCTCAGATTATATAAATAATAATACTGAAAGTTTCTAAGAAAGTTTAAATGTTTTGAAAGTGAGCCAAAATAATAATTGAAATATGCAAATAAAGCTTTCTCGTTATCTAACATTCAATCTCGGCAACGAGCCCCCAATTTCTGTTACGGTGTGGAATTATTAATGATATTGGTAACAGAAAGAAATCTGAGAATCAGCAACAATAACTATGAATTTATCTATTCTGAAATTTAATTAAAAAAAATTAATATAAAAAAAAATGATACAAAGATCTTTTACACTAATTGGGTTACAGAAAATAAAAACAATGGTACTTATCAATTATAGAATTAGTCCAAAGTACAGTTTGACAGAATCCAGTAATCCAGTGGTGAAGTATCTTCTGAAGAAAGTTACCAGCTGGTAGATGTAGTATTAAATCCAACAATGTCTCTTCAGAAACAGTATACTGTAGATTTATAATAAAATTTTCACTTAGAAATTTCAGCAGTCTCCAATAAAATATAATAAAATTCTCCGCAAAATTCAAATGGAGTAAAAATCCAAGAAGTATTGGCGCCACAGGTAATTTCCAAACAATCCAGTAGAATCCTGGCTTTTCACAAAATATTATTCTGTTTCACAGAAAGTATAAATTCTCTTTTCCAAGACGAACAAATTCTCTTCAAAATTCTCTTTTGGAATCAATCTTCCAAATTCACAAAGAAGCACTGCTTCTATAATAAATGCACTGCTCTGAAACAATAATAATCTCCAATGGAAACAATTGAAGTTAGTCTTTCTGAAATGGTTTTCTAAAAAGAGTTTTTGAATTCTGTTGACAAACCTTTATATAGTAACCAGATAGAATGTCCCAGAAGAGGAAGTTTCTGCAATGTTCTATTAGTTTCTGGGGAATTCTGTTAAAGTTCAAGTAAACAAGGTCATTGACCTATTTAAACAATTAAACAATCAACAGCTATATGTACAATATATCAGTGTAACAAAGATGTAAACAAGGTCACTGAGTGCAAAAGAGTTAGACCAGTCAGAAAATGCAGAAATAAAAAAAATCTTTCTCACATAATTATCAACTTAAGGATATATCAATCTCAATATAATATGGGGGCTATAACACACCCAAACGAATCCCTGATCATGGTGTCCAGAGATGTGGTTGGTAAGAGTGAGGTGATCTCACTCATTTGTCCACTTCTTATGATCGAGTGAGTCACACGATAGGTATGCAGCTACAATTAAATGCCTTAGAATCTGAGTGCTGCATTAATGAAGAAAGACGGAACATTGAATAAGAGGTCCTATTTTTCTTGTTTTTTTCTTTCTTCAGACATGAATTTGTAATGTTTTTATTCATTAAACCTCAACACCAGTGACGTAAGTGCAGGAATTTTTTTGGGTATCTGCAGGGACTGAATAGAGAACCCTTGCCCAATGGCATTTGGGTATGATTCTTCCCCATTTCCACCCCCAATTTCCCAATCTCAATCCGCACTTGAAAAAAAAAAAAAAAATTTAACGCACAATTGGTGACTTGAACTGTGTTGTCATAAGGTCTTATGACCACACAGTTCAGAATGCCTAGGGCAGCACGGTATATCAATAAACCGATATATACCGGTATTCAAACCAATATTGATCGAATACTGGTGTAATTACAAAAATATCGGTTTATCGTCATTATTTATTTACCAAGAATTTAATTTTCAAGATGTCTTGAGTTTTTTTTAACTGTATCCCCAAATGAATAATATTATCCCTTTATCCAAGGAATCGTCTGCTTGTGCCCTCGTATTATAAAATTCAGCCATTGAAAAAATAATTTTCAAAAATTTCAACAAAACCATATCATGTGACCCCCTCATTGGAACGAGCTCGTTGAGCTCGTTCCAATGAGGGGTCACATGATATAGTTTTGTTGAAATCTTTGGGGAAAATCTGATAATCTAATTTTGAAACTAATAAATTTTGATATTGTCTGCGTTGGGTAAAAGTGTTTCGAACCGCATCATCAAGGCATGCTAATTCGTTCCGACCGTGATGCCTCGAGTCTCGATTGTGGTACTTGTGTTCATATATCTGAACAGTTTTCGATATGCCGGTATACCGGGATATTTTTTTGAATACCGATACCGGTATTCAGTTTTGAATATCGTGCAGCCCTAAGGATGCCAATTACGCACTAAATTTAAATTGCTCACTTAACTGTTTGAGTGCTAGAAGCCACTATCAGGGCTTTCAAAAAATATGAGGGTACAAGATCAAAAGCAAACATTTTCCATGCTCATGTTTCACATTCATTCAAATGCAAATAATTTATTTATTTATTTATTTATTTATTGATGTTTAAGGTCACATATTTATGCACAATGGCTAATCATGACCGTGCCAGCTTTACGGGTGGAGGAAGCCGGAGTACCCAGAGAGAACCACCGGGCAACGACGAGCAGCTGACAGCTCCCCAACATCGTAACTCCGCACTGCAGCACAGGCAGGGTTAGATTGGTTGAAGACATGCGTACCATCGACGTGCAGTGCACCTTAGTACACAGCATCATCGTGCCCCCACGCGGGCAATGGAGATGAAGTGTCTTGCCCAAGGACACAGCCTGGATGCCGCAGGTGGGATTCGAACTGAGGGCCTCTCGGCTTGCAGCCTGCACCTCTACCTACTGAGCCACCGCGCAAAAATGCAAATAATACTTTTGTTTATATATATTTTCCTGTAAACACTCTCCAATAATGTTTAAAACAAATTTTGATGAACAAATTCAGACCACCAAAAATAATGTAGCCCTCAAGTCAGTTAACGAAGCTCAGAAAGTGTCTTAATTCAAAAGCAAATAACAAGCAGAGTGTGCACATCCTTGAAAAGTCCTTGAATTTCAATCTTTCTCCTTGAATTTTGAAAATTCAGAAAATGTATTTGAAAAGTACTTGAAAATCCATGAGACTCCTTGAAAGTCCTTGAATTTTGCCCTGTTTCATTTTTAGCTTAACTTGACATTGTCAAGATAAGCTATTGCCATCACGCGTGCGGAAGCCTGTTAGTCTGTGAGTCTGTTCACATTTTCCTTTAGCACAGGCTACACCCCGCAGTTCTTGTCTGATCGTCACGAAATTTCATATGCAGGTTTGGGGTCATGTCTAGATGAGAACGTCTCCTTTTGGTCGCGATTGGTCAACCAGTATGGCTGCCCAAGCCCAAAACCCCAAAACCATTAGCACAGTCTACAGGTCGTATTTATGAAGGGATTTCATTGTAACTTGGTAGGATGCCTCTGTATAATGCCTAGATGAGAACGTCCCCATTTGGGCGTGAATCTGCCAACTGTGACGACTGCCCAAGCCCAAAAACCTTTAGCACAGTCTACAGGTCATATGTATTGAGGAATTTTATTGTAACTTGGTGGATTGACTTTATATAATGTCTAGATGAGAAATTCCCCTTTTGGTCCCAATTGGGCAACTGTGACGGCTAAAGGGGCTCGAAGCCCGAAAACCTTTAACACAGTCTACAGGTCATATTTATGAAGGGATTTTATTGTAACTTGGTAGGATGACTCCAAATAATGTCTAGATGAGAACGTCCCATTTTGATCGCGGTCATTCTGCCTTGATGGGTGCCCGAGCCCCAAAACCTTTAGCATAGGCAAGAGGTCATATTTATGGAAGGATTTCATTGTAATCTGTTAGGTTGACTCCATATAATGCCTAGATGATGACATCCCCTTTTAGTCGTGATTGGTGAACTGTGATGGCTACAGGTGCCCGAAGCCCGAAAACCTTGCGCACAGTCTACAGGTCATATTTATAAAGGGATTTCAGTGTAACTTCGTCGGATCACTCCAGATGATGCCCAGACAAGATTGTCCCCTTTAGGTTGCAATCATTCAACCATGATTTCTGCCCAAAGCCCCAAAACCTTTAGCTCATGAAGGTATTTTATTGTAACTTGGTAGGTTGACTTCATTCTAGATGAGAACGTCCCCTTTGGATGCAATTGGGAAACTGACGACTACAGGGGCCTGAAGCCTGAAAACCTTTAGCACAGTCTACAGGTCATATTTATGAAGTATTTCAGTGTAACTTGATAGGGCGACTCGTTTTGGAATAATTTCACTGTTACTTAGTAACTTTCGTTGATATACGTTAACTGTGAGGGCCACATACATTAACTGTGAGGTCATATTAACCCACTCCTCAGCTCTTTAGTACAGTGTACACCTCATATTATTTTTATAAAAAACATAGCATACAGGGAACAGAAATGAACATATTCCCAATTATCACAATTCTTGTCTTATTTCATAATCCTTTCATAAACATTGAACATTATCCTTTTCATCAAACACAACACACAAGCTACAGTGTCATTGACACTTTCATTACCTGTGTAATAGTGGACAATTGAAACATCTCTTTTGCACTTGTTTTAGTTGAAAACCAAAAAAATGAACATAAATAATGGATAATCGATAAATGAGGAATTAAAGTTCAGGCATTATTTAACTGGGTGTCATTCTGTAAGTACCATAATTTTGTTGCAGAGCATTTTAGAAGCACCGTTTTCCTGGAATTTAGAAGGATGAGGTAGAAGACATTTTTAACCTTTTACCCAGTGTAATGGCCAAAACTTGCCACCACTATTCTCAAAAATGGTCAATTAATTTCAGTTATTTTTTTTCATTTTTGTCTCAAAAACATAAGTTATGACCCCTCGTTGGAATGAGCTCATCGAGCTCATTCCAATGAGGCATCATAACCTATGTTTTTGAGACAAAAAATTAGTTATTCAAGAATTTTTTTGCAAGTGTCATCTGCTTTTCATGTAAGGTAAAGGGTTAAAGTAGGTAAGGCTTCTAAAAATGGTTATATTCCAAATGTACATTTTAAAAAAAACATCCTTGGAAAATGCTGATATGTCCTTGAAAAGTCCTTGAATTGTCCTTGGAACAAGCTCGATGAGACAAAAAATGAACAAGCTCGATGAGACAAAAAATGAAAAAATAATGAAAATTAATTGGCGATTGTTGAGAATAGCGCTGACCGGTTTTGTACATTTTAAAAAAAACATCCTTGGAAAATGCTGATATGTCCTTGAAAAGTCCTTGAATTGTCCTTGGAACAAGCTCGATGAGACAAAAAATGAACAAGCTCGATGAGACAAAAAATGAAAAAATAATGAAAATTAATTGGCGATTGTTGAGAATAGCGCTGACCGGTTTTGTACATTTTAAAAAAAACATCCTTGGAAAATGCTGATATGTCCTTGAAAAGTCCTTGAATTGTCCTTGGAACAAGCTCGATGAGACAAAAAATGAACAAGCTCGATGAGACAAAAAATGAAAAAATAATGAAAATTAATTGGCGATTGTTGAGAATAGCGCTGACCGGTTTTGTACATTTTAAAAAAAACATCCTTGGAAAATGCTGATATGTCCTTGAAAAGTCCTTGAATTGTCCTTGGAACAAGCTCGATGAGACAAAAAATGAACAAGCTCGATGAGACAAAAAATGAAAAAATAATGAAAATTAATTAGCGATTGTTGAGAATAGCGCTGACCGGTTTTGTACATTTTAAAAAAAACATCCTTGGAAAATGCTGATATGTCCTTGAAAAGTCCTTGAATTGTCCTTGGAACAAGCTCGATGAGACAAAAAATGAACAAGCTCGATGAGACAAAAAATGAAAAAATAATGAAAATTAATTGGCGATTGTTGAGAATAGCGCTGACCGGTTTTGGCTGTTACGTTGGGTAAAGGGTTAAATGTCAGTCTTAATGTTTCCTGTTGAATTCAAATGTAAAATTTCATAGTCTTTACACGTATATGTTTATTCCCTTCCAAAACAAATTCCCAATTGGATGCAAATTTTCCTAAAGACATGGGCCCAGTACCCTTTCCCAAAGAGGACAGAAGAATTCCTGAAGTACATTGTGACTTGATCGCGATTTACATGTATTTATTGGGGTTTAATGACACTTTTGACCACCAGGGTCACCTCACGTCGGAGTGTTTTATGGGTGGGGGGAAGCCAGAGTATGTTGGGAGAATCATTCAGTAGCAGCAAGCAACTGTCAGACTCCCAACGTACCAACACCACACAAGCATTGGTTGAAGACAAGTGCATCATCGACGTGAAATGTGCCTTAGTACACAATGCCACCATGCCCCCATGTGGGCAATCAGGATGAAGTGTCTTGCTCAAGGTCACAACACAGTAACCCCCGGTGGAGATTGAACCATGAACCCTTCGGTTTGAAATCCACTGCCATAACCACTGAGCTGCCGTGCTCCAGACTTGATCACATTCAAGAAAAGGTCCAAATTTTTTATCAAACTGTATTGGTTTGGGCGTAATATACCATGTCAAACATGTAACTGTACAAATGACAACTTTTTTCATTTAATTTACAGTTAAAACGGGAAGTCCTGTCAAGAAATGCGCACAAATAGCATGTCGATCTGTGTGTTAATCTACGCGTTATGACCATAGTAAGGCTATCAAATTCTGTACATACAGTATGGTCGACTATGCACAAGCAATGTTTCAGCCAATGGACCTCCGGGTAACCCGGAGGTCCATTGGCAGAAACATTGCCTGTGTTTGCTATGAGTAACCAGGAGAACCTGCTGTGCTTTGGATGCCATTCGATGTGGCAATTGCGCGCAGTTCTTACGCACAATTAAGCCTAGATAAGCGCACAGTTCGTGACAGGACTTCTAGTTTTAACTGTAGTTGGGGGGTGCTACATGTAGAAGCCACTATCATGGCTCTACCGAAAACTACTGAAAACCACTAGAGCAACACTGTAAGCATTACATGTGCAGTGACTGCTGGGAAGAAAATGCAGGTGAGAAAAAATCAATCATTATACCCCCTGCAAACAAAGTTTGGGGGGGGGGGGGGGGGGGGGGTATATAGGAATCACCCTGTCTGTCCGTCTGTCCATCCTTATAAGCGCAGCTCCTCCTAAACCATTTGAAGAATTTTCATGAAACTTTACACAATGGAAGAACTCCATATGAAGATGTGCATGAAGCAATATAATTCCGTTCTGACATTTCCAAGGGGAGATAATCTAACTTATACATTTTAATGTACCAAAAAGGCTACAACTGAGGTGCGGGGGGTATCACTTTGTGAGCTTGCTCACAGTACCTCTAGTTTTGATTTTGTGAGAGTGAAAACTTTGGGAGAGTGATTTTAACCTTTTACCTGTTATAACAGCCCAAACTAACCAGAATTATACACAAAAAGGCCATACAAATTGTTATTGCACATTTTTTTTTTCTCAAAAAACATAGAGGAGTCATACATTTGTAAGTTCTGCTTTTTAAGCAAAAAATTATTAAATATTTTAGTTGCATTAGTAAGTGTTTTGCAAGTATCATCTCCCAGTTGGGTAAGGTATTTATTTATTTATTAGTGTTTTTAAGGGCGTATACTTATGCACAATGGCTAATCATGACCGTGACAGTTTTATGGGTGGAGGAAGCCGGAGTACCCGGAGAGAACCACCAAGCCACGATGAGCAGCTGCCAGCCCCCAACATCGTAACTCCGTACTGCAGCACAGGCAGAGTTACTGGTTAGTTTGGTTGAAGACATGCATACCATCGACGTGCAGTATACCTTAGTACACAGCGTCATCCTGCCCCCTTGTGGACAATCGGGGTTAAGTGCCTTGCCCAAGGACACAATGCAGGAGTCCGAATTGATCGCTCAGACGGTCACCCATCCAATGATTAACAGGGCTCGACGTTGCTTAACTTTGATGATCTGACGAGAAACGGTTACCGCAAGGCCACTGCGCCCCCATTTGGGTTAGGTAATGGTTGGTTGAAATGCAATATATAATGCAATGAGCATGTGATATAATTTTGTTGCAATATTTTGAAAGGTAATATTTTTTAACTGCTTTGTTCTGCTTTGTTTGTAAATTTCATGTATGCAAATTTCATGTATGTAAAATTAACCCTTTACCCAACATAATGGCTAAAATCAGTCCATTATTCATAAAAATCACCATCAGTTTTCCTTATTTTTTAATTTTTTGCCTCAAAAACATAGCTTATTACTAGTACTGAAATGGTTAACTGGATAATTGGATTGAAACCAGTTAGCTACCTAACCGATTAGAAAAAACGTCAACCGGTTATCCAAAATATCGATAGTGATCATCATTTCACATTTAAAACGTAGTAAGTCTGTCGCTTCTCCTTTGTGATAGTTTACACATCGAAGCTACGTTGTATATATTGAGAAATAATCAACTTTGGCATTCAAGACTTTGTTAATGATCGGCAGTTTCCGTGAGTAATGAGTAATCGCAGAAACTATTCCATAGTGTGTATACAAATGAACGTTGTCGAATACTCGACAACGTTCATTTGTATACACAGTACAGAATAGTTTGAGAAGACTGCTTTCCAGTTCCTATAATTTTGATCCCATATTCGGTCAAATAATGGTGACGGATAACCGATATTATCCGGTTATAGCTCTCGGTTAGTCGGTTATGAAAATGAAACAAACGTTTCAGCCCTACTTATTACACCTCATTGGAATGAGCTCGTCGAGCTTGTCCCAATGAAGGGTCAACAGCTATGTTTTTCACACAAAAAATTAAAAGAATTAGTTACTCAACAATTTTTTTTGGAAGTGTCGTCTGCTTTTCATGTTAGGCAAAGGGTTAAAGTGACATTGACGACAATGGCCCAATGTATGGTGCCTTTGAACCCAAAACCTGAATTTGGACCAAATGATTTCATAGCTACCCTGAATGATTTTTGGACAAACACTGAGAGCAATTCAATGTCCTTGGTTTAATTTAAGGACTTTCACTCAGTGCCCCTAAAATTTTTCTGAATAATAATAATAATCTGTCTAAATGTTCACAGATTCAGCCTATCTACATGTAAAGGCCTACATTTGAGGTGTCATTGCACACATGAAAATAAATTCTGGAATATTACAGAAAGAAGTTAGTGGTAGGCATATGATAATATCTTCCATTTTCTTTTTTAGCTGAACTTATGGTTGATAAAGCAATGGAACTGCGTTATATTGGAGGTACATATGGAGGAAATATAAAGCCAACACCTTTTATTTGTCTTCTTTTGAAAATGCTCCAGATCCAACCAGAAAAAGACATTGTTGTTGAATTCATAAGAAATGAAGATTTTAAGTAAGATTACATACATAAACTTACCACATTATTGTCCCAATACTCCGATAACATCAACTGTAATAATCCTTAGTGTACTGACTGTGCTTTCTAAGAACAGGTAGAATATTTTCTGAATAAACCGAGTGGGTATGCATTTTTCATTTTTATGCATTTTCAAGATAATACCAATTTAGCGCTTTCCAAGTGCAGAGCCGACAGATGTTGGCAATGAAATGACAGTAGGGGAATATTGTACCTGGTCTACTCCTGTTGAGGACTCCAACTCTCAGTGTTGGTCCGTGGGGGGTCACTCTCTGAGAGTGCCCCATGGAGTGGCGTCGGGGTTTGGAGTTGTCAACGAGGGAGAAGTAGTTATTATCGACCCATTTCTGCTGGTACTGTATACGACTGGACAAATTCTTGCCTTTTAACCCTTTGCCGAACATGGCGGCCATAACCGGCCAGCACTATTCTAAAAAATCGCCAATTAGTTGTCATTATTTTTTTCGTTTTTTGTCTCAAAAACATGGGTTATGGCCCCTCATTGGAGCGAGCTCATCGAGCTCATTCTGGTGGGGGTCGTAACCTGTGCTCTTGAGACAAAGAATGAAAAAAATTAGTTGTTCAAGAGATTTTATTTGCAAGTGTCATCTGCTTTTTATGTTGGGTAAAGGATTAACTCAATTCTCGTCTCTTAACTAAATTATATTAGTTACACTAGCCACCAGCGACCAAGACCAAGTATAGATGAACGGTTGTTGAACAGTATTATCCCCGGGAGACGACAATCAGGCTATGCCATCTCCCTGCGGTATACAGGTTTATTAGATTATTTTTGTTCTATAATTATGTATGTATATTTTTGTTCTATAACTTTAAGTTTTTTAGCTGCGACGAGCAGCTCTATATGTGGCAATGTCGGTCAGTATGTCTGTCTGTCGGTCAGTCTGTCACCAACAAGTTTAATAAACACCATAACTCCTAAAATACTTGATGGAATGACACCATACTTGGTATGCAAGTGTATCTTCATGATGTCTACACCCTCTCAATAGTGCACATCATTCGGATAATTTCTGTCATATTTATGGACTTGTCACCAACAAGTTTTTTTGTCACCAACGAGTTTTTGTATCACAAATTGCACATTTTGGGCTATACAAATCGTCGCAGATTCGGCACTGTGACAGTGCGTCTAGTTGTTGTATACTGCTAGATAAAAATTCATTCATTCATTCATACCACTATGATGATAGCATCAGATTATAACACACGTAAGGGTGCCAGAAGAGTGGGGACACGAGGAGGAAAGAGCTGCCGCCTTGCCCAAGAGGGAAAGTGATGCAGCTCCTGTCATTTTTTGCCAGAAGTTCGCTAGTAGAAAAGACCTTACTTTCCAAGGACTGAAACTGAGAAACTCTCCCATATTCGTTTCTAACATATTTTACATGTGTCAGTGGCATTGTGGAGAGGGGGGATATCAGACATAATAATAGAGGCTGGTGGATAATCTTACATAGAAGCTATACAATCAGCAGCATGAGTTATAAAGCTTCATATCGCCCCTTGAGTGCAACAAGGCCCCATCTGCAATGCAAAAGCATTGCAGATGTAGCCTTGTTGCACTCAAGGGATGCTATATATATATACTGTTAACTGGTAGAGCGCTAATTTATTTTTTAACCCTTTACCCAACATAACGGCCAAAACCGGCCAGCGCTATTCACAAATATCACCAATTAATTTTCATTTTTTGTCTCAGAAACATTGGTTATGACCCCTTTTTGGAACGAGCTCATCGAGCTCGTTCCAAAGAGGGGTCATAACCTATGTTTTTGAGACAAAAAATGAAAAAAATTAGTTATTCAAGAATTTTGTTTGCAAGTGTCGTCTGCTTTTCATATTAGGTAAAGGGTTAAGGGTGATTTGAGATACCTGTTGGCACTCTCCAATAAATTGTAACAAAACAATTTTATATGAACATTTCTTTATCTACAGCTCTATAAATGCTGTACACTGTGTAAAGCCACTAATGTGGCTTTCAGCACTTCTCAGTAGAGCCCTGATAGTGACTTCTAGCACTCAAACAGTTTATATTACATGTATTGGGTGTCACATTACAATTTACAGGTTCCGTACAGATCATGGAATCCTAGAAAAGTCATGGAATTTTGAAAAAAAATTCAAGGGCCTTGAAAAGTTTTGGAAAGTGGGCTGGAAGGGTTAAAGTTTTGGAAAAGTCATGGAATTCGTAACCAGGTTTAAAAGGGATTGACTCAGAGACCAGCCGTGAGGGCGACTAGGGCGATTATGTCGCCCTTCTAAGCCCAAAGTCGCCTAGAAAAATAGTCGGGGAGATTACAAGTCGCCCTCTAAAAATTGGGCAAAATGAGGAAAGTCTGAACTGAGTGATCCGAGGTTTACACAAAAACGATTATTTTCAAGAATCGAATGTGCTTGAGTCTGATAAATGAGCATTTCCATTCGTCAAATAACTGACTATTTATTTGAAATCACACAGATTTTTTATTTCTATTTTGTTCCGTTTCAGTCGGAGCTTCAAGTGTCAAAACGAAAATAGGTGACAAAATAGGTGACTTATGCGACTCAACAAAATAACCCAGTTTGAAAGTAGGTTACATCGCTTAGGATGCCGAAAATGTATACACAACGGACGTATTTTCTAACACTTTATTACATGCCCATGCAGTCTCTCTTATGCAATACGGCATGAAATACGGCTGTGCAATACGGAATTCCATATTGCACACCAACCTGTTCCAACCGGGACTTTTTTTATGCAATGCGACTGCATAAAGTGCATGGTGTTTACCACCGTTGATAGAAAAGAAAATTAGGTCAGTAGGTGCTTGGGTCATGTAATAAATACAAAACCACATGTATGTTTCAATGAGTCGTTTTGTATTCAATTCGTCAGATGTGCGTAGAAAGAAAACGTCTTGACCTTCGGTCTCGACATTTTCTTCCTACGCACATTTGACTCATTGAATACAAAACGACTCATTGAAACATACATGTAGTTTTGTCTATGTATTTTTATTTCATTTTGCTGATGACTGTTAACTGTTGGATCGTCTATTCCCAGAAAAACAAGAATGGAATTGAAACATATGAAAAAAAGCTTTAGTGTTGATAAGAAAAGCTTTGTACAGGGCACAAGTGTGCATGTTAAGGAACTTGAAAAAGGGATCCTTCTAAACACCGGAATGACATGGAATGACACCGGAATGCCATAAAAATGATGCGGAATGACATTTATTTTACAAAATACTCGACCCCCAGAATGTATTTTGTTTATTAACAAATAAAGTACCTTCCAAGCAACCTTCTTACATCTGGTCCTGTTCACACTTTCAGACTTAGGAAATTATTAGCTAAGTAGACTTTGGTGAAAGTCAACCACAGGAGGGTGCTGGGGGGATTGGCACGAAGAAGAGGGTAGCAGTGGGGATTTTCAGTCAATAATTACTTATTACTTTGTGATTTTTTTAACCTGGCATAGATGCATCATAGACAACTGGACCTGGATTAATCAGATGTTTATGGAGGACCACAAGCTGAAAATATGAAGGGGCGTCAAGGGGTGGTACATAAATATTCTTAATTTTCCTCACTTGCCTATGAAGTCTCCCTACTTGACTCTGCAGTCTCCCTATTTTTTCTGGAGGGAGAAATGAAGTCCCCCTAGGCTGGTCCCTGGATTGACTTTGTGTAAAAATTATGCACGGCTTGCGCAAAAATTATGCGAAAAACGAAGCTTTTCTGCTGGGTGCGAACTAACCCGATCATGGAATTTTTTTGAAAAGTTTTGGAAAAGTCATGGAATTTGATTCTCTGAGAAGTGTATAAACCCTGAATTTATAACACGATGGTCCTCGGATCCCACCTGCGGCAACCGTTTTGTGTCCTTGGGCAAGGCATATCATTCCGATTGCCCATGTGGGGGCATGATGGCATTGTGTACTAAGGCGTACTGCACGTGGATGGGGTACCTGTCTTCAACCAATGCTAACCCTGCTGTATGGAGTTAGTACGTTGGGTAGTCTGACAGTTGCTTGCCATTGCTCAGTGGTTCTCTCCGGGTACTTCGGCTTCCACTCCCTGTAAAACGGTCCGACACGAGGGGACCCTGGCTGTCGAAAGTGTCATCAAACCCCAATAAATAAATAAATATGACATGAATAAAAAATTCTGATGTACATGTAAGGTCTACTGAGGAAGAGTTAAAAATGATTATCAGTTGATTTGTTTAGAGAGTGAAATCGACATCACTAATAATGAGATAACTGTGGAAAAGTGCCAGTGTGTTTCCAGTTTTGAAGAATGATCCTCCAGACTTAATATCTAATTATCGCCCCATTTCTCTACTAAGCTGCCTTGGCAAAGTCTTTGAAAAATGCATATTCAAGAAGATCTGCGATTTCCTTGACATAAATAGGGCCGAAACGGTTGGTTCATTTTTGTAACCGACTAACCAAGAGCTATAACCGAATAATATCTGGTTATCCGTGTCGATTATTTCACCGAATATACGATTAAAACTGTAGGAATTGGAAAGCAGTATTCTCAAACTCTTCCGTAGTGTGTATACAAACGAACGTTGTCGAGTACTCGACAACGTTCATTTGTATACACACTACAGAATAGTTTCTGTGATTACTCATTACTCCAGGAAACTGCCTATCATTAATGAAGTCTTGAACGCCAAAGTCGATTATTTCTCAATATATACAACACAGCTTCGATAATCTATTAATGCAGCTTTGATAATCTATCACAAAGGAGAAGCGGCAGATTTACTACATTTTAAACGTAGAATGACGATCACTATCAATATTTTGAATAACCGGCTGACAGTTTTTCTAAGCGGTTAGATCGCTGACTGGTTTGAAACTGATTATCTGGTTAACCATTTTAGTACTAGACACAAACTACTTACTAAGCCGCTACCAGTCTGGATTCACGCCACATGACTCAACTGTTCTCCAGCTTACTGATATTTATGATACTTTTAGCTCAGCTGCAGACAGAGGCAAGAAAATCTGCATTGTATTTTGTGATATTAGCAAGGCTTTTGACAAAGTTTGGCACAAAGGCCTCTTGAATAAAATCGAAAAAATTGAATTACTGGCAAACTTTTAACATTTCTTGAATCCTACCTGACTGATCGAATGCAAAGAGTTATAATCAACTCTGTATCGTCAACTTAGAAAAGTATCAATTCAGGTGTCCCACAGTGAAATGTTCTTGGGCCTCTCTTGTTTTTAATATACATCAACGACATCATGGCAAATGTGACCAGTAGTATTTTTGTTTGATTTTTTTTTTTTTTTGATTAGGGTTTACTGACACATTAACAGCCAGGGTCACATCATGTCGGTGACAGTTTTATGGGTGGAGGAAGCCAGAGTACCCGGAGAGAACCACTGAGCAACGACGAGCTGCTGCCAGCTCTCCAACATCTTAACTCTGAACTCTGCACCGTGGCACAGGCAGGGTTAGATTGGTTGAAGACATGCGCACCAGCGATGTGCAGTATGCCTTAGTACACAGCGTCATTGTGCCCCCATGTAGGCAATCAGGGTTAAGTGCCTTGCCCAAGGACACAACGTGGGAGCACAAATCAGTCGCTGAAATGGTCACCCATCCAACTACTAACCGCGCTCGACGTTGCTTAACTTTGGTGATCTGACGAGAACCGGTTACCGCAACGCAACCGCGACGCCACCGCACCCCCACAAGTAGTATTTGCTGATGACACTACACTTTACTTGATTGTAGAGGACCCCTACCAAACTTTGGCTATATTGAATAGGGATATTACAAATATCAAAGAATGGCCTCGAATTTGGCTTGTTGATTTCAATCCTTCAAAAACCGAAACTTTGTTAATTTCGAATAAAACAAGCCGTGTTCCTCATCTGCCACTAATAATGTCCAACGAACAAATAAAGGAAGTCCCCAATCATAAAGATTTTGTTTTTAACCAAGAAGGTACCTGGACAAACCATATAGACTATATTAGGGCTGCGGCGATATGCTTCCCCAACGATACGATATGTATCACGATTCAGTCTGCACGATACGATATGTATCATGATACACATGATCTCTCATGCCATGCAAGTACAACTTTCAAATACTTTGAACAAAATGCATTCATTTCCAGTAGCTTCCTTTTATTATATATTTTTGAATACACTCTTTGAACAGCATGTAACTTCTCAAAGTGATGACCATTTGCATTAATTTATTTCAGGATTTGATTTTATCACCTGTTTTCTGATGTTTTTTCTTCTCAGAAATATGTTCAAACAATTTAATCCCTTATATCTTGTTTGACAGAGCTCACAGAGCTCTGTCAAACAAGATATAATGGATTAATCAAATAAAAAGCAAATTAAAGGGAATTCATCAACCTTTACTTAACTGAATAATCTGTGTTAATGGCATATTTAGCACTGTCGATGCTGGTATGCAAAAAAAAGCAGCGTTTTACTGCAGCAGCTTTCAAAATCTACAAAACTGTTTTGCCTTGTATTTATACCCCTCCCCCCCCCCCCCCCCCCCTGCAAACAAAGTTTGGGGGGTATATAGGAATCACCCTGTCAGTCTGTCAGTCCGTCTGTCTGTCCATCCTTATAAGCTCAGCTCCTCCTAAACCGTTTGAAGAATTTTCATGAAACTTTACACAATGGAAGAACTCCATATGAAGATGTGCATGAAGCAATATAATTCCGTGTTGACATTTCCAAGGGGAGATAATCTAACTTATACATTTCAGGCGTGGGGGGTATCACTTTGTGAGCTTGCTCACAGTACCTCTAGTTATATTTATTGTATTGCGATACACAGTGAACACGATACATACTGAATCATGAGCTGTGTATTGTGGTTCGGGCGTATCATGAGTAATCGTTGCAGCCCTAGACCATATTAGTGTTAAAGCTTGGAGATGCGTTGATCTCATCCATATAAATAAATTCAATCTTGATCAAAGTACATTAGAAAAAAATTATTTTGCATTTATCTGGTCCCTTTTAGAATATGCCGACACCATCTGGGATAATTGTACAAATAAGGAAATAGATGAACTTGTGCAAATACAAATTGCTGCTGCAACAATTGTTACTGGCAAAACAAAAAGTGCCGGCAAAGCATCCTTGTATATTAGAACGGGTTTGGAAAAATTGAAATCTCGGCGAAAAAAACATGAACTATTTCAGTTCTTTAAAATGTACCATAACTTAACTCCACAATTTATTTCTAGTCAAATTCCCCCGTTCATTTCAGGAGTGCAATCATATAGTCTTTGATCTAATCAAAATATCCGAGTGCCATTTTGTCGTCCGACTCCCCATCAAAAGTCATTTTTTCCAGCGTCATCAAAACTCTGGAATGATATTCCACAACCAATAAGGGAAAATCACTCAATTATGAACTTCAAATGATACAGTACGTGGAGAGTGTATTATCACTAAATCACCCGCAGAGTGGAGAATCCACCCAAGCAATAATTGCAAATTTGTTGCAAAGCATAACCAGCACAAGCAAAGTTTCAGCTAATGGACCTCCGGGTTAAACCCGGAGATCCATTAGCTGAAACATTGCTTGTGTTTTTTGTCGATACTACAAAATTTGAAAGTTATAGCATGTGTGATAACTCCACTCCACGGGTGATTTACGTACAATCCACTCTCAACTTACTGTATCTCAATCGAAATAATCGAAGTCCTCCCAACTTTTATTAAAAATCTAAATCTTGAAAAGCTCAAATCTTTCATTGTAGACTCCGGCTTCATTATAGTAATCTGAACGACCACTTCTATAGGAACAACTTGGTTATGTGTATGTGGAGAGTGTGAAACTACAGACCATTTCTTGTTAGAATGCCCAATGAATAACATAATAAGCAGGCCTCTCGACAACAGGCGAGTGGTCACTCGCGCGCGACTCGTACTCACCTAAAGCTGACAGCAGGCGAGTGATCAGTCACTCGCCCACAAAATTTCATAAATTTTGCGATGGGTATGTCAACCGGTTTTATTATAGAATGGCGTTCATTTTCAACATTTTTCATTAAAACCGTAGCGTAATTTTCTTTCTGAATTAAATTTTACCATCCCCATACTCTGCAAACTGCACGCTGCAGCGCAGAGCGATTGCGGACGTCAACTGTATGGTGCAACTTTCTGCAAGCATGACTTCCTTTCAATGAGATGCGCACGCAAGGTTCAGCTGATTTCACTTGGGTTACCAAAGTTCAGGTCAGGTCAGGCAGACATGTTAACTCTCCCGGAATGCCTGGGATTCTCCCGGAATTAGCTGTCCCCTCCCGCCATCCTGCCTGGGAGTCAATTTGGGCCAAAATCTCCCGGAAAGTCGACATACCAGACAAAATCCCGGAAACACCAACAGTCCAGTTGAAAAAAATAGTTTCTGAAGATTTGTTCGCCTCGGACTCGGAGCGCGGATAGGTTACTCAGGCCTACTTAGATATTCGACCCCCATTTAAACAAAGTTTCATGATGGATAACATATGTGAAGGAGGAATTAAATAATATACATTTGTTCACTTGATTTAATTATTGACTTGTGTTCTTTTTCGATTCGCAAATCGATTCGTAACCCATGTGGATTTATCAAGGCAAAAAGAGATTACTATTTTCTGAACTTAAATTAACATTGCTTCCGTTGGAGGACGAAGTTCTACGACTGAAAATACAAACACAACGGGGGTGTTTTCGAATAGCTGGTAACACAGTTTTCCAATCCGCTGCGAAGATTCGAAGTTGGGCCGTCAATTTCCGGAAAGTCACAAATAGAATTAAAATGAAATAGAGTGTATCTTTTCCTTCATGAATGATAACAAATCCCAGAATTCCCAGCACAAAATGGCCACCGACTATTTTTATCATCGATTGTTTACATAACAATGTCCTCCACACAACAGCTGATCACAGACTACATGTAAATGAAAAAAAAAACAATTTCCAAACTCGGAAACAATGCACTGCAGTCTTTGACAGTCATGACAGTGTTGGAAAAATATACACTCCTAAAAAACGACCTCTCCTCAAGGGTACAGGTGTTGAAACACCCCCATCTCCAAAAAAGAAAAACTTTTCGTGAGGCAGAGAAACCCAAAATTCTTCAGTAATTACAAGAAAAGTTTTGTGCAGAGCACAAGCACACAAAGGAGGGATCAATAAAAAATACTTTTCTTGCATCCATCTTGAAATAACTTACTATTAATACATTTGCTGAGCTCATGTTGACACTTCCTATCTTGGGAAATTATTTGCTTGACAGACTTTGGTCAAAGGTATTAACCCTTTACCTAACGCTAGTAGCAGACGACACTCATTATCATAAAAAAAAATATATAACTGTATCACAAAAAAAAGCTTACGTTACACACATTTATTGTGGGGTTTGTGCCAGGAATGTCATTGCAGGAATGCATGTTCCTCTGCACCTTCTTAGTCAGTGAAGCCAGGTTTTTGAGCAGGTATACATGTACCTCTGCACCCTGTTAGTCAGTGATGAACCACCAAGTGTTTATATAATCACGAGTCCCATTAGATATATTTTTATATCACCTCATGTATTACCAAACTAGAATCATATCATTTGACCACTTTTAAATGACATACTGCACCACTTAGTATTAAGTAAACTCAATAAGTATACACTGGACAGGCACTTTAATATTTGGTTTTAACTTCAGTCTTTTCTTCAACTTTTTCTTCTATCTAGGCCTATCACTCGCCTCACCTAAAAGCAGGAAAGTGATCGATCACTCACCATCACTCGCCTGACATGAAAAGCAGGAGAGTGATCCATCACTCGCCTTCATTTTGCTCGTCGAGAGACCTGAATAAGGACTGAAACTGTTGGATCCCTAGCGTGCTTCATAGATAGTGATATTCTTAACTCTGCAGTCTCCCTATTTTTTTTCTGGAGGGAGACATGAAGTCTCCCTAAAATTCCCCCCTAGGCTGATCCCTGGAGGCAGTCCTGGTAATTCATCCTTGTTTCCTCAGCAAAAAAATTGCTGTGGAAAACTGGTGCTTCTACGGCAATTGCTGTGAAGCCTGTTCGATTGTGTAAAAATTATCAGGGGGCAGGACATAGTCTCAATTGCCATGCATATGTAGTATGCGGAGAATTGAATACTTTCAAGTAACTTTAACATGTGAAAGTAGTTCGAGATATATGCGTATATAGTCACAAACAATGTGCCGAATCTTTCACTCAATTAGATAATGCCAATATCATGAACCATGTGAATGCTGAGAAAAAATCTTAGAATTAAGCAGGCGCCTTGCTCAGTATGTATAGTATGAGTGAAAATAAGATGCACCACAACCACAAACTAAGTATCTCACTGCTTCTGTGTTGATAACAATAGAAGCTGACATCAGTTTCTGGAAAGCTCTGTAAGAGCTTTCCAGAAACTGATGTCAGATTCTGGTGTTATCAACATAGAAGAAGCAGAACACATAGTTTCTAGTGGTTATGCTGCAACTTGTACTGTAAATTGTAAGATTAGCAATACAGCATAGTGCAACCCACATGGTTTGATTCCTTGTGTAACCTGGAAGATGTGCAATTTCTGTAATCCACAAGGCTTTTTTGAAGAAGCCATCCTCGGCAGTATTTTTGTTGTGGATATTTTTAGTTTCCTCAGCATTTTTCTCAGCACTGATGATTGGCGAGGGTGAATTACCAGGGCTGTGGAGGGAATTATTATAATATCCAGATGGGTGATTGAAGCCCATATTTGGGCTCCATTTTGTAAGTGCCGATACCACAACTCAATTCTTTACCCAATGTAATGGCCAAAACTGGCCTGCGCTATTCACGAAGATTACCATGCAATTTTCATTATTTTTTAATTTTTTATGTCAAAAAACATAGCTTTTGACCCCTCATTGGAATGAGCTCATTGAGCACATTCCAATATGGGGTCATAAGCTATGTTTTTGACACAAAAATAAAAACAATTTAGTTATTCAAGAATTTTGTTTGCAAGTGTCGTCTGCCTTTCATGTTAGATAGAGGGTTAAAGGTTTCATACTCTGAGGCAAGCTTGAAAATAAGCAGACTGACATCTGCAAAATGAGGTCCCCAGAGGGTGAATTTAGTGATGCTACCCTGCATAGCAGGGTAGCATCACTAAATTCACCCTCTGTGAACCTCAATCTGAATCAGGGTCTCAAAACTAAACAGAAAGAGGTACCCAGAGGATAAATTGGCCCACTGTATGGGATAGCATCATCAAATTCACCCTCTGGGGAACTCATTCTGCAAATGTCAGACTGCTTATTTTCAGGTCTGCCCTGAGGATATGGTTCAAATTACATGAATCTTTTTCACCGCAGGAACCCCGGGAAGTGAAGCAGTGCTTGTTTACTGTGGTAAACAAGCTCTGTTTCACTGATAAAATAAGACCCAGTCACTAATGCTTGGGGTGCGAGTCTTCTAAAATAGGCAACATGGGGTATAAGCGATTGACTGACCTGGACTTTATCTCCATGTTGTGGTCATGATTAGCCATTGTGCAGAAGTATGTAACCTTAAACACCAATAAATAAATACATGAATCTTTAATGTGAATTAATTTAATCTCTATGACTTTGCCTTATTACAATGCCTTATAAAATTGTAACAAGACAAAGACAAGATTGCCCACAGATTACTGTATAATAAGGTGTACTGTATTGCGATAATGTATTTTCCTTCAGGGAGCGCCTTGGCTCAGTAGATAGAGGTGCAGGCTGCAAGCCGAGAGGTCCTCAGTTCGAATCTCACCTGCGGCAACCACGTTGTGTCCCTGGGCAAGACACTTCATCTCCATTGCCCGCGTGGGGGCACGATGACGCCGTGTACTAAGGCGTACTGCACTCCGATGGTATGCATGTCTTCAACCAATCTAACCCTGCCTGTGCTGCAGTGCGGAGTTACGATGTTGGGGAGCTGGCAGCTGCTCGTTGTTGCTCGGTGGTTCTCTCCGGGTACTCCGGCTTCCTCCACCCGTAAAACTGTCATGGTCATGATTAGCCATTGTGCATAAATATGTGACCTTAAACATCAATAAATAAATAAATAAATAATTTTTCTTCAACCACAACCATGTTTGTGTAGAGTTAGTATGTTCGGGAGTATGACAATTGCTTGCCGCTGCTTTGTAGTTCTCCCCAGGTAAAGCTAAAACTAGAAGTCCTGTCAGGAAATGCACATAAATAGTACGTCGATCTGCGCGTTAATCTACGTGTTATGGCCATAGTAAGGCTATCAAATTCTGTACATATGGCATCTGCACAAGCAGGAGGTCCATTGGCAGAAACATTGCCTGTGTTTGCTATGAGTTACCAGGAGAACCTGCCGTGCTTTGGATGTCATTCGATATAGCAATTGCATGCAATTAAGCCTAGATAAACGCACAGTTTGTGACAGGACTTCTAGTTTTAACTGTACAAATGTACTTGGCTTCCTCCACCCATAAACAGACCTTTAGATCAGTCTAATTTGAACACAATGGCAAGTATGGATGTGGCCTGCATGGTTGGAGAAAAAGCACCAGTATTTTCTTCTTCTTGGTGTCTGTTTTAGGTTTTAGGTCCCCCGTCTGAAAATGCTAGTTTACAACCCCTTGTTATAGGTCTTCATCATTATCACTGGTTCTCTCCCACCACCCTTTCACGTAAGTTTACTCGACTAACTCGAAAAGGCTTTTTAGTTTCCCAGTGTCAAGCCAAAGGTCTATTTGAATGTAAATTACGCATGGCGTTTACTGAGTAATGCCACAAATATGAAAATAATAGATCTCAAGCTTTAAGTGCATGATCATATGGAATTTGCCACAGAAAAACGATCGCCGTCGACAGTGTCGTATACTGTCGACGCCGATTGCTTTTCTATGGCGAACTCTGTGGGTTTTAATTTGATTCGAAGGTAAGCTCTAAGCTATAATTGCAAGCATCAGGGAAACCTGGCCAAACTATATATTGCTGAAGCACTGAAAAATTTTGGAAAAAGTTTCAAACTACACATAATTTGGGCACAATTATCTTATTTGGGCACAGTGTTTACCGTTATTAGTTGGGAAGAATTTAAAGGCCTGCCCATAAAACAGTCTTACACAATGTGACGCTGTTTGTTGAAAGCGTCATTAAACTGCAATAAAACAAAATAAACAAACTCTGTATGTTGGCGCAATTCATAAAAACTGCCATTCAGTTTTTCAGTTTTTTAATTTTCACCACCAAAACATAGTTTATCACCTCTCATTGGAATGGGTTTACCAGGCTCTTTTCAATGAAAGGTGACCATTTGTACAACAATTTCCTTACAAGTTTCCCCTTATGTGGGTGTGGGGAGCATGAAACAATTCACCATTATCTCAGGGACACGCTGGAACAACTTCCTTACATTAACGAAAACTTTATTGTAATGCTAACTTCGATGTAGAAACCAATTCTGATATTTTTCTCAACATGTATAAATACATTGCAGCAACTCATAGATTTGGTTGACACATCCTCCTATGGCTAGTAGTGTTGAAACGACTAGGGTATTTCGTAGTCGACTAGTTGATCGCTATTAGTCTACTAGTTGACTAGTCGGCACCTAATATAAGGTTAGAACACGGGGGAAGGGGGGGGGTGGCGACGAGAAATGCCGAATATCGGCCCCATTCCCTGTCGAAAATAGTCACTTTTTTCCTCAATTTGCTCCCCAAAATTACCAATTCACTTTAGTTGGGAATTCATTTCTGTGTGACCAGTCGATTATTTTCAAGTGACAAGGACCGAATATTTGGCAGTGGGATTCACAGTGTGAATTGTTTCAGTGCAAAGGGTATTCACGTGTGTTGTTTTGAAACCGTTTTAACAATGTCATGGAGCGTCCTTGACCATGTTCTCCCAGATGTCGCTCTAAATTAGCTCCCTTGATGTGCAACAATGATAACTGATTGCAGTGACGTAAGTCAAAGTGACAAAATGCTTCGCAACCAATCATAACTGCTCACGAATGGTGCCTAAATTTCGTTACCGAAATTCCGTGCTTCTTAAAGCATGTTGCCAATTTTTAGGTAATTGTTTCAATTCATGGCGTCAGCAAAGTGCATTTTTTTCAAGTTTAATTCTCATCCGTAGTCGTCTGTCAGCAACTGCTCTAAACTCCGTCGGCATTTGCTGTCAATGGCCGACCACTGAGTTTAATCTTCAAAATATATGTATCTGTGGAAAATGGCGACTAGTCAACTAGGAAATTGCTAATCGATTATCGGCAGAACCCTGGTCGACGTTGACTAATCGTTTCAGCACTAATGGCTAGTCATCTACCTCCACCTTGGTGTATACCTGTTCAGTAAGACTACTGCTCGGCTTTTGATTCTAATGTGGTTTTTGCCTGTGCTTCTACATTCTAACTAAACCTCATACCTAAAGCCTCAAATACACATCTGTTTTAACTGGTCCAGGCTTGTCATTTTGAAAATTGCAGGAGGGCCATTATGGTTCGCCTCAAATCACCCCAGGAGGGCCATTTTGGGTTCACCTAAATTGACCCCAGGAGGGTCATTTATGATTTGCGGGGGCCATTTTGTTTCAGTCTGATGGGTAGACAACTAATATCATTTTAAGGTACATGGTTTGTGTAATTATGAAGTACATCATCACGTAATATATAGATGCAGGCTTGAATATTTGGATGCAAGATACCAGGTTACCCATGACACTCACCAACAGTGAGTGTTATAGTTATCTTGCATCCAGATAAACAAGCCCGTATTTATACATTACATGACTGTAAAAGCCAGTGCACTGTGCTCACTGCCAGATGCCAATAACTTGGGACGAATCAATAAGATTTGGGGGATGAATCGTCCCAGATTGCTGTAGCGATTTGGCAAAAATGAGGCAATAATCTGGCATTTTAATGGATGAGGAAGAAACATGAAATGGTGTATTCTCCCGGCCCTGTAAAGGAGGTGACCCATTTGTGGAGCCAATAATAAAGAAAATTAGAGATTTAGTAAAATGCCTCGTAAACGACACTGTCGACGGCGATTTGCTTTTCTGTGGCGAATTCCATATGATCATGCACTTACATGTAAAGCCTGAGATCTATTATATTCATGTTTGTGGCATCTGTCAGTAAATGCCATGTGTAATTTACATTCAAATAGATCTTTGGCTCGACACTGGGAAACTAAGAAGCCTTCTCGAGTTAGTCGAGTAAACTTAAGTGAAAGGGTGGTGGGGGAGAACCAGTGATAATGGTGAAGGCCTATAACAAGGGATTGTAAACTAGCATTTTAAGACGGAGGACCTAAAACCTAACACAGATGCCAAGAAGAAGAAAATACTGGTGCTTTTTCTCCAACCATGCAGTTCATTCCCTCTAGACCAATTCACTTTAGACCAATTCCCACAAGGCCAATTCCCAAAAGACCAATTCCTCTTAGACCAACTCATGTGTTCTACTTTTAAAATAATTCTATATCCATAATTTGATATATTTATAAATATTTATAAATGTATTTAATGTTATTGATATTCAAGCCTGAAAAAAGCAGTTTGTCATTTGCAGAATGAGGTCCCCATTGCTATCCCATACAGTGGGTCAGTTTATCCTCTTGGTACCTCTTTCTGTTTATGTTTGAGACCTTAATTCAGATTGAGGTTCACAGAGGGTAAATTTAGTGATGCTACCCTGCTGTGCAGGGTAGCATCACCAAATTCACCCTCTGGGGACCTAATTTTTCAGATGATAGTCTGCTTATTTTCTGGCTTGTTGATATTTTATAAACTGAAATGTTATAAACCTATATTTTTTGTATGTTATGCATATAAATATTTTTTTTTATCAAATAAAGTGCTTATCAGTAAATAAATGTTTTAATTATCCTTAATCAACCCTTAACCCTTTACCCAACGCAGACGATATTAAAATTTACTATTTTAAATATTTTATCATTTTTTTCCAAAAAATTCAACAAAACCATATCATGTGACCCCTCTTTGGAATGAGCTCGACGAGCTCGTTCCTAAGAGGGTCCATATGATATGGTTTTGTTGAAAATTTTCAAGAAATAATATTTTTGTCAGCTGCTGAATTTGCATATTACGCGGGCTGATGCGGGCGATTCGTTGGGTAAAGGGTTAATCAATAACAGTATGTAGTTGGTCTAAGGGGAATTGGTCTAAAGGGAATTGATCTAAAGGGAATTGGTCTAGTGAGAAGACATCAACCATGCAGGCAACATCCATATTTGCCGTTGTGCACAAATTAGACTTAGCTAAAGGTCTGTAAATGTTCAGTAAAGAAAGTGTGGATTATTGTAAAACCTTTGTAGAAGTTGATTTTCCACTGCCTGATGTTCACATTTTTGGAGATTATAATGTTTCTGTTCGTTTTTTTTTCCAGGTATGTCAGAGCTTTAGGAGCAACATATATGAGACTTACTGGGACAGGATTAGATTGTTATAAATATTTAGAACCATTGTACCTTGACTACAGAAAAATCAGAAAAATGAATAAGACAGGAGGTACAGTGCATCAGTTACAAAAAGTCCTATCTTTCTCGTTCAGATCGCGATCGAGTCACAACACTTCCACACCAGTGGATCGAGTTTTCATCAACAGACAGGGCTGGGAGCAGTTAACGTTTCAAACGTTAACGTGGGGGCGCGGTGGCTCAGTTGGTAGAGGTGCAGGCTGCAAGCCGAGAGGTCCTCGGTTGGAATCCCACCTGCGGCAACCGCGTTGTGTCCTTAGGCAAGACACTTCACCCCGATTGCCTACATGGGGGCACGATGACGCTGTGTACTGAGGCGTACTGCACGTTGATGGTGCGCATGTCTTCAACCAATCTAACCCTGCCTGTGCTGCGGTGCAGAGTTCAGAGTTACGATGTTGGAGAGCTGACAGCTGCTCATCATTGCTCGGTGGTTCTCTCCAGGTACTCCGGCTTCCTCCACTTGTAAAACTGTCACGGTCACAATTAGCCATTGTGCATAAGTATGTGACCTTAAACACCAATAAATAAATAAATATAAACGTTAACGTGTTAAATTATTTTAACAACGTTAAAAAAATTTAACCAAGTTAATAATGTTTAACTATCTTGTGTTCACCCAAGCCGGATCGCACGTGCCGATGATGTTGAATTTTGCATGATTTGACGAAATTGAAGAACACAAATAATTTAGATGTCCATCAATTATAGACAACCCACTGATTTGGTGGAGAAATCATGAAGCTCTCCTACCAACACTGACGAAGTTGGCCCACCGATATTTGGCGATACAGCAATATCAACTTTATCCGAACGCCTATTTTCCATGTAAGGACTGGTATTCGAGCAACGGCAGATATCTCTTTCTAAGGAGATGGCCGCAGCGATTGTATTCTTAAATGAAAACATCGCTGAATGTTAGACTTTACGATAACCTGAGAGAACTATCTTAACTACTCGTCCCCTGAGTCCCAATGTGTTCTATGTGCCTGTAGGCTGCCAGTAGGCACATAGAACACACTGGAACTCAAGAGACGAACAGTGCGTAAGTTCAATTATATTCAAATTCAAATCAATAAAAATGGCCGAAGTTATTAAAATTTTGTTCATTTTAACATTTAACGCCATTTAACTTGTTAACGCAGAATTATTTAACATGTTAACCCTTTACCCAACGCAGATGATTTCAAAATTTATTATTTTAAATATACTTTTTTTTAAATTTTTCAAAAAATTTCAACAAAACCATATCATGTGATCCCTTATTGGAACGAGCTCAATGAGCTCGTTCCAATGAGGGGTCACATGATATGGTTTTGTTGAAATTTTTTGATAAATTTAATTTTTTCAACTGCTCAATTTGCATATTATGCGGGCAATTCGTTAGGTAAAGGGTTAACGTGTTAAGGAAAATTTTAACTCCTCCCAGCCCTGTCAATAGAATGTTGCCAAATCACGACTGAGTTATAAAATAGTGTAATAGATTCATTGTTACAGTACAGTGGAGCCCATTTAATTGTATATCTTTTAACTGAATAACCTTGTTTATTATTTAAAAAAAAGTGGGGTATACTGGATTGTGCCTGTCCATCCTTCCATCCGCCCAGCCACCCACCTGCCTGCCAGTGTCTGTTTTGAGTTATAACTTGAACATAATTGCTCAGATTTCAATGAAATTTCATACAGATGTTCACTATTATGAGATCTTTCAGGAGCATCAGCCATTTTCAGGCTTGGCATTCTTAAAAATGCAGGAGGGCTAAAACTCACTCCCCTCACATGGCCTAGAGGAGTGATTAGTTCTCCTCAAGCTTACAAAAGCTAAAATTGCAAAATGAAGTTTCACTGTTAATAAATTCTGCCAAGTGGGTTCTGTACATTTTATTTGGTGCAGCTAACAAGGTAGTCTCTGCGAAACGGCTACACTGCCCCTCCCACACCTCTGGGCCTTGGCAAGGCCCGGAGATGTGGGAGGGACAGTGTGGCCGTCTTACAGAGCCCACTAACATACATGTAGCAGAGATCTTAAAAGATGTGGGTTTTAAGTACAGGCGGTTATGGTAATCATTATTTTCTAAGGCCAGAAGGGCTAGTTTTCACCCTCCTTAATTTTTTTAAGGCGAGCGAATAAATTGCTCTCCTGAAAATGCCAGGTCTGCGTTTTACTGTTGGAATATTTTTTCTGTGAGTTATGTCCATTTTAATACACAAAATAGCCCATTTTTTGTCATATCTCCAGTTTGGGTTATCAGATCACAATGCAATTTGGAATGAAGATTGTTTATGCAGTCATCATGGACTGGAAAACCCCATTTGCAATGAGCAGTGAATAAGAATCAATGTATGTGTTTTTGGACTACACTGTAAATTATTAATGTAGATTTTATTGTTTGATATATGTATTATAAGCACAGTGTATTCCATAAAGGAGTAGTAGAATAATTATAATGACTGCTCTGTTGGGAGTTTCATTTTGGATTATGTTGCCTACATTGTGAGCAGTATGAAAAAACACCCATACAACCTAAATTGTACTCATACCAAGGACACTTGACAAGCTATACCACTGCAATGAATTTACGAAGGTGTTGGTAAGAGAGGCGGGTGGAATTTTGATTGGAAATTCACCACCTAACCCCGTCGCTGTGATGTAATTCACAGACTGACTGATCACAAATACACAGCGAGAAATCAAGCACACATGTCAATCTGAGATGACAGTGAGGTCATAGAACTAACTTAAGGATGATAAATAGACATCGAGATCTGTGGATAATTAACCCTAAACTAACCATCTAAATGTAATATGATTGCTGCCTAAAAACTACCATAATTTTTCTGGTATTGTATTTTTGGAGAAAGGCTTTCAAATGAGTCTCTGATAATATTTCTTACATTTCACTTTCTAGACTTATCCCCCTTTTTAACTTTGAAAACTCGCTGTTTGCCTCATAAAATAGCCAATTTTTTGTCTGTTTGCCAAGAATATCAAGTTTGGGTTATCGGATCTCGGTGAAATTTAAAGTGAAGATTGTTTATGGAAAGGCTTTCAAATGAGTCTCTAATAATATTTCTTAAATTTTACTTTCTTCTAGACATTCTTCTCTTGTCATTGTTTGGCAGTATGTACTGTGGGGTATGCACTGGGGCAGTTTATTTATTTATTTATTTATTTATTTATTTATTTATTTATTTATTTATTTATTTATTTATTAGTGTTTAAGGTCACATATTTCTGCACAATGGCTAACCATGACCATGACCGTTTTACGGGTGGAGGAAGCCGGAGTACCTGGAGAGAACCACCGAGCAACGGCGTGCAACTGTCAGCTCCCCAACATACTAACTCCACACAAGCAGGGTGAGCATTGGTTGAAGACAAGTGCACCATCGATGTGCAGTATGCCTTAGTACACAACACCACCGTGTCCCCACGTGGGCAATGGAGATGAAGTGTCTTGCCCGAGGACACAACGCGGTTGACGCAGGTGGGATTCGAACCGAGGACCTCTCGGCTTGCAGCCTGCACCAGTACCTGGGGCAGAGTCCCACCTGTTGTTGTATATAACTTAAAAACACCAAAGCAAATTTTCAACAGTTGTAACAATTATAACTTTTTCTTGACTCAATAGCTCCAATGTAGACATTTAGTGTGTTATAGCTTGTTTGACAGAGCTCAGTGAGCTTTGTCAAACAAGATATAGAATAAATGCTGAGTTTATAATTTATGGCGGGGTTGGGGGGGGGGGGGGGTGTGGCTGTGATCATCAGTTTTGTGGATGAGGAAACCAGAGTACATGTAGAGAACTACCGAGCAGTGTTAAGCTGCTGTAGGATTCTCCAATATAATATACAGGGTTAGCTTTGGTTGAATGCAAGTATGCCATCAACATTCAGTAGGCTTAGTACACAGCACTGTGCTGTCCCCTTCCCTACCTCCAAAAGGCAATCAGGTTTAAGTGCCTTATGCAAGAACTCCATACAGTTACATCTGGTGGGGATCGAACCATTATCATGAACAAGCAATTAATTAAAAATAGAATATGTTTTCATTTTGGGAATTCACTAAAAACAATCCCAATGAGGGTTCTTAAGCTGAGTTTGAATAGTACTGGCTGGTTTTGACCGTTACATTGGGTAAAGGGTTGATATAGATGGCATTTACACTAAGGCTATACAGTACACAGGGGTAGTTATTCAGATAGAAAAGATTTTTTTTTTATAACCAGAAAGTGTGATTAACCCTGTGCACTGCACAGGGTTAATCACACTTTCTGGTTATAAAAAATTGGTAACTGCCATATCACATGCTACATGAAAATATATAATGACTAAGGCTGTAAAAATGCTTTGGGTGAGTTACAGTTAAAACTAGAAGTCCTGTCACGAACTGTGCGCTTATCTAGGCTTAATTGCGCGTATGAATTGCATGCAATTGCCATATCGAATACCATCCAAAGCACGGCAGATTCTCCCGGTTCCTCATAGCAAACATAGGCAATGTTTCTGCCAATGGACCTCAGGGTTACCCGGAGGTCCACTGGCTGAAACATTGCTTGTGCACAGGCCATATGTACAGAATTTGATACCCTTACTATGGTCATAACGCGTAGATTAACGGGCACATCGGCGTGCTATTTGTGCGCATTTCACGACAGGACTTCTAGTTTTAACTGTAGTTACATGTCGTTACATAAGGTGCTGGATTCAAGGAACTATTGGAAATACTTATACTGTTTTGTGGAAACTTTTTAAAGTGAATTCCAAAAATGAAAACATATTCTGTTTCCAATTAATAACTTGTTATGATGGGATGTTAAGGACACCTGTTCCAGGGTCATCAAGTTGGAAATAGGCCGTTAAGGGTTCAATAACCAATATTACAAGTACTTTCTAAAGCCTTCTCTACTGGGAGCATCAAGTATGTCAAACCAGATCTACTATACCAGTAAAATATATGACATGATGATTAATATCAGAAAACACAGTTTAACCCTTTACCTAACATGAAAAGCAGACGGCACTTGCAAACAAAATTCTTGAATAACTTATTTTTTTCATTTTTTGTCTCAAAAACATAGGTTATAACCCCTCAGCCGGTTTTGGCTGTTAAGATGGGTAAAGGTTTAAAACATTAACTCCAGGCATGTACCTTAAAATACTGAACCAGAATGTCTTGAAAATAACCTTTATCAAATGAAATGATTTCAAATATTAGATCAAGAAGTCTAATCAATGCTTCCAGACAATTCTTTCTTTCAACATCAGATTCATTGAAGTCTAAGTATTTATATCAGAAAACACAGTTTAACCCTTTACCTAACATGAAGAGTATACTCCTGTTAATTGAATATTTTTCTCTGATAAAGTACCTATTCAACTAAAAATGTTCCATTGTACTTTTTTGCGACTAGTAAGTTTTGCAGTGCTGTGGGTAGCAAAAGAAAAAATTAAAACAGATCGCG
The DNA here is from genome assembly GCA_031216915.1 of Pictodentalium vernedei. Lineage (NCBI taxonomy): Eukaryota > Metazoa > Mollusca > Scaphopoda > Dentaliida > Dentaliidae > Pictodentalium > Pictodentalium vernedei. The sequence goes on from CM062293.1 coordinate 33,391,072, forward strand.
ACCTACTGGTAATTGCAGTCCAATTAACATTTTCTGTCTTCTTTTGTGACTACTGTTTTGTAATATGGTGGAACCCTGTAAATTGAATAGCTGCCTTGCCAGTAAAATATATTCACTTAATGTCTCCAAATTTATAATAATTTCATGTACTTTTGGATAAAATTACATGAGGCCTAAAAAGTTAAAAATCTGTTGCTCAGGCCTACCATATGAGCGTTTTGGCTGTTGCATGCTCTCTTTGAAAAAATAAAACTTGTAAAGTTTATGTCTGATATTTTACCCAAGTTAATAAAATTGATAAATTTGTTCCTTGATTGCAACAAGGCTTTTCAATGCTTTAGCACTCAAAGGATGAAATACACCACCACCATTCTATTCTGTAGATTATGAGGCCTAAAACATAAAACAAACCAAGAACATGAACTTTCGATGGCAAAAAAAAATTACAAAAATAAAAAATGAATTAAAAAAAACGCCCACCCCCTTGCAATTTTACAAAAAATGGTCTGAGAAGATCTACTTTGTGGGGCCTAAATAACCATTAAAAAGGCCTCATCATTTCTTTCAGTACATATAATTTCACCACTATGTTTGTCAGCTTAGACAATCTGCTCAAGTAAATTGGAACATGTGTTTCTTTTCAACCTACTCACAATTGTTTACAATTGGCTGTAACATAAGTGCAAGCCCTACTTCGGAACTAACTCAAGCTTTTAAGCTGGAAAAGTACTAGAGTGCAAAAGCATGAAAAAGATCGAAAAAAGGGTAGAGCGAGACCAGCGCTCGAAATTACAGGTACTCTCTCTGTACACCTCTTGCGTTTACCGAGCGCATGCGCAACAACTGTGACGTCAATTCCTTTTTTTTCCGCCATTTGTACATGGTCGGAAATTTTTGTGATTCGTGCTATACTTAGCTGTTTTCTTCGTGAACAACTTATTGTATGTGCTATCTGCATTTAATTGTGTGCAAGTGGATTGTATCCTTTTTCAAGCTTTCAAAATTGTTATTAATTAATGTTATTTTTGATCATTATTGCTTGTTTCTTCACACTTAGTCTTGTTTTTCCCCCACGTGTGAACACGACCTTTGTTCTGTTTTCCGGCAGCGGGAAGCTTGATTCCATTATTCTCATTCATATTATGCCAAAGACTATTCCTTGTACCTCTTGCTTGCAAATGAAACATGTGGACAACACTCATTCCACATGTGTCACTTGCAACAATTGCACTCAGGCCCAATCATGTGGTATTTGTGGGGTTTGGTCCTCAAAATTCTGGGCTTCTGTTAACAAGGTGGTTCTGTCCAGAGCTAGAACCCCTCGTTTTCGGGGTAAGGGTAGCCGTACCGTAGCAGACATTTCTGTTAGTGCACATGCTGACTCTGTCACACAGGATTCTGATCTGTCTTTTTCTGTGGCGAGTTCCTCTGCAACTGTTGACGGTGCTAGTTCAGTGATACCTGACGTGGAGAATGTGGTCTCTTTGTCTTCTGATGTCACTCTTGAGGCGTCTGTTTTCGTAGAGAGCTTCTCCGAGGTCAGCTCCGATTTGCCTCCTATGCCGTCGACAGTTGCTGAGGAAGTTGTTACTACAGATCCTATTCTGTATGATGGTGGCTCTTCCATCTCCTCTGGGGATGGTATACAGTCTCGGGGGACCGAGGCTGTATCTGCTTGTGTGTCTGTGAGCTCTCAGCCTTCCCTGGCTTCGCGGCGAAGTTGTGCAGGTTTGCTGTCTGCTCTGCCTTATCTGGCTAGGTTTGCTCCTAGTCGGTTGAGCCGTTCGGTCGCTTCGGCAGCGATTCCTCGCCCCTTGAGCGAATTGTTTATTGTTCCTCCTTCCTCTGCTAGTGTGCCGACTCGCAGGATGGGGTTGGGACATTGGCATCCAGGGCCTGCTGTTCGTTAGAGGTCACTGACAGCCCTGGTTAGCTGTCACTCTCAGAACTTTCCTTCGGTGATTCCTCACTGTGTTCCGAGTCTGGGTGTCGATCGATGCTTGCCGTCGGTCTCAGACGATGGGCAGTTGGGGCCATCTGCCGCACAGAGGCCAATGACAGGTTCCTGTCATTCTTGGGACAATCCTCCGGTGTCTTCTCACCGTGTCCCAGGTCCAGCTACTGATCGACGTGTGCCATCGGTCTCTTTAGAGGATTTGCAGGCAGGACCTTTTGTTCCGCAGAGGTCAGTGATGGCCCCTGGGCATCACAATCGGGCCTATCCTCCGGTGTCTTCTCACCGTCTCCCTATTCTGTCTGCCGATCAACGTTCGACGTCGGTCTCTTCTGAGGATTTGCGTTCTTCCAGAAGGGTCCATTGGGAGGACACTCTGTTGGGCGATGCTGCTGCGACGGATTCTCAAGGTGACCCTCTCCGAGGGTCACCCTGAGAATCCATCGCAGCAGCATCGCCCAACAGAGGGTCACTTGACACACTCTCTGGCAACCCTCAAGTTGGCCTCCCAGTGCCTCCTGAGGCACAACCTCCTTTGGTCGGTCGCCAAGATGTCTCGCCTGGCCCCTTGGATACTGCACAGTATTCACAGGGGGTTTCTGCTGGTCAGCCCGAGTTGGACTACGTCTCCTCTGCAACAGAGGATGACGATTTTCTGGAAGGTGATGGGCCCCCCTCGTCAGTCTTGGGGCAGGCTTTGGATTTCGGCTTTGGCTTATTGCCGGACATTCAACATTCGGACCAGCCATCTATGACCGTTCGGCCGCGGTCCTGTGTGGAGCGCCGTAACCCTGTAGAGCCTTCTAGCTTTTGGGCTTTGCGTCCTCTGCAATCGGCTCAGGTTGTTGAGTCCTTCCAGGGCTTAGATGCCAAAATGCTTTCTAAGGCCCTCAAAGAGTTCTTTTTTTTCTAGAGGTGATTCCTTTCTGCCTCCATTTTGGTTTTGTGTTTACGATTTCGTCTGTCCACCAGTCTTCCAAGGGATGATTACTGTGGATGAGGATTCTTCTTCTCTCGGGTTAACTAAGCCTAAGTCAGCAGTTCTCCCGATGTCGGTAGTTGAATCTATGGTGGGCCTGTCCCGAGAGATGCTGGGTATGTTATCTCTCGCAGACCATGTCGTCGCTGTCCTGGCTGAATATTTTCCACCAGGGGAGTTTGATGATGCTCAGTCGCCTTTTCGCATTTTGTCACAGGCTCTCATGAACTTGACACACGCTCACGCCTGTAACACGGCTAATTTGGAGCTAGCACACTGGGATGTGGTGTTGGATTCTTCTCCATTCCTTCCTTCTGAGCAGCGTGCTGTTCTGAGGTCTGCCTCTTTGGTTGGACCTCAGTTGTTCCATGGTTCCATGGAAGCTGTCCGTGGCGAAGTTCATTCAAAGGACCAGCTTTTGCTGCGACAGCTGGACCAACCTGCTGCTGCAGGTGGTGGTCATTCCAGGCCCGCCAAGCGTACTGCTGCTTCTGCCTTGTCTGCGACGTCGGCTACGCCTTCGGCTCCGTTTGCTCCTCCGTCTTCTCCTGCTCAGAAGAAGCACCGACGTGGCCGGGCTTGCTGGCAGCCTCAGGCAGGAAAGTCTCAGGACTCTGTCACTTCCGGAGGTGGTGGTTTCTCCTCTTGGGAGCCTCGTTGAGGCCGCAAGTGAAGGTTCTCACCTCGATTCACCTTCAGTCGGGGGAAGGCTGTCGCTGTTTTATGACCGTTGGACAGAGATAACGTCAGACACTTGGATCCTCGACGTCATAGAATCCGGTCTGCGACTGTCCTTCCATCGGCACCCCAGTTTATCTTGGGTGCCCCTCCCGACTCGGGTCTCTTCCGATTCTCTACGTCGGGACCTTCTGGTGCAGGAGATCAGCAATCTCCTCTCCAAAGGGGAGATCGAGGTGGTCAGGAACACCCTTTCACCGGGGTTTACTCAAGACTTTTCTTGGTGCCGAAGAAAAATGGCCAATTTCGTCCTGTCATTGATCTGAGTATCCTGAACAAGTACATAATAGCTCCTCGTTTCAGTATGGAGACTTTCCGGTCGGTTCGACGTTCAGTTCATCAGGGCGACTTTGCTGCCAGTACCGACCTGAAGAATGTCTACTTCCATGTACCCATTCATCGGGCATCACGGAAATACCTTTGGTTCTCGTTTCGGTATCGAGTCTGTCAATTCAGAGCTCTCCCGTTCGGTTTGAACCTGGCTCTTTGGGCCTTCACCCGACTGATGTCACATGTGCTTGCTTTCCACCGTACTCAGTCGGCTGTGACTTCGTCAGCCTACCTGGACGACATTCTCCAACGGCACCACGATGCTGCAGTTCTGGAGTTAGATGTCCGGCAGTTTCTTTGCCTGCTAGCGTCGCTGAGTTTCATAGTAAATCGCGATAAGTCGGATCTCCTTCCTTCTTAGCGATTCCATAATTTGGGGATGGATTTCGATTTCTTCACAATGTAGTGTCGGTCCCCCATGCTCGGTTGATGATTCTTTCCTCCTTGACTCGGAACCTGCTTCAATCTTCCTCGGTCTCGGCCAGGACTTTCCTTCGGATGCTGGGCCTTTGCGGTTCGGTGACAGATCTCATTCCGCTCGGTCGCTTGTTTGTCCAACCTCTCCAACACTTTCTGTTGGATCATTGGCATCCGAATGTAGCTCCGCTGGACCTGGAACTTCCTATTCCTCGGTCCCTGCTTTGTCACCTCCATTCTTGGGTTGATGTTCCCTGGCTGACACAGGGTGTTCCATTGGATCTTCCTTTGGCCGATCGCATCCTTACTGCGGATGCCAGCGATCGGGGCTGGGGTGCGACGTTGGATCCTCTCGGTCTGTCCATTCATGGCGAGTGGGACAGCGAGCAGGTGGGCCTTCATATCAACCAGAAGGAGCTCCTTGCTCTTCTGTTGAGTTTCGGCTTTGGATCCCTCACCTGTCGGACCATATTGTCCTACTTCTTTCGGACAATTCAACAATAGTGGACTACATATGGAATCAAGGAGGCACACATTCGATTCCCATGTATCGGCTATCTCGGGATCTTCTTGTGTTGGCACAGGATGGAAACGCTCGGGTGTCCATTCGACACATTCCCAGGTCTCTCAACGTCCTAGCAGACTCCCTGTCCTGACGCGAAAGTGTCCTTCCAACCAAATGGATGCTACATCAGTTGGTATTTCAGGCGATTTGCGAGCAGTGGGGCCATCCTCGGGTCAACCTTTTTGCTACTCGCTGAAATCATCAGGTAGAGACCTTTGTCTCCCCTTGTCCAGATCCTCTGGCATTTGCAGTAGACGCTCTGTCCCTGGACTGGACAGGTTGGATCGGCTATGCCTTCCCTCCTGCACCGATTCTTTCCCAAGTATTATTGAAGATTTGTGCTTGCAGTTGCTGGATCATTCTGATCGCACCTCTGTCTCCACAGCAGGTGTGGATCAATCTGCTGCGGCCTCTGTTGGCAGATTGGCTGATTCGTCTACCTCTACGTCATGATCTTCTTTCCCAGGGTCATCCCAGAAAGTATCGCAACAACCTGGCGAGCCTGTCCCTTCATGCCTGTCTTTTATCAGGTCCAGTCTCTGACGTAGAGGTTTTTCGAGATGAACAGTGGAGTGCATTTCTGCATTGCAGCGACATTCCACTGGCATGACTTATGCTGCGAAGTGGAAGGTTTTCTGCCGCTGGTGTGCAGATCACAATGTGGATTACTGTGCTCCATCAATTGCTCAAATTGCAGATTTTCTGGTATATCTTTTTGACTCCAAAGGCCTCCAGCCTATTACGATTAAGGGCTATCGGTCTATGCTGCCTGATACTTTTTCTTAAGTGGGAAAGCGGTGCACCGCTCGTAATCTTTTTCTCTCCAAACTCATTCGACACTTTTCTTTGAAGAGGCCTTGAGTTTTGCATCTTACACCCAAGTGGAACTTGGCATGGGTGTTGCACTGTTTGGAGAGGGGGGGGGGGGGGGGCCTTTCGAGCCTTTATCTGAGACCGATATGCGTTTTCTCACCTATAAGATGGCTTTCCTTCTATCGTTTGCTTCTGCGTGACGAGTCAGTGAGCTTCATACGCTATCTGTTGATTCTGCTTTCTTCAGAAATGAGGCTAACAGTGTCACCTTCACTACTGATTGCTCTTTTCTGGCTAAGAATCAACTTCCTGATTCGGTACCTCCTCCCATCTACATTCGGGCTCTCTCCGCTGTCGATGGTCGGAGACCTCTTCTTTGTCCTGTTCGTGCGATCAAGACTTACATTTCTCGCACTCAGTTCATTAGGAGGGGTCGGAAGAGATTCTTTCTGTCTCTCATTCCTAAGAGGCAGTCTATCTCTTCCCATTCTATTTCCAGGTGGATCTGCCTTGCAATCAAGCTGGCTTATTCACGCTTGTCTGCTTCAGCTTGTTTTGAACCGGTTTAATGCTCATGAGGTTCGTGCCATTTCTACATCCTGGGCGTTCTCCAATTCGGTTTCACTCCGGGATGTTATGAAAGCGGCTTACAGGAGGAATGCTTCTACCTTCTCCTCCTTTTATCTCCACCACCTACAACAGCAATCTGAGGACCTTTATTCTTTAGGCCCTCTCGTTGCTGCTCAGGCTGTTGTGCACCCTCATTAAAATTGTTTTTATCGAGGTTGTGCTTCGCTCAGCCATGTTCTTTTCAGGTGCCTTCTCTCTATCTTCATTACAGGTTTCGCTATTGTTCTCTGCCCTCCTTGCATTTCTTTCTGCTACTCTTGTTGGCATTGGTTATGTGATTCACCTCCTCATATTGTTTATTCAGCCAATTGTAAACAATTGTGAGTAGGTTGAAAAGAAATTAAAATTTTTTAGTAAATTTTGTTTCTTAACATCCCTACCACAATTGTTTACCTGAGCCCCACCCTCCTTGGGGATATCTTTGATATCGATGCCTCCCTGCTAAATCACAAACTTCTCATTGGCGGAAATACGGAATTGACGCCACGGTTGTTGCACATGCACTCAGTAAACACCAGAGGTGTGCAGAGAGAGTACCTGTAATTTCGAGCGCTGGTCTCACTCAACCCTTTTTTCGATCTTTTTCGTGGTTTTGCACTCTATTACTTTTCCAGCTTGTTTGGAAAAGTTTCTAAAAGCTTGAGTTAGTTCCGAAGTAGGGCTTGCACTTACGTTACAGCCAATTGTAAACAATTGTGGTAGGTATGTTAAACAAAATTTACTAAAAATTTTTAATTTTTACAAAGTGATGTCTCTGTTATCAGTACATGTAGCATGCATATGAAAATGAATAATTAGCTATCGCTTTTTGCCATTTTGTAAACGATCAATGTGCACATATGTTCCTAATTGATTTATACTGCATGCAAATGGTGAAGAATTCCATGAAATACATGTTCCCACACACAGCTATGTGACAAAAACAAGCCATTAAGCATCAGTTTTTCTTGATAAGGCACAATACCTGTAGCCATGATGTCCTTTAGGGGGCAGGTTGTTCTCCTCACTCAGGGTTCTCATGGTCCTTGAAAGTCAAAATTCAAGGCCTTGGAAAATTCTTAAATTTGTCCATCAGACCCCAAAAGTGCTTAAAAGTGGAGGCCTAGCAATCTAGAAGATCAAGGAGTGCAAAACACTTTCCCTCCTCAGATTGCTTGGGAGTGCAATAGCATCTGAAATTTTCAATGCAAAATGTTGTATGCTATTTTGTTTACATTCACTTCGAGGTATTAATATTGTGACTGAAAAATTGTACTATATTCAGCTACATGGTGGAAAAATTGGCACACACATCTCATTATTCAAAATGTTGCTTTCAATTCTTATGTGACTGTGTCTTCTATACTCAAAATGTATCAAAATGCAACACAGAATGGATCATGAATTATTGCGAATCAAGACAACTTTTGACAAATCGTCCCCTGAGTTCCAATGTGTTCTCTGTGCCAGTAGGCACAGAGAACACATTGGAACTCAGGGGACGAAATGATAATAGATTTTAAAGGCAATCACAAACAGGTCTGGCATTCCAGAAAATCAAGGGGTGCAAAAAATTGCCCTGCTCAATATTCTCTAGGCGTGCAGTAGGCGTGCAGCACTCCTGCACTCCAAAAGAATGCCAGGCCTGAAAGTACTTGAAAATCGCAAAGCATCGATATGGTATCAGGGGTACACCTAAACTACAGTATGTATGGTAATTGTATAATAAAGAAACTGAAACATAACTGTAAGCATTTACGGTAATGAACTTTTTAAGTGATTTGAGGACACAACTGGTGGCAATCTAACAATTATGGGGATGGTGCAAGACAACTTGTAACTTTATATTTTGGCTTCCCTTCATCGAATTAGCAGAATGGGTTATGCTGGCATTACATGTAAATGGAGAATTATATATTACTAGCGGGTGATACCCGGCGTTGCACGGGATAAGATGGTTATATCAGCCGATTTCAAAATAAAAGGTCAAGGTCACCAATTTCAAGGTCAAGGTCACCCTGCCCGGGCACCCCGATAAAGTCAGAATGATCGATGGGTCAGTATACCCGCACATATGAAATTTTAGCCCGATCAGCACAGCTTTTTTTCAAAATAAAAGGTCAAGGTCATCAATTTCAAGGTTAAGGTCACCCCGCATGGGCACGGCACCCATCCCATGTTACTCGCAGGGGCGAATTACCCCTGTGTGGAAAATTTGAGATCGATCAGTCGAGAAACGGAGGAGTTCACCCGGAACAAAGATAGAGAGAGAGAGATATAGATACAGACATTCGCATTTATATATTAGATGTAATACTCAGTTACATTGTTGGTGTTATGTCTTTCTTGTGTCTCGTAAAGGAGAAAGACATATATAATTCCTTTCTCTCCTATCCTCCTGCAGGAGATATCCTTTATGAAGTGATTGAGTAATTGGATTTTCTTTTATGTCCGAGGCCCTCCAGCCTTTTTACGATTCAGCTAGTCTGGGCCATTGGTTGTTGTATAAAAATATTATAAATTCAAAGTAATTTGTATATTTTTTATACTTACCAATGGCCCAGACGGGGATGGCCTCCCATGAGTGGGCACTCATACCTCCCCGCTGTTTACAACATTTAGCAGGCAATTTCTAGAAAGAATGATGGTTGGCACCAATTTCAGTGTCTTCCTGGATACTGCGCATGCGCAGATTACAACAGTATGGAGGACCAGATAAGACATTCAATTTTTGGTTTTGTATGCAATTTTTGAGATTGGGGGCAAAATTTGTGTTTTTGAGTTAGCATCAGCTGGTCTGGGCCATTGGTAAGTATAAAAAATATACAAATTACTTTGAATTTATAATTTTTTAGAATTATATTAAAAACCATGGCCCTATTGGATTGGGATATAAATTGTCCAACTCTTCCTTTAGCATACCCTGTAGGCCACAGCTCTAACTCTATCAGTTCCAAATTTCATATGTGGCTTTGCGGAAATGTCTAGACGGGAACTATCAATTTTTTCCGAATTTTTTTGAAGATTATGGCCGTCAGCAGCCATCTTCGATTTGGCATATGAATTTTCAATAATTCCATTAGGACACCCTGCTGGCCGCATCTGTCACCCAATCTTTTTCAAATTTCATGTGTAGCTTTGGTGTGATGTCTAGATAGGAGCTATTGAATTTTTCTGAATTTTGTTGAAAAATATGGTCACCAGCAGCCATCTGGGATTTTGCATATAAATTGTCAACAATTCCATTAGCACACACTTCAGCAGTCGAAAAAATATTATTTTTCCAAAAATTTCAACAAAACCATATCATGTGACCCCTCGTTGGAACGAGCTCATCGAGCTCGTTCCAACGAGGGGTCACATGATATGGTTTTGTTGAAATTTTTCGAAAAATTTTAAAAGTGATATTTAAAATAATAAATTTTGATATCGTCTGCGTTTGGTAAAGGGTTAACCCGCTGAGTATTTTTAAAAATATTTTTCATCAAATCTTATGGCTGCATCATTGCAGCCATGACTAGATTTGATGAAGAATATATGAAAATTTAACTCAAGAAATCCGCTGTCAAAAAGTCGGTACAAATTGCAAGGGACAATTTGGTTAACCCTTTACCTAACATGAAAAGCAAACAACACTTGCAAAAAAAATTCTTGAATAACTAAATTTTTATACTGTACCAATGACCCAGACATAGCTGGTGCTAACTCTTAAAATATAGGGCCAAACACAAATTTTGCCCCCCAATCCCCAAAATTTGCATCTAAAACTAAAGAAAACATGTCCTGAAAGGCCCTCCACACTTCGCCCCTACTGCGCATGCGCAGTGTCAAGGACGTTCCGAAATTGGCGCCATTTATCATTCTAAGTTTGGCCCTTCATCAGTTAACATCTGACTGATCTTTGTGCTTTTAAATCTCAGTTTAAATGATGCCAGACACATAAATATTAGTGAAATGGTGATTCTAAGGAGGATAGAGAAGGAGGAGAGGAAAAGAATGTGTGACAGAATATTATCAGGGCTGTAACTTAAAATTTTTTAATGAAATTATGTTAAGTTACCTATTTTCAAGGCAGCAGCCATTTTGTTGTCATTCTGATTATTTAGTTACACTGTTTTTTCAAGTGTTTTCCTCTCTCCCTGTCCTTTAAGTTCCCCCTTGCTATTCTCCCATGCTTTTGGCATAGTTTCTGTAATTATTATTACTAAAATTTCTTGGGAGTTTTAGCTGAATAACAGAATGAATTCTGTTCTTTCCCCATGTTTACGTCTTCACCTACGGGTGGTTAGGCGTTGTGTTCTGCATCTACCATCTGATGTTCTGCAGTTTCTTCCCTGGAAGTCTCTGTTTTGCATCAGATAGTGTATTTTTGGTAACTGATTTCGGGCCTGGGTGCCTGGAGTCTTATTTTAGTGTTTTTACACTCATTGTTTACATTTACAACAGCCCTCTGTGTGAGGGTGGGATTTCTAAAAAATAATATCTTTATGTTATTTTAATCATAACTAGATACATTATTATTGTTCGTAAGTGTTGAATAAATTGTTTAAAATATTTTTAAAATTTTTGTCCACACTTAGGCTTGGGATCCATTGGGGCTCAACGTTACTTTTCAGAAACTTGGGCTGTTCTGAAAAAATATTTTTTCAAAATATTTTGATTTCAATTATTTTTTCTATACTAATGGATCTTATTATTATTATGTATTTTGATTGCCAGGGGTTAGTGCGAGTACCAGGACTTGTTTTCTTTTCACATTGAAAGGATATTGATCAATTGTTTTAAGAGGAAGTCTTCCTCTGACTTTATTATCATTCTATATGTGGTCAGTGTACTCGCATTAACTCCTGTTCTGTATCGTATGATTTCGATGACAATATGGGAAGCGTATGTCACGGTATGTTGTTGGGGATTTGGACACTCCGGTCCTTTCCCCGCAGGGTCACTCTACTTTATCAATTTCTATTTCAGACGATCAAGATTAGGGTGATGTATCTGTGATGTCTTCCAACAGTGTGCCTCCGTCGTCACAATTAATGAAGGGCTAGCGGAAAAGTGCTCATGTAATACGCCAATTGCCTAAGAGGACCCTAGTAGGTTCGACGGCCTTTGACGTCCGCTAGCTCGCCCGGTGTAGCGTCCATTCACCGAATGGTTCGGCAGCCGGGTTCGTCCGTTGCGGTCTAGAAGGAATTTTGGGGTGATGCGAGCACTATAAAATTAACTTAATGCACACCCAGTGACGGCGGATCGGAGGGAGAACGGAGGAAGCCTTTTAGTCCGGTTCATAGCTCGTTCCGGTCCATCCGGACGGCAAGCGAGAGAGGCCCCTCTCTCGTTCAACAACATCTGGCCCCAGATGTTGTGGTACAAAATGTGTCGCTAGCGGAGCATACGTCCGTCGCTCGGGACGCTCCGTTGTATAGGCAGTCCGCTGAGACTGCTAAGGCTTCCTCTTCTCGTCAGCGCATACGACCGCACCTTGGCTGCGTGACCGCCGATATATTACCAGCTTCGCCGATCAAGGATTCTTCGGCGACCAGGTCACACCATCCGGCAGCCAGGGATTCGAGACCGATGGACTCCGGACGTTCGCATAGGAAAAGTATGCGGGAGCCATCTGATGCGGAGCTGCCCTCGGCGAAGCAGCGATAGACTGCGCCTCCGCAGGTCTCGACGCCGGACATTCTTGTGCACATAGCACAGCTTATCGCAGCATCCCAGCAGCCGACAGAAACGGTGTCGGGTCGAGAATTATCCGACAGCGCTGGGTCGGTAGCCGGGGACTCGAGGCCTGCAGACTCCGGACGTTCGCATAGGAAGTGTGTGGGAGTCAACGTACATGGAGCTTCCGGCGGCAATGCATCGTAAGTCCGCTACTGCACAGGCCTCGGGAACAGACGTGCTTTCCTTAATAGCACAGTTTATCGCAGCATCCCAGCATCAACTGAATCTGTCGCATATATTTTATCCGACGATGCTGGGTCGGGACGCTCCGCGGAAGCGGGTACGGACGTCCGAAAGTTTCATCCGGTCCGACGGGATACCGAAAGGGATTCGGAGGATTTCAAGCTTTCCCTTTCGGAACAACATATGCTGCGATGCCGGATAAGAAACTGATAGCGTCGGTGGACTTAGAAATTTTTGGTTCGGTTCAGGGACATCGTCCCTCAGTTCCGACATAGTCCAATAATGTCACACAAACTTTCGAATTATTGAACGACGCTATATATATTATTATTTTATGCTTGCTATCCAAGCATTTCTGGTTTCTTGTTCGAAGAGTTATGGAGATGTCTTTCAAAAGTGTGCCTCTGTCGTCATAGTTAATGAAGAGTTAGCGGCAATAAGTGCTCATGGAATATGTCTATCGCTTACGGAGTGACATTCGCTAGCTCACCCGGTGTAGCGTACATTCATCGAATGGTTCGGCTGCCGGGTTCGTCTGTTGCGGTCTAGGAAGGAGATTTGGGTGATGCGAGCACTTTAATTTCTTTAGTACTCACCCAGTGACGGCAGATTGAGGACAGATCGGAGGAAGCCTGTAAGTCCGGTTCCTGGCTTGTCCAGGTCCGTCCGGGCTGTGAGCGAGAGAGGTTCCTCTCTCGCCCAACAACATAGGGGACCGCATGTTGTGGTTCAGATATTTTACATTCGGAGCATATGTCCGTTGCTCGGGACGCTCCGTTATATTGACAGTCCGAGAGACTGTCTTTAATGCTTCCTCATCCTCACAGCAGGGCACACGACCGCACATTGGCTACGTGACCTCGAGTATCCGATCAGTTTCAGCATTCAGTGATTCCACGGCGAATAGGTCGCGCCATCCGGTAGCCAAGGGACACGAGGCCTATACACTCCGTTCGCTCGCATATTGGAAGCATGCACGGGGTAACGATCACGGAGCTTCCAGCGGCAATGCATCGTAAGACCGCTTCTCCTCAGGCCTCAGTGACGGACGTGCTATCCGAGTTAGCACAGTTGTTTCGCAGCATCCCAGCAATTGACAGCTTCTCGGTCGAATCAGGAATTATCCGACGGCGCTGGGTCGGTGCGGTCCGCGGTTGCATCAGCTACGGACGACCGAACGCTTTATAGGGTCCGACAGGATGGCGAAAGGGATTCGAAAGATTTCGAGTTTTCCCTTTAGTAGTATCGGAAGATGCCTTTCATATCTTCTGGCATTTCTTCCAGTGATTATTATTTCGGACTTCATTGCTGCGATCTTGGATAAGAGACTTATAGCGTCATTGGACTCGGATTTTTCGATCGGTACAGGGACATTGTCCCTGACTTACCGACGCAGTCCAATATTGTCATTACAACATGTGTTTTATTTTTCGACGCTATATATATATATATATATACAAGCCTGCTACTAAGCATGATAGTTTAGTTTCTTGTCCGCGTTGCTCATTTCTGCCATTTTATCATTTTTACAAATAGTTTATTTTGGCAGAGCAGGGCATACCGAGAGTTCATATGCGTCTAGACGGTGTGATTAAAGACTGCATATATTCTTTTTCGCCGTTTATGTCTTTTCCAATTTCAATGTTGGGAACGACATTATGTATAGTAGACTTAACTTAGACGCTTTATTATACGTAATCCGCCTTACTGAGGCGTTATCATTACGTCTTCAAGAAAAGATTTATGGGATATTATTCTCAATGTATTTTCTTTTGAGGGCAGTAGTTTGTTCACGTATAACTCCGCCCTTCAGTGGCTGATTGGAGTTGGTTAGACGTGACGCAGCCCTAGCTACATCCACACGCGTGGATAGTAAGGTTAAGAACTCTCTCAGAGTCGCTTCATTCTCGGAGGAGCTTCTCTTCGACGGCAACTTTCCGGCAATCCATGAATTGCTCGATTTATACGTTCTCTTGTCTATCTAGTGTTACAAGAGATTCAGACTGGGGCAAACATTCGGTGGTTGACTCAGAGAGTGCCGCCGCAGTTGCCGGACCCGAGTGTGGCTGTTATGACGGTTGCCAGTCAAACAGATTGGGATATATACTGATCCCTACGGATTCGAAGTGCCAGGGTCTTTGGGTTCCGCAGTCTTTTAGCTATCAGTTTAACTTCCGCGGAATAATGTTTTTTAGGCTTGCTTTATGTCATTGCATGAACATTATTCAGAAACGCATGCCCAAATTCCTGTCCTTTAATTCGACAGTAGTGGCGTATCTCCGGAACCAGGGAGGCACTCTTTCGTTTCCGTTATTCAATTTAATGGAAAGAATCCGTCTGTTGGTTATAGTACACCAAGTTCAGTTTTGGTCCGTCATATTCCGGGTCGTCTGATTGTTTTATCGGACTCCCGTTCTCTTACGGGTCGCTTGTTGCTGTCAGAATGGACTCTCAACAAACAAGTATTCAATCAGATTTGCTATCTATGGGAGCGCCCAATGATGATTTATTTATGACACAGCTTGCTAATCAATTGCAGACGTATGTGTTGGCTTGTCCAGATCTCTGAGCTAATAGTGTTAACGCTCTATTGATCTATAGGACGGAATGATAGGATACGCGTATCCTCCGGCGCTGTTGTTTTAGCAGGTATTGCTAAGATAAACAACCACAATACATTTCTGTTGATAGCATCTCTATCTTCACAGAGATCATGAGTAATTTACTCTCTTGTCTACTGTGGGTCTTAACGTGAAATCTTCCTCTATGTGAGGATCTTTTTTCACTGGGTATATCGTGTCATCTTTATCACAACCAGCAAGGTCGCAACCTTCATGTATTCTGTTGTGTGGTCCGTATTGCATTGTAAGCACTGTACTGGACGAGCTTTGGACGCGATTTCTTACTATAGGAGATCCTCTTCTTCGCTATTCTATGCGACTAAAGTGGAGGTTCTTCCGTCGTGGTGTAGGGATCATTTATGTTCATATTGTTGATCCCTCCATAATACTCATTGCTATTTTTTAGTATACTTGTTTCACAAGATCTACTGCAGCCTGTTATTATTTAGGTTATAGGTTTATGTTACCTCATACCTATGCACTCTACGATAGTTTACAATTGAGTCTTTTGTCTCTTTATCTAAGTCAGTTAGTAACTTTTTGATAAATAGACTTAGAATCTTTAGATTAAATTCCTATACGGATTTTAACTTCGGTTCTTATTTAGCTAAGTAATCATTTGAGCCTCTGGAAACAGTAGTTTTCAAATTCTGACCTTTTAGACAGTAATTCTGTTGGTTTCTCTTTTACTGTAGAGTCAGTGAGTTTCATGCACTATCGATGGATGATTTTCACTTTCATAGTTTCGGAATCAATACTTCCGTTACTATTTAGGTTGGATTGTTGCATAAGAGTTAGGCTCCTATTATCCGGAACCTATTATTTTAAGGTCCTTCCGTCTTCGTATGGGCATAGGCCTTTACTCTTTCCGGGTACAGTTTATGTATTTATAAACAGATATCTGTTTATTACAAGGGCGTAAGCTTCTTCTGTCTTTGATGTCTAGTAGAAGGACGTTACGCTCCATTTTATTGTTAATGGATTCTATTAACTATCGGTACTGCTTATGGTATATCATTGACTTAGCAGTTGTGCTTAAGATTTCGGCTCATGAAGTAAGAGTTCTTCTACTTCTTGGGCTTACATTAATAGTGTCGCTATTATAGATTTTTGAAGGCCGCTCATTGCGCTCAGCCATCCACATTCATGAATTTTATCTTAGAAATATCGAGTCAATTTCTTGAGGCCTCTTTTGTTAGGTCTATTATCTACTGCTCAGAATGTCATTCACTTAACAGTTGCTACTATAGCTAGGTAGGCTGTCTGTTTCGGCAGTGTCTCCGTTCGGCTGCCCTCTTCGCTCTGGGCTATTTGACCCAGGGCAAGAAAAAGGGGGGGGGGGAGGGTGTTCCCTTGGGTCAGATGTTTTACTATGAAAACAAGGGGATACCTCCTCCGGAGTTAGTAATTCTGAGCTGTTATTGGGATGGTTGTTTAGTGAGAAGTTTAAGTTTATAAAATTCATTCAAGTCTTAGCTTTTAAAGTATAGCTTTTGAATATTGCATATGTCAACGGACATGATTATGCAATTCTCAGACACTTTTAGGAGTATAAGAGTCTCTATTCTCTAGACTTACTTTATTATTGGCTTACTTTAAAAATTATTAGTATAAGGATTATATTGGATATTAATAGAGTACATGGATGTATGAAGCTCAATTTTGGAAGGTGTTGTATCTTTCTAATTTATCATAAATAAGAAAGATACATGTAAGGCCTATTACTTCTTTTCCCTACAGGGGATGACTCTATTTTATTTTATTGAGCGTATTCCATTTTGCTCTATGTCCTTGGCCCTCCAGCCTTTTTACTATTCAGCTATGTCTGGGTCATTGGTACAGTATAAAAATGTTAAAAAATTTATAGTAATTTATATATTTTTTATACTTACCAATGACCCAGACGGGGATGGCCCTCCCAGGAGTTGGGAACTCTTGCCTCCCCGCTGAGTACATAGCGCTTACCAGGCACTGGTTATTAGAATGATAAATGGCGCCAATTTCGGAACGTCCTTGACACTGCGCATGCGCAGTAGGGGCGAAGTGTGGAGGGCCTTTCAGGACATGTTTTCTTTAGTTTTAGATGCAAATTTTGGGGATTGGGGGGCAAAATTTGTGTTTGGCCCTATATTTTAAGAGTTAGCACCAGCTATGTCTGGGTCATTGGTAAGTATAAAAAATATATAAATTACTATAAATTTTTTAACTTTTTTTCATTTTGTGTCTCAAAAACATAGGTTGTGACCCCTTATTGGAATGAGCTCGACGAGCTCGTTCCAAAGAGGGGTCATAACCTATGTTTTTGAGACAGAAAATGAAAATATAATGAAAATTAATTGGCGGTTTTTGTGAATAGCGCTGGCCTGTTTTGGGTAAAGAGTTAAATGTGCTCAAATATTACTTATTTTAGTGGCAAGAGATTTGTTGTTTTAGGCGGGAAAATCCACCAGCAGCATGCAAAGAGTTAACTAAGTTTTACAATCCTTCATACTGATGTCAAAATTTAAAGCTGCAAAATTTATATTATAATACAACTTGGAATTCAACCAGTTAAATCTTGTTTAACCCTTTACCCAATTTAACGGCCAAAACCGGCCAGCACTATTCTCAAAAATCGCCAATTCATTTTCATTTTTTTGTCTCAAAAACATAGGTTATGACCCCTCATTGGAATGAGCTTATTAAGCTCATTCCAACAATGGGTCATAACCTATGTTTTTTTGAGACAAAAAATGAAAAAAATAAGTTATTCAAGAATTGTTTTTGCAAGTGTCGTCTGCTTTTCATGTTAAGTAAAGGGTCAACAGAGCTCAGTGAGGTCTGTCAAACTTGGCTGAATTGGTGAAATTTCTACTTGCATTGGTAGTGGGGTGGTTAAAGAAGAATTATTGGTAGAATTGCGCATTTTGGGTTAAAAGAATGATGAAACTTGGCACACAGATTAAATGGACCCTACTGATTATTTTGGGATGTGGATCCATAGCAGCAACCTCCCCTGGTGGCCATTATGGCCATTTTTTCAAAATGGCCGCCAATTTATTCAAATACATATAACTTTGGAACTATACACTCTAGAATCATGTTCTTGGTGTCTAAAAGTATAGTTTTGAGGTGAACAGTGTCAATGGGTGCAACAAAGGTTAGATATATATGCTCAGTGTGGAGAAACAGTATTTAGGCTAAAAAAAAATAATGCTTTGATTCTCAGGCCCTCCCTCGTTGGATTTGAACCTCCTCATTAGACATTTTTATTATGTCATGTTTTTTTAAAAATTTGTGAAAACTTGGAATGGTCATTTTTTCACATTTCTCGACATATAATTATTTAGCTGTGTTAGCAGTAAATTGTTTTTTCTTGTTGCAGTTTATGGGAGAGTGCCCAGGGGCACTCTCCCATAAACTGTAACAAAGAAAATTCTGATATACTGGATCATGATTTAATTATTTATTTATTTGCTGGTGTTTAATGTTATATATTTCTGCACATTGGCTAATAATGGCCACAACACCGATATAAACTCAAGTTCAACCAATTATTTTGAGCCATGTTTCCCATTTTAAAGGACTTCTACCCCAAGCATTGGTTACTGGGGCCTATTCTAATGGATCATGATGCTTGACAGATCTTTTTCATTAAAAAAACAATAAAATTCAAATCCTTTTAGCTGTTGTTACGGCAGTTAGTTATAAAAGGTATACTACAATTACACTAAAATACAACCTTTTCTCTTTTTCAAGTGGAAAGACTGCAAAAAGATTTACTGAGTTTCCTCAAACCTTTTACACGAAAAAAAAATTTAAAAAAAAGTAAAAATAAAATCCTCCCTCCCTCATTGATTTGAAAAAAAAATTGCCTGAGAATCAATTCATTTTTTTTATTTGGCCTTATATCATTATAAAATACAGGCCTGGCATTCTGAAAAATGCAGGAGGGCAGCAAAAAATCGCTCTCCTCAACCAGCTTAGGAGAGCAATTAGCTTTACACAGCATTTTAAGTATCAAGTTGAACAAACTCATTGAAACTGAAACCAACAGACTACATCAGTGATTTTATTAACTTTACTAAGGTAAAGCGAAATCTCTTAGACATCTAGATGTCTCACTCAACAACCGAACACACACTTGACAAGACCTGTGTGTGTACCCAGACCTGTTGTCCAAGAAAGTCATACGCCTACCACTACCACCTTCAACCCCCCTTGGGGGGGTTGAAGGTGGTAGTGGTAGGCGTATGACTTTCTTGGACAACAGGTCTGCTTGAATCTACAGTCACATCCTGGTGCAAGTGCTTCAAATGACAGGATAGTAGTAATGGTAGTATATTATAGTGTCAATATTCCTTGAATAATTACCCCTCAAACTGTGATGTCAGTTGTTGAACTTGAAACTGACAGAAAAAAAAATATTGCTGTGACCCATTTTGCTTCAAATGATTGCAACTGTGTTTGGGTATGGTTGCAGCCATTACCTTTTACCACTAAACCACTTTCAAAATTAAATTATTTGATGTTATGTGACTTCGAAGTTAAATTACATTTTTGCTTTACAACAAAAATTTAATGTGAGCATAATACATGTAATCTCAATCATCCCAGACCAAAATATTTAGGAGGGCAATTTTTCGCTCTCCTTAATTCTTTCAGGAGGGCAGTAAGGAGAGCTAAAAAATCGCTCTCCTGAAATTGCCAAGCCTGAAAATATACTTAGTAATGCTTCTTTGAAGAGTTTAGAAAGTATGGTAGTCCTGGTTTTCTAAGTTCCACTTAAACAGGCTATTTACAACATCACACCTAAGTAAAATAAAATATAGGGAATATCAATATGCATTTAAGAAGATAGTGTATGACAACCACAAAATCATATACTGGTACTACAGTCAGGATTTCCATATATGACATTCACGATTCATTCAAAAGTCCACACACAAGACACACAATCTAAGAGGAAGTATCATTTGATATGCAGATTTTCAGTCACTCTTGATAACAGTTGCCTTCACAACGGCAAAGAGTAGTGCACTGGAGGCTGGCCTTGTAGCACTTGCACAAACCCCTGCATGCCTTTTTGCAGTTGCAATGAATCAGTTCATAGCATTCATCTTGAGCTTGGCCAATGGTGATCCACTTTGGTTTCCATGACCCATCACTCCTGTCCCATCCCCAGTCTGTAGGACTTGGTAGTGTTGGCTCTTTTTGCAGAACTTGGCCCCACACATTAGAGCTGTAGGTTTTTAAATTTCTTGTTCGGTTTCGGTTTTGGTTTTTCAGGTGGAGAAAAACCTCGGTTCGGTTCGGTTTTCGGTTTGTTCATGAGGCCAAGTAAAATTCAATAAAACTCATTCTTATGTCCGGAGTCATAACTGAATGGTAGTGAAATTGAGTGAAACTCAATGAATGCCCGAAATAAGCTATAATACATTAAGAATCGGGAAGGCCAATATAATAATTACCTAAATATACAGAACTTTTATTGTGCTTGGCCATTTTTCGAGGTCTGACACTTACACGCAACTTGAGGAAAGCTGCAAACACAACTAAACTGAAATGTCAGAAATTTACAGAATGTAGCCTTCCCAGAGTAGTGAGAGTACCCAGACACTACCATTGGCAGTGTCTGGGTACTCTCACTACTCTGGGATGGCTACATTCTGTGAATTTCTGCAGCAAGAGAGTATTTAATAAAAAACGAAAAACCTTAGATTACGGGATGTCGACGGTTTTGGTTTCGGTTTTTTAAAAAAACTAAAAACCTCGGTTCGGTTTCGGTTAACCTACAGCTCTACCATACATGTCCTCCTTGGTAGGCTGCCCTTAGTGCATGCTGCTTGAGAGCTGCTTGTGTTGGAGGGATATTCTCCAAAGCTCGGGATCATCTTGAAAAGAGATGCTGCCTTGCCTCATTCGCCTTGAACAGTCCACATGTTCTGTCATACATGAGAACAACAAATTTCTCCAGCAGATCAAATGTGTTGTCAGGGATACTTGATGGAGCATCAGCAAGTAGCAGGAAAGCATCAGTGATATCTGCAAATACAGCCCAGGTGCCCCATGCTGTCCTTTTGCCTTTGCCCGCGAAGAAGGATGTCGTATCACTCCCTGTGAATGCATGAAACATTGCCAATGCTGGTGCTTTTGTTGGGCCAAGGGTAGCAGCAATATCATGTGATGCAATGTATCTGTGATGTTTCCCTACACCAAATGATATCCGCACCTCACTTACTGGAATTTTGTGCAGTTTGGACAGGATGAGTACCACTACATCAGTGTCTGATGTCCTCACCATAATATTCTCATGTCCTTTATGTGCAGCATCCCACAGATGCAGTATCAATCGTGTATCTGCTTCCTCATGTGAGCATGGTTCTATTTGACCTTTGTCACCTCTGAGGTGTTGATAGTACCTGGTTTCCATGTGTGCTGTACACCTCTTTGCCTTGAAACTCTGTGTTTGTAACCTTTTCCGCCAGCAAGTGAAAGAGCTCTGTTTTGTTTTCATTGACAAGAAGAAAACTTTGCCAGTTACTTGGCACCTTTGATGAACCCTCAACTCTTCTCCAAACTCCCTTTCCCCTCCTCTCTCTGGTTGCAGCCTTCAGACTGTCTGTGTTATAAACATCCCACACTATGTCAAGTCTTTCCACATGTTGCAGCTGGTGCTGGATATATGGCATGAACACAGTCTTGATGTAATCGTCAAAGATCTGGGAGGTTCCTGGTGACAGCATTTGAACTATCACTGCTCCATCCAATACCAATGCAGTCACTTGTGGTCTTGCTTCTGCTGGTTGTTCAAGTGACTCAAGCTGTGCGAGAAGATCTGCTTTGTCGCCTGATCTCATGTCACCAGCTTTGAAAAGTGATGGGGGCCATGGCTGATCCTCATGCTTGAAAAAGTCTTCGAGATTGCCTTTCCTGGACTGGCATGCAATGTAGAGTCTGGAGAATAGGGTACAGTCTTCCTTCATTGTTGCCACTTGGGACTTCTGCTTCTGAGGACTATTTTTGCTGGAGAACAACTGGAGCTTATTCTTTTTGATTGGCTCTGTGATTGGTTTTGTTTGATCCACAAACCTTTCTTTCACGAAAAGCTTGTACTGCTCCTGGCCCAATTTATAAACATTCCCAACAGTCTTCGGAACATTGGAGTCCATTATGAGCTTTGTGTCGATTGTAAGGAGGTCACCACTGTCCTCTTTGAATGGATTCCCCATGTCCTCAAAGACCTCAATAAGAGCTGTCACTTCCTTGGCAAACGCTGTTTGAACTGCTGAGGTTTGTTCATGGTGTTTTCTTGAATCACTTTTGCTGGTTGTGCTGCCTTCAAACTCTGCTATCATTCTTGATATTTCAGGCCCTGCCACCATCCAACGCTGACAAGCATTTGCATTGTCCGTCAAACCAATAGCCCCCAACATCACCTTTCACAAGGGCATTTACTTGCTCATGGGCCTGATCTAGTGCCATGGCAGAGAATGGGTGCTTTGTCTTGCGTGCAACAAACCCTCCTGAGATGAATTCTTGGTAGACACTTGGATGCATTGTTGACAAAGAGCACATGTCTCTAATGTGTACGGAGAGCCATCTGGCATAGTTGATCAAGGCTGAAATCCCATGGAATGAACTGTACAAGTGATTCCACATACTTCTTGAAGTGTCCCTTCCCGAATGGTTCAATGATTTGAAGAACCAAAAGCTCCAATTCAAGAACAAGTGCCCAATATTGAAACTGAGGTTGTTCAGTCGACATTCTGTCACCATAAGCTCTGAAATCCAAAGGTTCCTCTCCAGCTGGTAGTGCCTTTGTGTATCTATCATAGGCATGATGCTGCAGGATAAAGAGAGCAGCTGCCGTGACTTAATGTGCATGTCTGGTCCTGGTTACATGTGTAGCCTTCAACAGGGAGTCAGCTACCCCACTTGTAGTGATTGTGGTCCAACCACTACCATAAAGCCAGTCACCAATGATTTTGAATGCCGCAATCGCAATATGTAGTCCCCCAAACATGATCAGATATTTATCTTCTCCATATGTGGCAGGGAAGTTCCATTGAATAGTTTTTGCAATAGCAAAGAGTGGCTGATCCATGGCTAACACTGGAATCTGGCCTGGATTGAGGTATTCAACAGCTGCATTGACAACATTCATTGCGTGCTGCATCGTGGTGACTGAATGTGCACATTCCAGAAACAGAGGCATGAGGGCCACTATTGTGGTAGGAGCTGTTAACCCTTTACCCAACATAACGGCCAAAACCGGCCAGTGCTATTCTCAAAAATCGCCAATTAATTTTCATGATTTTTTCATTTTTTGTCTCCAAAACATAGGTTAAGACCCCTCATTGGAACGAGCTCATCGAGCTCGTTCCAATGAGGGGTCATAACCTTTGTTTTGGAGACCAAAAATGCAAAAAATTGGTTATTCAAGAAATTTTTTTGCAAGTGTCGTCTGCTTTTCATGTTAGGTAAAGGGTTAAGGCCTGCTGCAATGAATCATGGTAAGCAACCCACGAGAGAAAGTCATCTTTGCCTAGCTCTGGTTTCTTAAATAGTTTCCCCACATGCTCCAACCAATAATTTTCCTTTGTCCGGCTAGGAGTTTGAGAAGGAATCACTGGTGTGACTGGTCCAGTTAGGCGAGGAACAACAGGATCAGGTTTGGTCAAGGCCACTGGTGGCGTATTTGTGTAAGCTGCCGCAAGTGCTTGAATCCTCTGTCTCTTCGGTGAATTCTCATCTACCACAGAAATAGCACGTGCTATTCCCTCATTTTCCACTGAAGGCTGCTGCATCAAAGATATGCCTGTCCCATGAAAGGAATCCTTTGCTGTTGTGGAACTTGGATTGTGGTCAATATTATCAACTGCTGCCACTGTGAAGAGATTCCTTGCAAGCTTGGGGGGGACAAACCACTTCTTCCTCATCATACATTGCACAAACTTTGTTGGCTATGTCCGAAGAAATTCCAAGGACACGGTCATAGGAGATGCACAACCCCATGTTGTGGAGAGTATCAACCAGGCCTCTCTTTCTTGTCTCTCCATGGATCTTCAGGGCAAGATAAATGGATGCAGGTATCTCTCTCTCTTTGTTGTGCCGATGAGTTGTGCTTGATGAAGCCTGATGTTTGGAACATTTCAAACTGTTAAACACAATAAGTTGTGAGATAGTTTGGTTTGCAGAGGACGTGGGCTTATCTTGAACAGATTGCTCTTTAATATTGGGCCCAGCAAGTATCATATTCACTAATGCAGTAAGAGTTGAAGGCACAGCTCTCTCCTGACAGTCAGCTGGAAAGCGTCCATTGAAGGCCTGCTTCAGTTTAAAGACATCATGACGTATAATCTTAGATGCCTTTGCTAGAGTCAGTGCCTCAGAATCAAAATCTTCATTGCATGCTTGTTTTAGAGCTGCTCCAATGTCTTCGTCATATGCAAGTAGAACCCCTCTTCCCTCAGTATGAGCTCTCAGGTCTGGAATGGCAGCCAAGATCCGATTCTTAAGTCTTGTGGTATGAACCTGGACATCATTCACACCAAGTTTCTGTAGCCTAGATATGTAAAAGTTCTTGAGGTCTCCCATACTGAACACAGGCCTAGCTACCATTGACTCCCTGTAGGTTTCTATATATGAGACCAGTTCAGCAAAAGCTATGCCATGTAACTGACTTTCTGATGAACTTTCTGCCAAGTCCTTCCTTGAGAGTTGTGCCTTTTTGTACAGTTTTGCTAAGCATTTGGCATGATACTGGGCATCAATAGCCACCA
Source organism: Pictodentalium vernedei (assembly GCA_031216915.1). Lineage (NCBI taxonomy): Eukaryota > Metazoa > Mollusca > Scaphopoda > Dentaliida > Dentaliidae > Pictodentalium > Pictodentalium vernedei. The sequence goes on from CM062293.1 coordinate 33,415,772, forward strand.
TGTCTCCAGCAGCTAACTTTGCCATTAGGTGTGTGTCACGAAGTTCTGTAGCACACGTTCTTACTTTGAAATAAACATCAAATGTACAAGCCTTGTGAAGGCCAGCAGGTCTGACAACTTTGTCACAGAATATGCATGTGTCCTTTGTTTGTTCTTGTTGCTGGTGCTCAGAACTGGGTCTTCTTGTTTTCACAGTACTTGGTTCCTGTGATTCCTCACTCTTTCTCTTGCATGCTCTCAGGAGTTTGGCATTATTTACTTGATTTCTACAAGACTTGTGCCAAGACGCACCATTTTCATGTAATGTATCCTCCAGCCCTAAGCTTATATTTACAGTACGTGGAGAGCGTATTATCACTAAATCACCTGCAGAGTGGAGATTCCACCCAAGCAATAATTGCAAATTTGTTGCAAAGCATAACAAGCACAAGCAAAGTTTCAGCCAATGGACCTCCGGGTTAAACCCGGAGGTCCATTGGCTGAAACATTGCTTGTGTTTTTAGTTGATATATACAAAATTTGAAAGTTTTAGTTTGGGTGATAACTCCACTCCGTGGGTGATTTAGTTACAATCCACTCTCCACGTACTGTAGGTGCTGTATATTTATATCTGGAGGCATGGCATGAAGTTCATGAAATTTGAGAAGATTTTCAGCAACATATTTGTACCCGGCGCCAAAATCCTTTCTTGTTGAATTGAGAGGACATTGAAGTGTCTGAAGTTTTTCTCTGGCAAATTATGCATAATGTCCAGTCAGTGGGACTGCTAGTCTGATAAGAACAGCCCGGTTCCACAGTATCTACAAGCTTATATTGCTTTGACATCGTTAGTTGTGTCTAGTTTAAACCACCACCACTGCACTACGGTTTTGCCATGATTTCTGTTTTCTTGGAGATATCTGTAACTTGAAAAATTGTGTTTTCTATATACAACGCTCTTTGTACAGCTAATTCACAAAAAAATGGCAGCGCTCTTTTTCATGAACGCAATCCAAACGGACCCCCAGCTTTCACATTGAAATTCAAAACTATTAATGATCGGGTAGTGATTTGCCACCATCGGGGTGGACGAAACCTGGAATTTTTATACTGTACCAATGACCCAGACATAGCTGGTGCTAACTCTTAAAAATCTAGGGCCAAACACAAATTTTGCCCCCCAATCCCCAAAATTTGCATCCAAAACCAAAGAAATCATGTCCAAAATGGCCCTCCACACCTTGCCTCCACTGCGTCTGCGCAGTGTCAAGGAGGTCTCGAAATTGGCTCCAATTATCATTCTTTGTGTTGCCCTTCATCAGTTCACATCTGACTGATCTTTGTGCTTGTAAATCTCAGTTTAAATGATGCCAGACACATAAATATTAGAGAAATGGTGGATCTAAAGAGGAAATAGAAGGAGGAGAGGAAAAATGAGTGGCAGGAAATAATCAGGGCTGTAACTTAAAATTTTTTTTATGAAATTATGATAAGTTGCCTAATTTCGAGGCATGGGCCTGTTGTTGTCATTCTTGCTATAAAGTTACACTGCTTGTTCAGTGTTTCCTCTCTCCATTTCCTTTAAGTCCCCCCTTGCTATTCTCCCATGCTTTTGGCATATTTTCTGTAATATTATGACTAAAATTTCTTGGGAGTTTTAGCTGGGTAACAGAATGAATTCTGTTCTTTTCCCCATGTTTACGTCCTCACCCATGGGTGTTTAGGCGTAGTGTTCTGCATCTACCATCTGATGTTCTGCAGTTTCTTCCCTGGAAGTCTCTGTTTTGCATCAGATAGTGTGTTATTGGTAACTGATTTCGGGCCATGGTTATCAGTGCCTGGAGTCATGTTTCTGGTGTTTATACACTTCTTGTTTACATTGACAACAGTCTCTGTGGAGGGGGATTTCTTGTCTTTGTATTAGCTTAATCATAACAAGATACATTATTATTATACGTAAGTGTTGCATTAGTTTTTTAAAATATTTTTAAAATTTTTGTCCACACTTAGGCTTCTTGGGATCCATTGGGGCTCAACGTTACTTTTCAGAAACTTGGGCTTTTCTGAAAAAATATTTTTTCAAAAAATTTTTTTGATTTCAGTTATTTTTTCTATGTTAATGGATCATGTTATTATGTATCTTTGTTTTCAGGGATTGGTGCGAGTACTAGGACTTTTTGTATTCTTTTCTCAGTGAAAGGATATTGTTCAAATTGTAATAAGAGGAAGTCTTCCTCTGACTTTCATAATCATTGTATTAATTGTAGTCAGTGTACTCGCACTAACACCTGTTCAGTATGTGTCAATTGGGATGACAAACATTGGAAGGGTGTGTCATGGTATGTTGTTAGTGGGGAAAAGGCCATACCGGTCCTTTCTCCACAGGGTCACTCTAGTTTATCAATCTCTATTTCAGAGGAACAAGAACAGGGTGATGTTTCCGTGATGTCTTCCAAAAGTGTGCCTCCATCGTCACAGTTAAATGAAGAGCTAGCGGCAAAAGTGCTCATGGAAATACGTCAATTGCCTAAGAGGTCCCTAGTAGGATCGACGGCGTTGACGTCCGCTAGCTCGCCCGGTGTAGCGTCCATTCATCGAATGGTTCGGCAACCGTGTTCGTCCGTTGCGGTCCAGGAAGGAGATTTGGGTGATGTGAGCACTATAAATAGACAAAGTGCACACCAGTGATGACGGATCAGAGGAGAGAACGCAGGAAGCTTATTAGTCCGGTTCCTAGCTCGTCCAGGCCCATCCGGGCTGCGAGCGAGAGAGGTCACTCTCTCGTACAACAACATCTGGGACCAGATGTGGTGGTACAAAACGTTTCGCATTCGGAGCATACATCCGCCGCTCGTGACGCTCCGTTATATAGACAGTCCGGAGAGACTGTCGATAAGGCTTCCTCATCCTCACGGCAGCGCACATGACCGCACCTTGGCTATGTGACCACGGATATCCAGCCAGCTTCACCAATCAGGGATTCCACGGCGACCAGGTCACGCCATCCGGTAGCCAGGGACACGAGGCCTGTAGACTCCGGACGTTCGCATAAGAGAAGTATGCAGGAGTCAACGTACACGCAGCTTCCAGCGGCAAAGCAACGTAAGACCGCTACTCCATAGGCCTCAGTGACGGACGTGCTATCCCCAATAGCACAACTTATCGCAGCATCCCAGCAAACGAGAGAATCTCTGTTGGATCAGGAATTATCTGGCGACGCTGGGTCGGTACGCTCCGCTGAAGCATCAGGTACAGATGACCGAGAACTTCATAGGGTCCGACAGGATGGCGAAAGGGATTCGGAGGATTTGGAGCTATCCCTTTCGGAACAACATAAAGCTGCCGTAGATTTCATCCGGCATTATCTTACACAAGTTGTTCTGTCGGACCAGAATGCTGCGATGCCGGCTAAGAGACTGATAGCGTCATTGGACACAGAATTTTTTGATCGGTTCAGGGACATCGTCCCTGAGTTTCCGACACAGTCCAATAATGTCACAAGAACATTCGAATTATTGAACGACGCTATTTATAAGCTTGCTACCAAAACAGGCAAGTTTGGTTTCTTGTCCGCAAATGCTCTAAATCTGCCTTTCATCAATTCAAGGAATAAATTCGAAACGGCAGGACAGGGCATACCGAGAGTTCCTCTGCGTCTAGACGACGAGGCTGAAGGCTTGGAATTGTCTATACCGTCGTCTATGTCAATTCCAACCACGACGTTGGAAACGACAATAATGTCTAACAGGGTTAGCTTAGACGCTTTATCATACGCAGACCACCTGACTAAGGCGTTATCATTACATCTTCAAGAGAAAGAATTCCAGGATATACATTCCTCATTAAGACTTCTTTCAAGGGCAGTAGCTTATTCCATGTATAACTCCACTCTTTCAGTGGCAAACCTGGAGTTGGTTAGATGTGACGCAGCCCTAGCTACATCCACGCGCGTGGATATTAAGGTGAAGAACTCTCTCAGAGTCGCTTCGGTCTCCGGAGAGCTTCTCTTCGACGGCAAGCTTTCAGCAATCTATGATAAGATAACTAAGAAAGCTTCGGATTCTCTGCTATTCAAATCCGCTTCCAAAAAGTCGGATGTAGCAGAAAAGAGTAAGACAGGCACTTCTGGGACAAGTACGCCCAAGAGAAGTTCATATAGAGGTTCTTATACGTCCTCTAGGTCTTATTCTAGAGACCGTCAAGGCAGCGACTCATGTACGGGACGTTATTCTGGCCGAGACAACCGGTCAGACGTCCCTAGGTCGACGGGACGAGGTGCAGGTCGTGGAGGACATAGTTTCTTCTTCCGCAAGCTTCGCAGGTCCAGGAGGTGATGGTTTGAACCTCTATCGTGTTCCGGTAGGCGGAAGATTATCGAGTTTTATAAACGAGTCGGCGTCAATTACGGACGACCCCTGGGTTCGAGGGGTAATTTCGGAAGGACTGGGAATATCCTTCAAACGAAAGCCTCCTTTAACTTGAAGTCCAAAATGGACTCGGCTTCCGTCAAATCCGCAGAAAAGAGATGCTCTTTTATCAGAAGTGACTGTGGTAGAGGTCGTAGAAGACCAGGAATCACCGGGTTTCTACAGCCATCTGTTTCTGGTTCCGAAACCAGACGGCTCGTTCGTCCAGTCATAGATCTGAGCTGGATAAACAAGCTGATCGTCGCTCTGAAGTTCTATATGGAAACAATTCGATCAGTCAGAGCGAGTATTTGAGTGAACGACTATGCTACAAGCATAGATCTCAAAGATGCGTACTTTCACGTCATGGTACATCCGACATTCAGAAAGTATCTACGCTTCGCAGTCCTAGGAGTTGTATATCAGTTCTGAGCGATGTGCTTCGGCTTGAACCTAGCACCCTGGACTTTCACTCGAATAATGAACTTGGTAATGATACATTTCCGAGCTCATTCGTCTGCGGTAACGTCGGCCTACCTGGACGACATTCTTTAGAGGTACAGCAACGAGTTAACGCTTCAGAACAATGTGCAGAATCTGCTTCTATTACTCTGACGTCTCGGTTTTATAATAAACGAGGAGAAGTTGGATCTGGTGCCGTCCAAGTCATTCACTCATCTGGGAATGAGCTTCGAGGCGCACAACGATCTCGTTCGTCTGCTGTTAACCAGAGCGAAATTAATCAGTTGTTACGCTCGCTATTGTCTTCACTCAGACAAAGTCACAGCGAGAGAGTTCATGAGACTGATAGGTCTGTGCGGAGCCGCTGCGGATCTCATTCCGATGGCGCGGTTACGCACTCGTCCTCTCCAAATTTTCTTGACTCAGAATTGGAGTGTAAAGATTCATTTGCTCGATATAGACGTTCTCTTGTCAAATCAAGTGAAACAAGAGATTCAGACTTGGGCAAACATTCAGTGGTTGACTCAGGGAGTCCCACTGCAGTTGCCGGATCCGAGTTTTACGATTATGACGGATGCCGGTCAAACAGGTTGGGGTGCAACAATGATCCCAATGGAGTCGAAGTGCCAGGGTCTTTGGGATCCGCAGTTTCTAGGCAAGCACATAAACATCAAGGAAATGATGTCAATTTGGCTTGCACTACGTCATTGGATGAACATTATTCAGAAAGCACATGTCCAAATCCTGTCCAACAATACGACAGTAGTAGCGTATATCCGGAACCAGGGAGGCACTCATTCCGTTCCGTTATTCAATTTAACGGAAAGAATCCTTCTGTTTGTTCTAGAACACCAAGTTCTGCTTTCGGTCCGTCATATTCCGGGTCGTCTGAATGTATTAGCAGACTCCCTTTCACAGAAGGGTCGCTTGTTGCCATCAGAATGGACTCTCAACAAACAGGTATCCAATCAGATTTGCTACCAATCGGAGCGGCCAATGATAGACTTATTTGTGACACAACTCAACAATCAGTTGCAGACGTATGTGTCGCCATGTCCAGATCCCCGAGCATATGCAGTAGATGCTCTATCGATCTCGTGGGACGGAATGATAGGATATGCGTATCCTCCAGCGCCGTTGATTCAGCAAATATTGCTAAAGATAAAACAATCACAATGCAATTCTGTTGGTAGCATCTCTGTCTCCACAGAGACCGTGGATAAATCTACTCAGGTGTCTGCTGTGGGACTTACCGCGAAAACTTCCTCCACGAGAGGATCTTCTTTCGCAGGGGAAATCGCGTCAACTTCATCACAACCCGCAAGGTCTCAACCTTCATGTATTTCCGTTGTGCGGTCCTTCTTGCACGGCAAGCATTTTACAGGACGAGCAGTGGATGCGATTTCTAACTGTAGGAGGGCCTCCTCTTTGCTAAACTATGCGGCTAAGTGGAAGGTCTTTCGTCATTGGTGTAGGGATCATTCTGTTGATATTTTTGATCCCTCCATACCAGACATTGCAAACTTTCCAGTATACTTGTTTGACGAGATCAAACTGCAGCCTGTTACTATTAAAGGTTATAGGTCTATGTTATCTGATACCTATGCACACCATGATAGTTTACAAATTGGATCTAATGTCTCTTTATCTAAATTAGTTAGAAACTTCTCAATAAATAGACCTAGAACTCTTAGATTAATTCCTAAATGGAATTTAGCTTGGGTTCTTCTTAAACTGAAAGAAAAGCCATTTGAGCCTCTTGGGACAGTAGATTTCAAATTCTTGTCTTATAAGACAGCATTTCTCTTAGCTTTCTCTTCTGCTAGAAGAGTCAGTGAGCTTCATGCACTATCGGTGGACAATTCTCACTGTCGTAGTGTCGGGAACACTATTACCTTTACTACTAATGTTGGATTTTTGGCTAAGAATTAGGCTCCTAATAAATATCCGGAATCTATTGTTATTAAAGCCCTTCCGTCTTCAGACGGGCATAGGCCTTTACTCTGTCCGGTTAGAGCTTTACGTATTTATAAACAAAGATCTCAGTTTATCAGAAAGGGACGAAAACGCTTCTTTCTGTCTCTGATGCCTAATAGAAAGGACATTACAGTCCATTCTATTGCTACATGGATTCAATTAACTATCCGTACTGCTTATGATAATCTATCTTCATCTCAGCAGTATGTGCTTAAGATTTCGGCTCATGAAGTAAGAGCTCTTTCTACATCTTGGGCTTACGCAAATAGTGTTGCTATTACAGATTTAATGAAGGCTGCATATTGGTCTCAGCCATCCACATTCACGAATTTTTATCTCAGAAATATTGAGTCCATTTCTGGAGACCTGCATTGTTTAGGTCCGTTATCTGTTGCTCAGAATGTCGTCCACTAAACAGTTGCAACTATAGTTATGCAGGCTTTCTGTTCCGGCAGTGACTTCATCCTGCTGCCCTCTTCGCTCTGGGCTATTTGACCCAGGGCAAGGGGAAGGGGGGGGGGGGGTTCCCTTAGGTCACCTGCTTTATAGTGAAAAGCAAGAGGATACCTCCTCCGGAGTCAGTAATTCTGGGTCAGGACCGGGATGGTTTTAAAGTGTAAAGTTAATGTTTAAAATTCATTCATGTCATATTTTTAAAGTGTAGCTCGGTGTGAAGCATTTGTATATGTCACGTGTCAAACGGGCGTTAATATACAATCCTCGGACACTTTTAAAAGAGTATAAAGAGTCTCATTCTCTGGACTAACTTTATTTATTGGCTTACTTTAAAAATAATTAGTATAAGGGTTGTACTGGATGTTAATAGAGAACATGAATGTTATTATGCTCAGTTATGGAGGGTATTGTGTCTTAATAATTTATCATAAAATAAGAAAGATACATGTAAAGCCTAATACTCCATTTCTCCTCGAGGGGATGACTCTATTTTATATAGTTGAGCTTATTGGATTTTCCTCTATCTCCTAGGCCCTCCAGCCTTTTTACTATTCAGCTATGTCTGGGTCATTGGTACAGTATAAAAATGTTAAAAAATTTATAGTAATTTATATATTTTTTATACTTACCAATGACCCAGACGGGGATGGCCCTCCCACGAGTTGGGAACTCATACCTCCCCGCTGAGTACATAGCGCTGACCAGGCACTGCTTGTAAGAATGATAATTGGTGCCAATTTCGAGACCTCCTTGACACTGCGCATGCGCAGTGAAGGAAAGGTGTGGAGGGCCATTCGGGACATGATTTCTTTGGTTTTGGTTGCAAATTTTGGGGATTGGGGGGCAAAATTTGTGTTTGGCCATAGATTTTTAAGAGTTAGCACCAGCTATGTCTGGGTCATTGGTAAGTATAAAAAATATATAAATTACTATAAATTTTTCAACATTTAGTGTTTTTGCATGACCTTGATCTTCTATATAGCCCGGATGAAGTCGGGCACCCCCATCTTGTCGTGTGTGTGATATTTTAAACAGGTAAGTATCCTTACATACTAATGAGTGCATATTTCTGTTTGTTGTCCCCAGTGGCTTTGCAGACCTCAGAACTATACATTTTACCTAAAGTTCATGATTCTACAATATATAGTTCCAAAGTTATATGTATTTGAATAAATTGGCGGCCATTTTGAAAGAAATGGCCATAACGGCCACCAGGGGAGGTTGCTGCCGCAGATCCACATCCCAAAATAATCAGTAGGGTCCATTTAATCTATGTGCCAAATTTCATGCTTTTAACCCAAAGTGCACGGTTTTTTGCTTAACCCCACCACTACCCAGGAGCACGGTGACACAGTGGTAGACTGTTTTACTTCTATGCTAGAGGTCCCGATTTTCGATCCCCGTCTGGGACAACCTGCGTTGTGTCCTTGGACAAGGCACTTTATCCCGGTTGCCTACATGGGGGCACGATGATGCCGTGTACTAAGGCGTACTGCACTTCGATGATGCACATGTCTTCAACTGCTGTAACCCTGCTTAAGTGGAGCTTGAACAGAATTAGAATGTTGAGGGGCTGACAGTTGCTCGTTGATGCTCAGTGGTTCTCTCCGAGTACTCCGGCTTCCTCCACCCATAAAACTGTCACAGTCATGATTAGCCATTGTGCATAAGTATGTGACCTTAAACACCAATAAATAAATAAATAATCTACTTGCATTGTGGGAAACATTTTCAGTTTGAAGTATATTTTGACATTAGTGTGCAGGCTGTTAAGATTGCATTCTCAATTCTCATTCTAGGTTTTGAGCTCATACACATGGATGAATTAATAGATGAATTGTTAAGAGAAGAAAAGGCATTTGACATCATTCTACCAAGACTTCAAGTATGCTAGTTTAACTCTTTACCCAACGCAGACGATATCAAAATTTATTATTTTAAATATCATTTTTTCAAATTTTTCAAAAAATTTCAACAAAACCATATCATGTGACCCCTCGTTGGAACGAGCTCGATGAGCTCGTTCCAACGAGGGGTCACATGATATGGTTTTGTTGAAATTTTTTGAAAAATAGTATTTTTTCAGCTGCTGAATTTGTATATTACGCGGGCGGATACGGCTGATTCGTTGGGTAAAGGGTTAATTCCTTTACTGCTGATTTCCACATTTTTAGCGCAGCTTGACAACATCAAGTATGATCTATTGGGATGATGAGTTGCAATCATCCGTCTGTACCTCTGTCCGTTCACAATTTCTTTAGTGCACCCTACAGGTCACATCTCTCACCCGATCAGTTTCAGATTTCATACATGGCTTTGGTGTGATGCCTAGATGGGTGTTATCAAATTTTTTCAAATTTCTTTTAAAAACATGGCCTCTATTGGCCACCTTGGATTTGGCATATAAATTCTCAACAATTCCATTAGCACACCCAAAAGGGTACATCAATCATCCGATCTTTTTCAGATTTCATATATACTTTGGTGTAATGTCTAGATGGGAGATATCAAATTTTTCAGAATTTCGTTGAAAAGCATGTTCGCCAGGGGCCAGCTTGGATTCGGCATATAAATTATAAACACGTCCATTCGCGCATCCTACAGGCTTCGTCTCTCACCCAGTCTTTTTCAGATTTCATATGTAGCTTTGGTGTGATGTCTGGATGCGTGCTAATTTTTTTTCAAATTTTTTTGAAAAGGTTCTCACCAGCATCCATCTTGGATTTGGTATATAAATTGTCAACAATTCCTTTAGCATACACTCCCTATGAGGTCATCTCTCACTCATTCATATTTTTATACTGTACCAATGACCCAGACTTAGCTGGTGCTAACTCCACAAAAACCAGGGCCAAACACAAATTTTGCCCCCCAATCCCCAAAATTTGCATCCAAAACAAAAAGAAATCATGTCCTAAAGGACCTCCATAGTACGACTCTACTGCGCATGCGCAGTGACGCAGTCGTCCCGAAATTGGCGCCAAATATCATTCTCTGTTTGGCCCTTCATCAGTCAACATCTCACTGATCTTTGTGCTTGTAAATCTCAGTTTAAAGGATGCCAGACACGTAATTCTTGGAGAAAATGTGATTCTAAGGAGGATAGAAGGAGGAGAGGAAAAAAGAAGTGGCAAAAATAATCAGGGCTGTACTTAAAATTTTTTGTTGAAATTATGTTAAGTTGCCTATTTTCGAGGCAAACGCCTCTTGTTGTCATTCTTGCTAATTGTTGCACTGCTTATTCAGTGTTTCCTCTCCCCTAACCTTCTAAAGTCCCCCCTTGCAATTCTCCCATGCTTTTGGCATATTTTTGAGAAGTTTCATTTCTAAAAATTCCCTGGGAGAGTTGCTTGGTTACAGAATGTTTTCTGTTATTTTCCCCATAGTTACGTTTTCACCCATGGGTGTATAACGTTTGTGTTCTGCATCTTCCATCTGATGTTCTGCAGATTCTTCCCTGGGAGTCTCTGTTTTGCATCAGATAGAGTGTAATTGATGACTGATTCCGGGCCAGTTTTTTCAGTGCCTGGAGTCATGTTTTCTACTGTGTTTACACTGTTTGTTTTCATTGGCAACAGCCTTTTTTGAGGGGGGCTGTTTGCCTTTGTGGTAGTTTATCTCATTATAAGATACATTTATATTATCCGAAAGTGTCTCATTAATTATTTTATATAATTTTAAAATTTTTGACCACACTTTGCCATCGGATCCATCGGGGCTCAACGTTACTTTTCAGCAACTTGGGCTTCTCTGAAAAAATATTTTTTCAAAATTGTTTTGTTTTGCAATTGTTTTTTCATTTATTAATGGATCATGTTATTATGTATCTTTGTGTCAGGGGTTTTTGCGAGTAACTAGGACTTATTGTTGTTCTTTCACAATGAAGGGACTTTGTTCAAATTGTAATAGGAAGAAATCTTCCTCTGACTTTCATGATTATTGCATTAATTGTAGTCAGTGTTCTCGCATTAATCCCTGTCCTGTATGTGAACATTGGGATGAGAAACATTGGAAACGTGTGTCACGATATGTTGTTTCTGGAGAAAGAGCGATGCCGGCTCTTTCTCCACAAGGTCACTCTACTCTCTCAGTTTCTATTTCAGAGGAACCAGAACAGGGTGATGTTTCCATGTTATCTTCTTCAAGTGTGCGTCCGTCGTCACAAATAAATACAGAGCTAGCGGCAAAAGTGCTCATGGAGATTAGACAAATGTCGTCCGCTAGCTCGCCCGGTGTAGCGTCCATTCACCGAATGGTTCGGCAGCCGGGTTTGTCCGATGCGGTCCAAGAGGAAATTTTGGGTGATGCGAGCACTATAAAAATAATAGATGCACACCCAGTGACGGCGGATAGTGAACGAGAACGGAGGAAGCCTTTTAGTCCGGTTCCTAGCTCGTCCAGGTCCAGCCGGGCCGCGAGCGAGAGAGGCCCCTCTCTCGTACAACAACATCTGGGACCAGATGTTGTGGTACAAAATGTGTCTTTAGCGGAGCATACGTCCGTCGCTCGGGACGCTCCGTTGTATAAGCAGTCCGCAGAGACTGTTAAGGCTTCCTCTTCTCGTCGGCGCACACGACCGCACCTTGGCTGCGTGACCTCCGATATTTTGCCAGCTTCGCCGATGAAGGATTCTTCGGCGACCAGGTCACACCATCCGGCAGCCAGGGATTCGAGACCGATGGACTCCGGACGTTCGCATAGGAAAAGTATGCGGGAGCCATCTGATGCGGAGCTGCCCTCGGCGAAGCAGCGAAAGACCGCTCCTCCGCAGGTCTCGACGTCGGACATTCTAGTGCAGATAGCACAGCTTATCGCAGCATCCCAGCAGCCGACAGAAACGGTGTCGGATCGAGAATTATCCGACGGCGCTGGGTCGGTACGCTCCGCCGAAGCATCGGGGGCGGACGACCGGGAACATCGGGAGGTCCGACCGGATGGTGAAAGGGATACGGATGAATTGGAGCTATCCCTTTCGGAACAACACAAAGCTGCCGTGGACTTCATCCGGCACTTTCTTCCTCAAGTTGTTCCGTCGGGCCAGACTGCTGCGCTTCCGGACAGGAGAATTATAGCGTCATTGGACTCTGATTTTTTCGAGCGGTTCAGGGACATCGCTCCCGAGTTTCCGTCGCAGTCCAATAATGTTGCAAGAACATTTGAATTATTGAACGACGCTATTTTTAAACTTGCTTCCAGGACGGGGAAAGCAGGCTTCTTGTCCGCAAATACTCTCAACCTGCCTTTCATTAATGCAAGGAATAAATTCGACACGGCAGGTCAGGGTATACCGAGAGTTCCTCTGCGTATGGACGACGAGGCGGAAGACTTAGAGCTATCATTACCGTCGTCAGCTTCTATTCCAACCGCAGTGTTGGAAACAGCTATTGCGTCTAACAGAGCCAATTTAGATGCCTTATCTTACGCAGATCACCTTACTAAGGCGTTATCACTGCGTCTTCAAGGGGAAGAGTTTCAGGATATACAATCCTCCTTAAGACTTCTTTCAAGGGCAGTAGCTTATTCCACGTGTAACTCCGCCCTTTCAGTGGCAAATCTGGAGTTGGTTAGACGTGACGCAGCCCTGTCTACATCCACACTAGTGGATTCTAAGGTGAAGAACTCTCTTAGAGTCGCTTCGGTCTCAGGAGATCTTCTCTTTGACGGCAAGCTTTCCGCTATTTATGATAATATTAAAAAGAAAGCTAGTGATTCTCTGTTGTTTAGATCCGCTCCTAAAAGGTCGGATACAACAGACACGAATAAGGCGGGCACTTCTGGGTCTTATCCGCCCAAGAGAGGTTCCTATAGAGGTTCCGGTGCGTCCTCTAGCTCTTATTCGAGAGACCATCAGGATAGTGACTCTCGTTCGGGACGTCCTTCAGGCCGGGACAATCGGTCGGACGCCCCGAGGTCGACGAGGCGAGGTGCGGGTCGTGGAAGACGTGGTTTCTCCTACCGCAGGCCTCGCAGATCCAGGAGGTGATGGCTTAAACCTCTATCGCGTTCCGGTTGGCGGAAGGTTGTCGAGTTTTTCTCAAGAGTGGGCGTCGATTACGGACGACCCGTGGGTGAGAGGAGTGACTTCGGAAGGTCTAAAGATATCCTTCAAACGAAAGCCTCCATTAACTCGAAGTCCAAAGTGGACTCATCTTCCGTCAAACCCTCAGAAAAGAGACGCTCTGCTATCAGAGGTGCAGTCTCTTTTAATGAAGAACGCGGTAGAGGTCGTAGAAAACCAGGAATCGCTGGGATTCTACAGCCATCTGTTTCTGGTTCCGAAACCAGACGGCTCGTTCCGTCCAGTCATAGATTTGAGCTGGATAAACAAGCTGATCGTCGCTCCGAAGTTTTATATGGAGACGATTCGATCGGTCAGAGCGAGTATTCGGGTGAACGATTATGCAACGAGCATAGATCTCAAGATGCGTACTTTCACGTCATGGTACATCCAACATTCCGAAAGTATCTACGCTTCGCAGTCCTAGGAGTGGTGTATCAGTTCCGGGCCATGTGCTTCGGATTGAATCTAGCACCCTGGGCTTTCACTCGGGTAATGAACTCGGTAATGATCTACTTCCGAGCTCATTCGTCTGCGGTAACGTCGGCCTACCTGGACGACATTCTTCAGAGGTACGGCAACGAGTTAACGCTTCAGAACGATGTTCAGAATCTTCTTCTATTGCTCCGACGTCTCGGTTTCATAGTAAACGAGGAGAAGTCGGATCTGGTGCCGTCCAAGTCATTCACTCATCTGGGAATGAGCTTCGAGACGCACAACAATCTCGTTCGTCTGCCGTTAACCAGAGCGAAATTAGTCAGTTGTTACGCTCGCTATTGTCTGAATACAGACAAAGTCACGGCGAGAGAATTTATGAGACTGATAGGTCTGTGCGGAGCTGCCGCGGATCTCATTCCGATGGGACGGCTACGCACACGGCCTCTTCAAATTTTCCTGACTCAGAATTGGAGTGTGAAAATTCATTCGCTCGATGTAGACGTTCTCTTGTCAGATCAAGTGAAACAAGAGATTCAGACTTGGGCAAACATTCAGTGGTTAACTCAGGGAGTTCCGCTGCAGTTGCCGGATCCGAGTTTTACCATTATGACGGATGCCAGTCAAACAGGTTGGGGTGCATCATTAATCCCAACGGATTCGAGATGCCAGGGTCTTTGGGATCCGCAATTCCTGTGCAAGCACATAAACATCAAGGAAATGATGTCAATTTGGCTTGCGTTACGTCACTGGATGGACATTATTCACGATGCTCATGTCCAAATCCTATCCGACAATACGACAGTAGTGGCGTATATACGGAATCAGGGAGGCACTCATTCAGTTCCGTTGTTCAATCTAACGGAAAGAATCCTTCTGTTTGCGTTGGAACATCACGTTCTTCTTTCGGTCCGTCACATACCGGGTCGTCTGAATGTGCTAGCAGACTCCCTTTCACGAAAGGGTCGCTTGTTGCCGTCGGAGTGGACTCTCAACAAACAAGTATTCAATCAGATTTGCTACCAATGGGAACGGCCAATGATAGACTTATTTGCGACACATCTCAACAATCAGTTGCAAACGTATGTGTCCCTGTGTCCGGATCCAAGAGCATTTGCAGGAGACGCTCTGTCGATCCCTTGGGACGGAATGATAGGATATGCGTATCCTCCAGCGCCGTTAATTCAACAAGTATTGCTAAAGATAAAACAATCTCAATGCTAGATTCTGTTGGTAGCATCTCTGTCGCCACAGAGACCGTGGATAAATCTACTCAGGTGTCTGTTGTGGGACCTACCGCGGAAGCTCCCTCCACGAGAGGATCTTCTTTGGCAGGGGAAATCGCGCCAACTACATCACAACCCGCAAGGTCTCAACCTTCACGTTTTTCCGTTGTGCGGTCCTTCTTGCATGGCAAGCACTTTACAGGACGAGCAGTGGACGCGATTTCTAACTGTAGGAGGACCTCCTCTTCGCTAAACTATGCGGCTAAGTGGAAGGTTTTCCGTCGTTGGTGTAGGGATCATTCTGTTGATATATTTGATCCCTCTATACCAGACATTGCTAACTTTCTAGTATACTTGTTTGACGAAATCAAACTGCAACCTGTTACTATAAAGGGTTATAGATCTATGTTATCTGATACCTATGCACATCATGATAGTTTACAAATTGGATCTAATGTCTCTTTATCGAAATTGGTTAGAAACTTTTCGATAAATAGACCCAGAACTCTTAGATTAATTCCTAAGTGGAATTTAGCTTGGGTTCTCCTTAAATTGAAGGAAAAGCCATTTGAACCTCTTGGGACAGTAGATTTCAAATTCTTATCTTATAAGACAGCTTTTCTCTTAGCTTTCTCTTCTGCCAGAAGAGTCAGTGAGCTTCATGCACTATCGGTGGATGATTCTCACTATCGTAGTGTTGGGAACACTATCACCTTCACTACTAATGTCGGTTTTTTAGCTAAGAATCAGGCTCCTAATAAATATCCGGAACCTATTGTTATTAAGGCTCTTCCGTCTTCAGACGGGCGTAGGCCTTTACTCTGTCCTGTTAGAGCACTACGTATCTATAAACAGAGATCTCAGTTCATCAGAAAGGGACGGAAACGTTTCTTTCTGTCTTTGATGCCTAATAGAAAGGACATTTCAGTCCATTCTATTGCTAGATGGATTCAGTTAACTATCCGTACTGCGTATGAAGATTTATCTTCTTCTCAGCAGTCTGTGCTTAAGATTTCTGCTCATGAAGTAAGAGCTCTTTCTACTTCCTGGGCTTATGCTAATAGTGTTGCTATTACAGATTTAATGAAGGCTGCTTATTGGTCTCAGCCATCCACATTTACTAATTTTTATCTCAGAAATATTGAGTCCATTTCTGGAGACCTGCATTGTTTAGGTCCGTTATCTGTTGCTCAGAATGTCGTCCACTAAACAGTTGCAACTATAGTTATGCAGGCTTTCTGTTCCGGCAGTGACTCCGTCCGACTGCCCTCTTCGCTCTGGGCTATTTGACCCAGGGCAAGGGGAAGGGGGGGGGGGGGGGGGGGGGGGGGGCGGGTGTTCCCTTAGGTCACCTGCTTTATAGTGAAAAGCAAGGGAATGCCTCCTCCAAGACAGTATTTCTGAGTCGCTTCCGGGATGGTTTTAAAGTGTAATATTAATGTTTAATTTCATTCATGTCTTATTTTTAAAGTGTAGCTCGGTGTGAAGCATTTGTATATGTCAAGTGTCAAACGGGCTTTAATATACAATACTCGGACACTTTTAAATGATTATAAAGAGTCTCAATTCTCTGGACTACTTTATTTATTGGCTTGCTTTAAAAATAATTAGTATAAGGGTTATACTGGATGTTAATAGAGAACATGAATGTTATTGTGCTCAATTATTAAGGGTAGTGTATCTTTCTAATTTAAATATTAAATAAGAAAGATACATGTAAAGCCTAATACTCCTTTTCTCCTTAAGGGGTTACCTCTTTATTTTATAATTGAGCTTATTGGATTTTCCTCTATGTCCTAGGCCCTCCAGCCTGTTTACTATTCAGCTAAGTCTGGGTCATTGGTACAGTATAAAAATGTTAAAAAATTTATAGTAATTTATATATTTTTTATACTTACCAATGACCCAGACGGGGATGGCCCTCCCTGAGTTGGGAACTCTTGCCTCCCCGCTGAGTACATAGCGCTGACCAGGCACTGCCAGTAAGAATGATATTTGGCGCCAATTTCGGGACGACTGCGTCACTGCGCATGCGCAGTAGAGTCGTACTATGGAGGTCCTTTAGGACATGATTTCTTTTTGTTTTGGATGCAAATTTTGGGGATTGGGGGGCAAAATTTGTGTTTGGCCCTGGTTTTTGTGGAGTTAGCACCAGCTAAGTCTGGGTCATTGGTAAGTATAAAAAATATATAAATTACTATAAATTTTTTAACTTTCAACTCTCTTTGGCTTTAGGGCGATATCTACATGAGAGTTACTATGTTTTTTTTAATTTCGTTAAAAAGCATGGCTGCCAGCGGCCATCTCAGAGTTTGCTATTAAATTGTCTACAATTCCTATAGAACATCCAACTGTTAGTCATTTAGTTCAGTCTCTTCTTGGTGAAGTTGAGCTGCAGTGTCATTGACACTTTCATTTTTAGCTCAACTTTGACGAAGTCAAATTTGAGCTATTGTCATGGCCCGTCGTCCGTCTGTCCATCTGTCCGTACGTCAACAATTGGCTATGGCTCGGGCTAGAGGTCGTATTTATGAACCGATCTTTACGAAACTTCTTATGTACCTTTGTTATGACCCTGGGACGGGAACGAGTGTTTTTAGGTGTGGTCCGAAATTCAAGATGGCTGCCAGTGGCCATTTTGTACCGATGATGCAAAAATCAGTTTTTTGTACAGAACTTCTGTATGAAAGTTCTGATTTGAATAAAGTTTTGTATAAATGTTTAGTACCATGGGATACATCACATATAATACGGGTTTTTTTCTCGTGCGTAAATTATGCAAATTAGACTGACTTTGATTTATTTAGTGTTACTTTCAGAGCTGTAAGTGCCAAGCTGCTATGGCTCGGGCTAGAGGCCGTATTTATGAACCGATCTTTACGAAACTTCTTGGGTACCTTTGTTATGACCGTGGGACGAGAACGAGTGTTTTTGGGTGTGGTCCGAAATTCAAGATGGCTGCCAGCTGCCATTTTGTACCGACGATGCAGAAATCTGTTTTTTGTACAGAACTTCCATATGAAAGCTCTGATTTGAATAATTTTTTGTATGAATGTTTAGTACCATGGGATACATCACATATAATACGGGTTTTTTTCTCGTACGTAAATTGTGCAAATTAGACTAATTTTGATGTTTTTTGGGGTTACCTTCAGCACTGTAAATGCAAATGCCAATACGGCTCGGGCTAGAGGCCGTATTTATGAACCGATCTTTACGAAACTTCTTGGGTACCTTTGGTATCACCGTGGGACGAGAACGAGTGTTTTGGGGTCCGGTCCGAAATTCAAGATGGCCGATGGCAGCCATTTTGTACAAAATTAGGTGCAATCAGATTTTTGCACAGAACTTCCATATGAAAGCCCTGATTTGAATAATTTTTGTGTGTGAATGTTTAGTACCATGGGATACATCACATATAATACGGGTTTTTTTCTCGTGCAGAAATTATGCAAATTAGATGAACTTTGATTTTTTCAGTGCGACTTACACACAGTAAGTACACATGTCAATACGGCTCAGACTAGAGTCTGTATTTATGAACTGATCTTCACGAAATGTCTTGGGTACCTTTGTTATCACCTTGGGACGAGAACGAGTGTTTCTGGGTGCGGTCTAAAATTCAAGATGGCTGCTAGTGGCCATTTTGTACCGAAATTAGGTCTAATCAGTTTTTTGTACACAACTTCTATACAGACTAGAGGCCATATTTATGAACCAATCTTTACGAAACTTCTTGGGTACCTTTGTTATCACCGTGGGATGAGAGCGAGTGTTTTTGGGTGTGGTCCGAAATTCAAGATGGCCACCAGCAGCCATTTTGTACCAAAATTAGTGCAATCAGTTTTTTGTATAGAACTTCTGTATGAAAGTTCTGATTTTAATAAATTTTTGTATGAATGTTTAGTAACATGGAATACATCACATATTGTAAGGGGTTTTTTTTCGTGCAGAAATTATGCAAATTAGATGAACTTTGATTTATTCAGTGCTACTTACACAATGTAAGCACACATGTCAATACGGCTCAGGGTAGAGGCTGTATTTATGAACCGATCTTCACAAAACTTCTTGGGTACCTTTGTTATCTCCTTGGGATGAGAATGAGTGTTTCTGGGTACGGTTCAAAATTCAAGATGGCTGCCAGTGGCCATTTTGTACCGAAATTAGGTCCAATCAGTTTTTTGTCACAAGTTCTATACAGCTCGTATTTATGAACTGATCTTCACAAAACTTCTTGAGTACTTTTGTTTTCACCTTGGGACAGGAACGAGTGTGTTTTGGGGTGCCTTTGTTATCATTGTGCTATGAGAACAAATATTTTGGGGTTCAGTCAGACCCACTCTGGGACTCAAAGATTTTTTCTAGTTCAGCATCTGACTGTCACCCACCTTTACAATACTTTACCTATACATTTGTTACAGGCAACGGTCAGTATTTATGTACAGACCGTTACAATACTTTATATGTACCTTTGTTATCAGGTCATTACCTAGATGTTTGTCATTGCTGTGTCACATACTATACATGTACATGTCTTTGTCTTGACAAGTTGAGCTACAGTGTCATTGACACTTTCATTCAATTTACATCAAACAAGTCATCATATTTTTCAGTTCTTTTGTCCTATATATGAAGACTCAACTCTTTCCTCTGAACAACATGGAGATAAATGTAACACTAAATTTTTTTTTTTTTTTAATTAGTGTTTTACGACACATTAACAGCCAGGGTCATATCATGTCGGTGACAGTTTTACGGGTGGAGGAAGCCGGAGAGAATCACGAGTAACGACGAGCAGCTGTCAGCTCTCCAACATCGTAACTCTGAACTCTGCATCACGGCACAGGCAGGGTTAGATTGCTTGAAGACATGCGCACCATCGACGTGCAGTATGCCTTAGTACACAGCATCATTGTGCCCCTAAGTAGGCAATCAGGGTTAAATGCCTTGCCCAAGGACACAACGCAGGAGCATGAATCAGTCGCTGAAATGGTCACCCATCCAACTACTAACCGCGCTCGACGTTGCTTAACTTTGGAGATCTGACGAGAACCGGTTACCGCGACGCCACCGCGCCCCATAACACTAAATAGGCCAAAACGTTTTTCTTCAAAAACATATCTTACCACCCTCAATGGAACAATTTCCATGAGCTCAGTCCTTGAAATGGGCAGTATACCGTAAATATCATTCAGTATTAATATCATGCCAGTACCAAGGGAATCTTGCAATACAAGTCAAGTAACCAAAAAAATAAAACAGTAAAAGATCAAACAACAAAACATTTTCCAAAATGGCTGATCAGATGCGCCCTCGTACTATGTCTTTCAAAAACACTTGTCACCGGTCATCTATTTATTTATTTATTAGGGTTTAGTATAAAACAGTATTTATTTCCAAAGTATGAAAGTACATTTTTTCACAATTCAATAGAAGCATGCAACTATTAACTGGTAGAGTGCTGGAAGCCCATATTTGGGCTTTATTCTGAAGCGCAGGTACCACAACTCGAAGGCTTATATTCAGTGGATGTGCTTTGTATTATCTTTGAAGTGACATTATTCAGTCTGTAAGGGTTTGCCTTGTTACAATTTATGGGAGAGTGCCAGCTGGCACTCTCCCATAAATTGTAACCAGGCAACGACATGTGTAAAAGATTTGATGGCCAAAAATAATTCAGCACTCTACCAGTTAAGGAAATGGATTCAGCATCAAGCTAAAGAGCTTATACTAACCTGTTTCCAGTCAAATATTTTGTAAAAATATATCATATGTGGCTGATAGTTATACATACACTATTACGCCAGCACGGTCAGGACCCACCATGGATGCATGTTTAGTTTTATGTTCACTCCTCACTTTTTGCGTTGTAAAGTAATTGCTGGCCAGTTCTCATCGAGTGATGGGGTCCTGGTCGTGCAGGCGCTGTACTATTGTTATACTTTGGCTATGGTTAATGTAGTTTAAAGACAGAAGAGAGAAAAGGAACAGAACAGTGATAGAGAAAGAGGACTTTTTGAGCTGATGGAGTGTGCATTACGAAGCGTTTCGAGCAGGGGCGTCGTCGGCAGACACCACATACGATCCAATAAGGAGGTGCCTATGAGTAGGAAGGCAGGTGAAACACAGTCACGAATTTAGCTTCCACAGCGGTGCAGAACCTCAGCCTCCCCTCGTCTACGCTCCATACTTATGAGATAAGCTTCAGAGTCGATTTTGAGAAAGCCAAGACTAAAACCTTTTTGATTGCAGATTAAACTGATGTACCGTCTCGAAGATTGTTCAATTTTGTGCCACTGATAGAAATTCACTTCCATAAATAAGGATGTCTGCATTGATTGGGAAATTGAGAGCACCAAGAGTCGAGTTCCTAACATCATTGTGTAAGGGACAGAACAGCAGGAAGTGTTCGGTTGTTTCATGGTCGCCACAGCTGCAAAAGGCTGTATCAGAAATGTGATTTTTAAATAGGTGATCCTTCAAATTACTGCATTGTAAACAGAGCCTGCAATGAAGAATTTGAGCTTCTCGCAATGTGTTATTCACATAGAATTTGGGAACAATTCGTTTATCATTGTTGAGGTAGGTTTTGAAATTTGTAAGATTTGGGTTTTCTCTTATGTCATTTGGTAATTCATTCCATAGTTTACTAGTCGATGGGAGAAAAAGAAGACTGATAATGAGTCGTTCGACATGGTAGAGTGGTCAAGTTAGACAAATTTCGGAGGTTGTAGTTCTGTGTTTCAGACATGGCGGGAGGTATCATCAGTGATATGTATGGGGGGGGGGGGGGGGGTTGGAGGGGGGGGGGGGGCTAAACCATGGTACATTTTGAAATATTGAATAAGCTTATGTTTTTTACGCCTGGACTCCAATGTTTCCCACCCAGTCTCTGTATATAAAGAATGTTTACTTACACTTTTTTGTAGCACCTGTGCAATGACACTTTCAACAGCCAGGGTCACCTCATGCAGGTCTGGCATTTTTAGGAGAACGATTTATTAGCTCGCCTACTGCTCACCTTAAAAATATTAAGGAGGGCGAAAACTAGCCCGCCTGGCCTTAGAAAATAATGACCCACATCTTTTCAGATCTCTGCTATGTTAGTACTCTGTAAGACGGCCACACTTCCCCTCCCACACCTCTGGGCCTTGCTGAGGCCCAGAGGTATGGGAGGGGCAGTGTAGCTGTCTCACAGAGACTACCTTGTTAGCAACACTAAATAAAATGAACAAAGCCCACAAGGCAGAATTCATTACTAGCAAAACTTCATTTTGCCACTTTTAGCTTTTGTAAGCTTAAGGAGAGCTAATCGCTCCCCTAGGCCAAGCAAGAGGGAGTGATTTTTAACCCTCCTGCATTTTTAAGAATGCCAGGCCTTCTCGTGTCAGACAATTTTATGGGTGGAGGAAGCCGGAGTACCCCAGAGAAAACCACCAAGTAATGTGAAGTAACGGTCAGATTCCCCAACATACTAACTCCACTCAAGCAGGGTTAGCATTGGTTGAAGACAAGTGCACCATCTACGTGCAGTACACCTTGGTACGCAACGCCCCACGTGGGCAGTTGAGATTAAAGTGTCTTGCGAGCAGGGGTGGTTTGGGGAACAGGCCCCTTTCGACTCTCTTTAACTGTATATGATTTTGGTGTTGGTTTGTCTGGACGTGGTAAAGGAAGGAAGAAGTTAGGGTAATCAGCGGCGTCTGTGTCTTCTGCGTTTTTTCTTGGGAGGAGGAGGATGAGTTGGAGAGATTGTTGTTGGTGGCGTTGTTGGATCGGGAGGAAGAGTAGGGCCTTCTTTGGCGGCGTACGGCCTGATCCTTGCTGCTGTTTCTTGGGAACTTTTGTGGTTACTGAGAGTAAGTTCTAGCGCAGTCCTGATAATATAAGTTGAGAACTCAGCTTCAATATGTTGGTGGTACCTGTCCTGGAGTGAAGCTCGGAAAGTGTCATCCTGGATCTCCTCCCCGAGGAATGCCTCCACGGACTCCGGGAAGCTCGACTCCTGGTCCAAAGAGAAGCAAGAACTGGAGGGGTGGAAGGTGCGTCGTCTGGGACAGCTTCCTGTACCATAGACAAATCTTCCTCCTCCATTTCCTCTTCGGATGAAGAGTCAGATGTGTTAGAGATAGATCTGTCACCTGACGACCCACAGTCCTCTGGACCCTCCTCCTGGGAGAGAGGTGCTGAGCTGGACATGAGTTGGTCAGGGGTGACAGGTGTTGACCCTTTGATGCCTTCACTGCCTCCTTCTCTTCCTTTTCCTTCTTCTTCTTCTCCAGGAACTCTGTCATTCGGCGGGCATCTCGTCGTCTGGCAGAGGGTCCCTTCTTTCTCATCCTCTTCTTCTTGGTGATGGCTCTATTACTCCGGTGGCCTTCATCCAGCTTGTCTGTGTCACTAGAAGGGTGACCAGTGTGAGAGGAATTCCCCTCACGAAAGGTGCTACACCTCTCCAAGGACGGCAATTCAGATTCTTTATCAAAATCCACTGTCAGGTGAATTTTACCCTTGAGCACCTGGATACTCCAGGTGGTGGCAAGGGTAGCCTTCACTCTGACAAGTGTTTCTTGGATCACAAGTGGGAGCTCCATTGATCAGTTGTTAGCACCTCTGAGTCTTAGGTGCGAATGACACACGTAATTACGAACCAAATGGTTTCGCGCGCCAAAGGCGCGCATGGACGATATAAGGAACAAGCCCCTTTCGACCCTCGTTGGCTGTTTGTTTTTGGATGATGTCGAGGCGTGGTAGAGGAGGAAAAGGAAGGAGGGGAAAAGGTTTATCCCCTTCTTGGCTTTTTTGGTGGAGGTTGGCATGGTGGTGAGGCTGGTGGAGGTGTTGAGGTACGCGCATAATGTTCTTCTAGTGCTATTCTGGAGAATTCTTTTGATTTCTTTAGGTACTCTTTTGTTTTGGCGGATTCTTCTTTTGCCATCTCTATTACTCTTAGTGCGTTTTGCACGATGGTGTTAATGGATTGTGGTGGCTCTTCTGTTGCTACTTCCGCTCCCGGGCTTTCCGGTAGTGAAGAAAGAGTGGAGTGAGGAGTGGGAGGTGGTGAAAAAGCAACTTCCAGTTCCTCCTCAGTCTCCACTGGACGTTCCTCATCCAGCTGTACCGGCTCAGGAGCCGGCAGTTGATTGAGTGTACCAGTGGGACTAGGAGGGGAACTGGCGGCTGCCTCCAGAGCCTCCACCCCATCACTCAACTCTTTCTTCCTATTCCGGAAGGCCTCCAAGTGCCGGGCATCCCTGCGCTTGGTTGATGGACTCTTCTTCTGTTCTCTCTTTTCAGGGCCTCCGTGCCCCTTTGGGTGAGTACCAGTGGGAGAGGGGATCCTCTCTCCAAAGGTACTACCTCTCCCCGAAGAGGGTGGTGTCTTGGATGTCTCTACCTCAAATTCCAGGTTCAGGTGGACTCTCTTGCCTGTCTTCTGGACAGTCCAGGTGACAGGGCAAGAGATGCCCAGAGCTGATATGGTTCTGATGAGTCTCTCTGGTAATTCCAGTTTTTCCATGATTGTTGATCAGGTGCTCATGCTCTGAAGTCAGAAGTGTGAATCAGGATGAGACTGATGAGACGTAATTACTTTGTAGTTGTTCTTTTTTATGAAGTTTTTGTAACAAACTGAAATGGACTTTTATAAAAATTATAAAAATAAATTAGTGTTGAAAATCTTCATTGAAGATTTTCAACACAAATTTATTTTTATAATCCTATCTGTCACATTTCAGGTATGTATGAAATTGTTTATTCAGCAATAATCCTAATCTTTTCACAGGGGTCTTTTAAAAACATTTCAATCTTTAATGAGTTATGGAACTGAATAGCAATTGAAACCCAATACTTTTAATTATGTTAGTATAACCACAATGGATTTTCCAATTCCAAAACAGGTAAAAAGTTTTTGTCATGGTTTCAGTCTTCAAAGGGGCGGTCTCTCAAGGCAGGTCCATTATGGCATAAACATACAAGTTGGTACCAGGTCACAGTGGTCTCTCAAGACAGGTGGTCTCCCATAGCAGGTCCATTATAGAGTAAAACCAATCGGTGCCTGGCAAATGTGGTCTCTCAAGACAGTGTCTCTCAAGGCAGGTTTCACTGTATACTCAGGGAGTATTTTCTCTTGTTTTTTTTTTACATCAAATGATCCATTGTGAGTGTCTACTACAGTCCTTATTTGTTGAATGAGCCTGTCCTTTCCTCACAGTTCTATAAGTTTAATATGAGCATTCTGAGTCTCTGACTACTGTAGAACAATGGCATGCAGCTGGGCAGTATACCAAAAATATTAGTTGGTATGTTGTTGACACTTAACACCGATACCGAGATAAATCATCCTTAATAAACAAACTTGAATTTTTAAGACCGCCCAAGTCTACTTGAGCCAGTGAGGTGTCATAAGCTTTGGTCAGGCCTGCCAGTTATATCACAGGGGACAGATAGCTTCCACCTGGAAAATGTTCATGTAACTACACAGGGTTTTTAGCTCACCTGACTGAAAGTCAGGGTAAGCTATTCTGATCACTTTTTGTCCGTCGTCTGTCGTACGTCATGAAGGTGGTGTTTGGGTCATTTTCTCCCAAGCCACTGGCTGCAGTTCAATGAAAATTCACATGAGTAGCGGTTATATGGGGGCATTTGGGTTTTTCTTCAAATTGGGTTTCTGCTCATATTGTGGAGGGGGTGAGGTCAAAATGCACAAAATTTTTTTAAAATCTTCTCATGAACCATCCGTAGCAGAGACTTGATATTTGGTATGCAGCTTCCATTTGAGGTGTAGACTCAAGTTTGTTCAAGAGAAGTTTGACGGGCAATATTTGCCTTTGTTCTGAAAGGGGCAAGAATTTTTGCCCCGCCCAGAATTTCTATTTTCTGAACTGAGAGGCCAATTTGAACCAAATTTAATATGAGATATTTTTGAGTTATAAGTACTTGATTTATGCCAAAAAAATTTTGGAACCTCAGGAGCCAAAAATAGAAAAAAACGAAACGTCCATATCTCCAAAACTGCATGGCACTGAGAATTTGTATTTGGTGTGAGGCTTCTTTGGGACCAACAGAAAGGAATGGTAAAAAAAAATTGCCATCGGTTTTGTCATAAGGTACTTTTTCGGGACTTTGAAAAAATACTGAGTCAGCATTTTTTAACACTGTGGGCAATGGGAAAAAAATTCAAGAATCGTTTGCTTCCAAACCACTACTTCAAAAGCTTTCATATTTTACATATAACATCTTTGGAACATTGATTCACATATTTGTTGAAATCAAATCCCTCGGTCCATATTCGGGTTCTCTATGGGAGCCCAAATGTTTAAATTAGTGTAGTATGAGGAATATTCTTTTAATATCTTCTTCTTCTTCAGATCTACCAATAAAAATCTTTTGATATTTGGTATGCAGCATGCTTAGGGGGGGAGATTCAAGTTTGTTCAAGCCAAGTCCCTGGGTTCATATTTAGGCTGAAAATTTGGGGTCCCAGTCCGGACTCAGATATTTTGGATCCAAATCCGGAAATGAGTTTTTTTTTTGTTTTTTTTATGCATTTCGGTCAATTTTAAGACAAAAAATTTATTTTTTTTTACACTAAAAATTTGGGGTCCGGGTGGACCAAAATCCAGAAATTTTTTGGGTTCTTTTTATGCATTTTGATCAATTTTAAGACAAAATTTTATTTTTTTTTCTGCACTGAAAATTTGGGGGCCGGGTGGACTAGAAATTTTGGATCAATATCTGGAAAATTAGTTTTTGTGTTTTTTATGCATTTTGGTCAATTTTAAGAAAAAAAAAATTTGGTCTGAAAATATTTTGTTTGGGACTTCGAAAATTTCCGAACAAAAATAAAAAAAAATCTGTTTTTTATGCGTTTATTTCTCAATTTTGGGACGTAAAAGTGCAGGAACTGAAAAAGAAGGAAAATCCTGTGTATTGTGTGGGCACAATTGCTTCATCTAGTTGGTATATGCTTTTCTTAGGAGGTGCGTATGCAGCTTATTCAAATCAAGTCCCTGGTTTGATATTTAGACTACCATGTCAGGTGAGCACCCTCAGGCCCCCTGGGGCCTCTTGTTATTTATTCCATTCATTGGAAGCTGTTAACCATCAACACTTTTATTCTGACATTGGTCTCAAAACAGGTAGTTCAACAAACAGTCTAGAAGAGGTCCTGTGACAGTAGTCCCAGTAGCCTTGGCATTGGTTTCCAGTCAAATCGTGGCTGTCTCTGGAGGCATCCAAGAATTGACCAGAAATCATTACTAGGCCATTAGGCTAGTAAACAAAAATTGTTTCTTAGGCACATTCCTCGTCAACGCTGCTTCATCACTTCTTTTTTATTACCAAGAAATCTCTTCACTAATACTATTTTGCCAACCCATACCAAGTTTGGCTACAATCTGTTCATAATTACTAAAGTTATAGTATGGACAAGGCAAAAATACAATTTTCTAAGTCAAAAAAGGAGCATAACTCAGTAAAAATTTGTTGGACTGGACTGAAATTCGAACATTGACCTCAATATTGGTACGATAATTGCTCACACCAATTTTGGTTACAGTCGGTTCATACAGATCATTAGATCAGTCTAATTTGGGCACAACAGCAATATGAATGTGGCTTGCATAGTTGGAGAAAAAGCACCAGTATTTTCTTCTTCTTGGCGTCTGTTTTAGGTTTTAGGTCCCCGTCTTAAAATGATCATAGTTTACAAACCCTTGTTATAGGTCTTCACTAGTATCACTGGTTCCCGCCACCCTTTGACGTAGGTTTACTCGACTAACTCGAGAAGGCTTCTTAACTTCCCAGTGTCGAGCTAAAGTCCTATTTGAATGTAAGATAAATTTCGCATGGCATTTACTGAGAAATGCCACAAACATGAATATAATAGATCTCAAGCTTTAAGTTCATGATCATATAGAATTGGCCACAGAAAAGCAATCACCGTCGACAGTGTCGTATACGACACTGTCGACGCCGATTGCTTTTCTGTGGCGAACTCTGTGGGTTTTTAAAAAAATTATTCATCTGTTGCATTAATTGATTCGAAGGTAAGCTCTAAGCTATATTACAAGCATCAGGGGAACCTGGCCAAACTATACATTGCCGATGCAAAACTTTGGAAAAAGTTTCAAACTCTGCATAATTTGGGGGCAATTATCTTATTTGGGCACAGCGTTTTCCATCGTTAGTTGGGAAGAATTTAAAGGCCTGCTTACACATTTGCATTTTGGGACGAGTATATCTGCATGGTTGGAGAGAAAGCACCAGTATTTTCGTCTTCTTGGTGTCTGTTTTAGGTTTTAGGTCCCCAGTCTTAAAATGCTACTTTACAACCCCTTGTTATAGGTCGTCATCATTATCACTGGATGTCCTTGGGTAAGACACTTCATCTCTGTTGCCCACGTGGGGGCACGATGACGCTGTGTACTAAGGCGTACTGCACATCGATGGTACGCATGTCTTCAACCAGTCTGACCCTGCCTGTGCTGCAGTACGGAGTTATGATGTTGGGGAGCTGGCAGCTGCTCGTTGTTGCTTGGTGGTTCTCTCCGGGTACTCCGGCTTCCTCCACCCGTAAAACTGTCACGGTCATGATTAGCCATTGTGCATAAATATGTGACCTTAAACATCAATAAATAAATAAATAATATATAAATTATCACTGGTTCCCTCCCACCGTCCTTTGACGTAAGTTTACTCGACTGACTCGAGAAGGCTTCTTAGTTTTCAAGTGTCGAGCCAAAGGTCTATTTGAATGTAAATTTCGCATGGTGTTTACTGAGAAATGCCACAAACATGAATATAATAGATCTCGAGCTTTAAGTTCATGATCATATGGAATTAGCCACAGAAAAGCAATCGCCGTCGACAGTGTCATATACGACACTGTCGGCGCCGACCGATTTTCTATGGCGAACTCTGTAGGTTTTTAAAAAAATTATTTAACTGTTGCATTGTTTGATTCGAAGGTAAGCTCTAAGCTATATTGCAAGCATCAGGGAAACCTGGCCAAACTATATATTGCTGAAACACTGCAAAACTTTGGAAAAAGTTTAAAACTCCGAATAATTTGGGCGCAATTATCTTATTTGGGCACAGCATTTACCGTCGTTAGTTGGGAAGAATTTAAAGGCCTGAGTTTATAATTATTAAAGTTAATCATGCAGACAGACAAAAAGTCAATGTATAGACGGACAGATGGAGATTCCAATAACATAACATGATCCACTCCAATGGGACCAAAGTTTGAACTTGACCTCAATAATGTTGAGATAATCGCTCACACCAACTCTGGCTACAATTAATTCATAATTGTTGAAGTTATCACATGGACCCAAGCCAGAAAATAAGCAGACTGTCATCAGCAAAATGAGGTCCCCAGAGGGTGAATTTAGTGATGCTACCCTCCACAGCAGGGTAGCATCACTAAATTTACCCTTCTGTGAACCTCAATCTGAATCAGGGTCTCAAAACTAAAAAGAAAGAGGAGCCCAGAGGATAAATTGGCCCACTGTATGGGATAGCATCATCAAATTAACCCTCTGGGGAGCTCATTCTGCAAATGTCAGACTGCTTATTTTCAGGCCTGCATGGACAGGGCAAAAATATAATTTTCTAAGTCAAACAAGATGGCTGCCATGGTGGCCTTATTGGATATGCTAGAATACGAGTTATTGAAAGGAATCTTCCTCAATGTAGGCAGCCTAGACTTGCCTAGAAACAACTGCCAAGGCACTAAGAATGTAACTTGCAAGTTTTCGTGGAGACCGGCTGTTGGGGCACCTGTTCTGTTGCTGTAAAAGGTGACCATTCAGAATTAGGCCCTTGTGGGTTTTTGGCTCACCGAAGGGAGCTTAATTTATCACTTGCCGTCCGTCGTGAACTTTACATTATCGACTTCTCCTCCCAAACTACTGGACCAAATTGAACCAAATTTGGTGTGCATGTTCCTTATCATATGTCAATTCAGGTTTGTACAAATAAACTTTCCGCATCCACAGGGGGCACCACAAGGGTCATTACTCTGATAGCACCCAGAATTTTTTTTTTTAAGTTAAAAAAAATCTTCTTCTCCAGAACCATCATTTAGAATCTTTTGATATTTGGTATATAACATCTCTATTGGGGTTAGATTCAAGTTTGTTCAAATCGAGTCCCTGGGTTAATAATTGGGCTCCCTGTAAGAGCCTGAATTTTAACTTAGCGAAATATGAGGAAGTTTCTTTAAAAATCTTTTTCTTCAGATCCACCAGTCAGGATGCTTTCATATTTGGTATACAACATCTATAGGGGGGGGGCCAGATTCAAGTTTGTACAAATCGGGTCCCTGAGTGAGTATTTGGGTTCTCTATTAGAGTCCAAAGTTTAACTTCGTGCAATTCGAGGAAATTTCTTTAAAAATCGTCTTCTTCAGATCCACCAGTCAGAATGCTTTCATATTTGGTATACAACATCTATAGGGGGGTCAGATTCAAGTTTGTTCAAATCGAGTCCCTGGGTTTATATTTGGGCTCCCTATGGGAGCCAGAATTTTAACTTACTGAAATATGAGGAAATTTCTTTAAAAATCTTCTTCTTCAGATCCACCAGTCAGAATGCATTCATATTTGGTATACAACATCTTGAGGTGGGTCAGTTTCAGGTTTGTTCAAATTGGTTACCTGGGTAAATTTTTCGGCTCCCATACCAAATATCAACTTAGAGCAATATAGGGAATTTTTTTTTAAAATCCACTTCATCAGACCCTGTAGTCAGAATGTTTTCATATTTGGTATACAACATCTCTAGGAGGATCCGATTCAAGTTTGTTCAAATCTGGTCTCTGGGTTGATATTTGGCTTCCTGAGGGAGCCCAAATTTTAACTTAGTGCAATATGAGGAAATTTCTTTTAAAAGTCTTCTTCTTCAGATCCACCAATCAGAATCCTTTCATATTTGGTATACACAATCTGTCGGTGGATCAGATTCAAGTTTTTTCAAATCGGGTCCCTGGGTTAATATTTTGGCTCCCTATTTGAGCCCAAAGTTCAACTTAATGCAGTGTGAGCACATTTGTTTAAAAACCTTCTTGTTCAGATCCACCAGTCAGAATTCTTTCATATTTGGTATATACGTTTGTAACATCTCAAGGGGGATCAGATTAAAGTTTGTTCAATTTGAGTCCATGGCTTATTATTTGGGCTCTCTATAGGCAGGGTTGGGGGGGGGGGGGGGGGCAGGGGGAGCATGTTGGGTTCAGGTTTGTTCAAATCCACTCCTTACTGTTTTTCCATAAAATTTGCCTTTGCATGGCTTCATTCCTTTGTAGTATTGATGAACCATATCTAACTGAATGTTACCCCAAACACTTTTTTGAACCACTTTGGCCGGTGAGCGATTAAGGCCCCTTGGGGGCCTCTTGTTTATTATGCCCTCGACCTCCGATGGAGGATTCTGGGGTATCTAGCCAAGCCCTCCCTCCGTCTGTCCATCGGTCTGTCTGTACAAATGTTTTGCATTGTAATTTTAAAGCCATAGCTCGGATTTGGATCTTTTTTGGTATGCTGATAGACCTGCATGGGGATATGCACAAGGAACAGGTTCCGTCCAATAATTTTTTCAAAAGTTATGGTCCTCTTACAACTTAGAAACTTTTTCTGTTTTCACTCTTTCTCCTTAGAATTGTTTCTGTCTCACAATACCTTCAAAGCTACTTCAAACTTGCATACAGGTCGGGGACGGTGGCCCACGCTTTGTGTTTATTTATTGGGGTTTAACAACACTTTCGAAAGCCAGTGTCACCTCGTGTTAGACAGTTTTATGGGTGGAGGAAGCTGAAGTGTCTAGAGAAAACCACCAAGCAATGGCGAGCAACTGCCAGACTCCCCAGCAAATTAACTCCACTCAAGCAGGGTTAGCAATGCTTGAAGACAAGAGCACCATCAGTGTGCAGTATGCCTTAGCACAGAGTGGCATCGTGCCCCATGCGGGCAGTCGGGGTCAAGTGCTTTGCCCAAAGACACAGCGCATTTACCCCTGGCACGGATCGAACTGTGGTTTAAATTAAATGAGTTAATCTGTATTATTACTTTCCAAAGTGTGATTTACTGGGATTTCCGGGTTTGATTATAAACTATAACTTCACAAGTGAATTATGCAATCAACAATTGGGTCATGTATCCGTGTGCGCAAACGAAGACGCTTTGCCATGGGTGTAATGGGAACTTCATTGTTTTTTGAGGTTATTTTTAACTCTTTACCTAATATGAAAAGTAGACAACACTTACTAAAAAATTTTTTTTTGTCTCAAAATTAATTGGCGATTTTTGAGAATAGCGCTGGCCATTATGTTTGGTTAAAGGATTAAACCTTTTACCCAACGAATCTGCCGCATCCGCCCACGTAATATGAAAATTCAGCAGAAGAAAAAATATTATTTTTCAACAAATTGCAACAAAACCATATCATGTGACCCCTCATTGGAACGAGCTCGTTCCAACGAGGTGTCACATGATATGGTTTTGCTGAAATTTTTTGAAAAATTTGAAAAAAATGATATTTAAAATAATAAATTTTGATATCGTCTGCGTTGGGTAAAGGGTTAAATAATATAATTATCGTTAATAATGAAAAGTAATAAACAGAGTAATTGCCTGACTGGACTGGTTACTTGAAATAATTCATTCGAGGCGAGGGACTATATTGTAAAACATTCGTGCGCATTCGCGCACTCGTGTTTGTACAACGTCCCTCACCTCTCATGAATTATTTCACGTAACCAGTCCAGTCAAGCGATTACTCTCAGTTAATTATGCACTTTCTATATATTCTGTGCATACAAAGACTGGAAAGTCTCTCAATCCATGTTCAGTATATGCAAGAAAAAAGTAAAAACTAAAAAAAAAACACCTCCCTCTCTCACTGATTTGAGAAAAATAACACCTGTGAATCTAATTAATTTATTTTTTGTAAGGCCAAAAAAATAAAAAATCTGTTTCTCAGGCCTTCCTGCATGGTCTTTTGGTTGTCGCATGCTCCCTTTTTATAACCAATTTAAACTTTAAAAAAATGAAAATTAAATGGTTTATGTCTGATATTTTACCCAAGTTAAGAAAATTGATGAATTTGTCCCTTGAGTGCAAGAAGGCTTTGCAATGCTTTAGCATTGCAAAGCCTTCTTGCACTCAAGGGATGAAATACACCACCACCAATGCTATTCTGTAGATTATGAGGCCTAAAACATGAACATGAACTTTTGATAGCAAAGAAGTAATTACTGAAATAATTTTCACATTTTAGAACTTATTTCCAGTTTGGATGAACTGAACCAAATTTAAAAATTAGTGCCTGTGATAATAATCATGCATGCCAAGTTAATTCTCGAGGTGCACTTTACTGTCTAAATACATTTTTTAAATTCGAAAACCTGAACATTATATCCACTAGTCATTGTCGACACTGATGTAGTCCAATGTCAACTCTGAATTTCAACATCAACTAGTCAGAACAAGTAGTATTTACTATAAAAACATCACAACATTACAAAATTCTGATGAAAGATCTTCTGGGGAAGAGTGAAGTGATTATCAGTTGATCTGTTCAGAGAGTAAAATCAACAAAACTAATAATGAGATAACTGACGCCGACTTTGAGATCAAAGTAGATGTGAAAGTTAACTGCAGGCCTTGACAAATCCATATTTTTGATTAACCCATTGACAGGTTACCCATTTAGTTTTGGGCTGCGCGATATTCAAAACAGAATACCAGTATCGGTATTAAAAAAAAAAAAGTGGCATACCGGTGTATCGAAAACTGTTCAGATACCTGAACGTAAGTACCACAATCGAGACTTGAGACATCACAACGGAACGAATCAGCATGCCTTGATGATGCGGTTCGAAAAACCTTTACACAACGCAGACGATATCAAAATTTATTATTTTAAATCAAATTTTTCCAAAAATTTCTACAAAAGATCATCATGTGACCCCTCATTGGAACGAGCTCATTGAGCTCGTTCCAGTGAGGGGTCACATGATATAGTTTTGTTGAAAGTTTTGAAAATTATTTTTTTCAACTGCTGAGTTTGTATATTACGTGGGCACATGCGGACGATTCCTTGGGTAAAGCGATAACATAATTCATTCGGAGCTGCAGTTAAAAAACTCAAGACATCTTGAAAATTAAATTATGGGTAAATAAATAATGACGATAAACCGATATTTTTGTAATTACACCAGTATTCAATCGATATTGGTTTGAATACCGGTATATATCGGTTTATCGAAATACCGTGCAGCCCTAATTTAGTTGTTCATTAACCTATTCTGAAGATTACATAAATTTGTTTCAGTAACCTGTTGGTTAACCAAAAATCCAAACACGATATGCCGCAGGCATATCCCGAAAGCTGTAGGCCTGCGCTGGTGGGAGGGTTTGGGAGGGAAATGTAGAGTTATGCCCCTTCTGTTGGCAACATATGAATACTTCTGACGATAAAAATATCAACGAAACAGAAATATGCAATCACTAGAAATGTAGAGTTGTGCCTCTTCTGTTGGCAGCATTGCATATAAGAGTTGTGCCTCTTCTATTGGCAGCATTGCATATAGCGGTGAATAGGTCCAGAATTTATTCGGCTGTGGCACCATCATACACCAGACCGCAGTGCATTTCAATTTCCATAAACTGTAACATGTTTCTAATTATGCTTACATTAGTCCAAACATGGCCTGAAAGTCTGTAATATAATTTTTTGGTTTCGTACCTCCTTGAAAGGACTTACCAAACCAAAAGATTATATTACAGACTTTTAGGCCATGTTTTGACTATGCTTACAGCTGAATAATAAACACAAATTTAATATTTGTATGTGCACTACTTTCTGTTGAGGCATGTAATATGCCGATTGTTAAAAAGTTGGTTAACCCTTTACCCAACGCAGACGATATCAAAATTTATTATTTTAAATATCATTTTTAAATTTTTTTCAACAAATTTCAACAAAACCATATCATGTGACCCCTCATTGGAACGAGCTCGATGAGCTCGTTCCAAAGAGCGGTCACTTGATATGGTTTTGTTGAAATTTTTCGAAAAATAATATTTTTTCAGCTGCTGAATTTGCATATTACGAGGGCGGATGCGGACGATTCATTGGGTAAAGGGTTAACCGATGGATCATTTTTGTTAACCGATAGTCTGTTCATGTTAATTTTTGTTTGCGTAACCTCTAGAGGAACAGAACGATCATTCGCCTGAATTGTTGAGGCCTGTAACTGTGTTGCATCGACTCCTTTGAAATTTCCGACAGTGGTTGCCCTGCTCATTTCTTATTACTCTTAACGGCATAGTTGTTTGAACTTATCTCCATACAATAAAATTTCTGTTATAGAGATGTCCCATCATGCC
This sequence comes from Pictodentalium vernedei, assembly GCA_031216915.1. Classification (NCBI taxonomy): domain Eukaryota; kingdom Metazoa; phylum Mollusca; class Scaphopoda; order Dentaliida; family Dentaliidae; genus Pictodentalium; species Pictodentalium vernedei. Next base: position 33,451,167 of record CM062293.1, read on the forward strand.
TGTGTATGTCACCCACGAACCAGCTTCAGTAGAGTGGACAAATGCAGAAAATATTTAACTGCAGATGTATTGCTATATAATAATCTCGACTAGTCAACTTTGACTCGATTTTTGAGTGTTGACTAATCGACTCCAGAATCCTAGAGTTGTTGATTAGCAGAATAACATTTAATGATAACAAACAGGGAAATTGCGGGGATGTTTGCTTGCAGTTAACCCCCTTCACTCTGATGTCAAAATACCAAAATTTCAGGAAGCTGTTTTTTCCCATAATGCATCTAGTAATTTAACCAATTCAATCTCGTTTGACAGAGCTCAATGAGCTCTGTCAAACGAGATTGAATTGGTTAAATTTCTAGTTGCATTATGGGAAATTTTTTCTGCCTGAAATTTAGATATTTTGACATCAGTGTGCAGGGAGTTAAGCTAGCACACACCTTACCAGTGTCTTCCATGTAATGTGAACATAGTTATTTTTATACTGTACCAATGACCCAGACATAGCTGGTGCTAACTCTTAAAAATCTAGGGCCAAACACAAATTTTGCCCCCCAATCCCCAAAATTTGCATCTAAAACTAAAAGAAATCATGTCCTGAAGGACCTCCATACTTTGCCCCTACTGCGCATGCGCAGTGTCAAGGACGTTCCGAAATTGGCGCCAATTACCATTCTTTGTTTGGCCCTTCATCAGTCAACATCTCACTGATCTTTGTGCTTGTAAATCTCAGTTTAAAGGATGCCAGACACATAATTATTGGAGAAATGGTGATTCTAAGGAGGATATAGAAGGAGGAGAGGAAAATGGAGTGACAGAAAATAATCAGGGCTGTAACTTAAAATTTTTTAATGAAATTATGTTAAGTTGCCTATTTTCGAGGCATGGGCCTCTTGTTGTCATTCTTGCTATAAAGTTGCTTATTCAGTGTTTCCTCTCCCCTGGTCTTCTAAGTACCCCCTTGCTATTCTCCCATGCTTTTGGCATATTTTTGAGAAAGATCATTTCTAAATTCTGTTGGGAGAATTAGCTTGGTTACAGAATGAATTCTGTTATTTTCCCCATGTTTACGTTTTCACCCATGGGTGTTTAAACGTTGTGTTCTGCATCTACCATCTGATGTTCTGCAGATTCTCCCCTGGGAGTCTCTGTTTTGCATCAGATAGTGTGTGATTTTGATGACTGATTTCGGGCCAGTATTGTCAGTGCCTGGAATCATGTTTTCTGGTGTTTTTACACTGTTTGTTTACATTGGCAACAGTCTCTTTTGAGGGGCTGTTTGCCTTTGGAGTAGTTTATCTCACTATAAGATACATTATTATTATCCCTTAAAGTGTTGCATTAATTATTTAATATAATTTTAAAATTTTTGACCACACTTAGCCTTGGGATCCATTGGGGCTCAACGTTACTTTTCAGAAACTTGGGCTTCGCTGAAAAAATATTTTTCAAAAATTATTTTGATTTTCAATTGTTTTTTCAATATTAATGGATCATGTTATTATGTATCTTTGTGTTTAGGGGTTTGTGCGAGTACTAGGACTTGTTGTTGACTTTTCACAATGAAAGGATATTGTTCAAATTGTAATAGGAAGAAATCTTCCTCTGACTTTCATGATCATTGTATTAATTGTAGTCAGTGTACTCGCACTAACTCCTGTTCAATATGTCAATATTGGGTTGACAAACATTGGAATCGTGTGTCACAGTATGTTGTTAGTGGAGAAAGGGCTATGCCGGCTCTTTCTCCGCAGGGTCACTCTACTCTTAGTCTATCAGTTTCTATTTCAGAGGAACAAGAACAGGGTGATGTTTCCATGTTATGTTCCTCAAGTGCGCTTCCGTCATCACAATTGAATGCAGAGCTAGCGGCAAAAGTGCTCATGGAAATACGACAGTTGCCTAAGAGGTCCTTAGTAGGATCGACGCTGTCGTCCGCTAGCTCGCCCGGTGTAGCGTCCATTCACCAAATGGTTCGGCAGCCGGGTTCGTCCGATGCGGTCCAGGAGGAAATGTTGGGTGATGCGAGCAATATAAACATTCAAGGTGCACACCCTGTGACGGCGGAGAGATCGGAGGAAGCCTTTGAGTCCGGTTCCTAGCTCGTCCAGGTCCAGCCGGGCCGCGAGTGAGAGAGGCCCCTCTCTCGTACAACGTCTGTGACCAGATGTTGTGGTACAAAATGTGTCACTAGCGGAGCACACGTCCGTCGCTCGGGACGCTCCGTTGTATAGGCAGTCCGCTGAGACTGCTCAGGCTTCTTCCTCTCACCAGCGCACACGACCGCACCTTGGCTACGTGACCGCCGATATTCTACCAGCTTTGCCGATCAGGGATTCTTCGGCGACCAGGTCACGCCATCCGGTAGCCAGGGATACGAGGCCGGTTGACTCCGGACGTTCGCATAGGAAGAGTATGCGGGAGTCACTAGATGTGGAGCTGCCCTCGGCGAAGCAGCGAAAGACTGCTCCTCCGCAGGTCTCGATGTCGGACGTGCTTGCTCAAATAGCACAACTTATCGCAGCATCCCAGCAACTGACAGAAACGGTGTTGGATCGGGAATTATCCGACGGCGCTGGGTCGGTACGCTCCGCCGAAGCATCAGGTGTGGACGACCGGGAGCATCATGTGGTCCGACCGGATGGTGAAAGGGATACGGATGACTTGGAGCTATCCCTTTCGGAACAACATAAAGCTGCCGTGGACTTCATCCGGCACTTTCTTCCTCAGGTTGTTCTGTCGGGCCAGACTGCTGCGGTACCGGACAAGAGAATTATAGCGTCATTGGACACTGATTTCTTCGAGCGGTTCAGGGACATCGCTCCTGAGTTTCCGTCTCAGTCCAATAATGTCACAAGAACATTTGAATTATTGAACGACGCTATATTCAAGCTTGCTTCCAAAACAGGAAAAGTGGGTTTCTTGTCCGCCAATGCTCTTAACCTGCCTTTCATTAATGCAAGGAATAAATTCGATACGGCAGGACAGGGTATCCCGAGAGTTCCTCTGCATATGGACGACGAGGCGGAAGACTTAGAATTATCATTACCGTCATCTACGTCTATTCCAACCGCGGTGTTGGAGACGACTATTTCGTCTAACAGAGCCAGTTTAGACACTTTATCTTACGCAGACCACCTTACAAAGGCGTTAACACTGCGTCTTCAAGGGAAAGAATTCCAGGATATACAATCCTCTTTAAGACTTCTTTCAAGGGCAGTAGCTTATTCCACGTGTAACTCCGCCCTTTCAGTGGCAAACCTGGAGTTGGTTAGACGTGACGCAGCCCTAGCTACATCCACACTCGTGGATAGTAAGGTGAAGAACTCTCTCAAGAGTTGCTTCGGTCTCCGGAGAACTTCTCTTCGACGGCAAGCTTTCTGCAATTTACGATAAAATTACTAAGAAAGCTTCGGATTCTCTGTTGTTTAAATCCGCTTCTAAGAAGTCGGACATGGCAGATAAGAGTAAGATGGGCACTTCTGGGTCTAATGCGCCCAAGAGAGGTTCCTATAGAGGTTCCGGTGCGTCCTCTTGGTCTTATTCAAGAGACCGTCAAGGCAGCGACTCACGTGCGGGACGTCCTTCGGGCCAGGACAACCGGTCGGACGCCCCGAGGTCGACGGGACGAGGTGCGGGTCGTGGAGGACGTGGTTTCTCCTCCCGCAGGCCTCGCAGGTCCAGGAGGTGATGGCTTCAACCTCTATCGCGTTCCGGTTGGCGGAAGGTTGTCGAGTTTTTCACAAGAGTGGGCGTCGATTACGGACGACCCTTGGGTGAGAGGGGTGATTTCGGAAGGTCTAAAAATATCCTTCAAACGAAAGCCTCCATTAACTCGAAGTCCAAAATGGACTCAACTTCCGTCAAATCCGCAGAAAAGAGACGCTCTGTTATCAGAGGTGCAGTCTCTTTTAATGAAGAACGCGGTAGAGGTCGTAGAAAACCAGGAAACACCGGGATTCTACAGCCATCTGTTTCTGGTTCCGAAACCAGACGGCTGGTTCCGTCCAGTCATAGATTTGAGCTGGATAAACAAGCTGATCGTTGCTCCGAAGTTTTATATGGAGACGATTCGATCGGTCAGAGCGAGTATTCGGGTGAACGATTATGCAACAAGCATAGATCTCAAAGATGCATACTTTCACGTCATGGTACATCCGACATTCAGAAAGTATCTACGCTTCGCAGTCCTAGGAGTGGTGTATCAATTCCGGGCGATGTGCTTCGGATTGAACCTAGCACCCTGGGCTTTCACTTGGGTAATGAACTCGGTAATGATGTATTTCCGAGCTCATTCGTCTGCGGTAACGTCGGCCTACCTGGACGACATTCTTCAGAGGTACGGCAACGAGTTAATGCTTCAGAACGATGTGCAGAATCTGTTCTATTGCTCCGACGTCTCGGTTTTATAATAAACGAGGAGAAGTCGGATCTGGTGCCGTCCAAGTCATTCACACATCTGGGAATGAGCTTCGAGATGCACAACAATCTCGTTCGTCTGCCGTTAACCAGAGCGAAATTAGTCAGTTGTTACGCTCGCTATTGTCTGCACGCAGATAAAGTCACAGCGAGGGAGTTCATGAGACTGATAGGTCTGTGCGGAGCCGCTGCGGATCTCATTCCGATGGGGCGGTTACGCACTCGTCCTCTCCAAATTTTCTTGACTCAGAATTGGAGTGTGAAAATTCATTCGCTCGACATAGACGTTCTCTTGTCAGATCAAGTGAAACGAGAGATTCAGACTTGGGCAAACATTCAGTGGTTAACTCAGGGAGTTCTGCTGCAGTTGCCGGATCCGAGTTTTACGATTATGAGGATGCCAGTCAAACAGGTTGGGGTGCATCATTGATCCCAACGGATTCGAGATGCCAGGGTCTTTGGGATCCACAGTTCCTAGGCAAGCACATAAACATCAAGGAAATGATGTCAATTTGGCTTGCGTTACGTCATTGGATGGACATTATTCACAAAGCTCATGTCCAAATCCTGTCCAACAATATGACAGTAGTGGCGTATATATGGAACCAGGGAGGCTCTCATTCAGTTCCGTTATTCAATCTAACGGAAAGAATCCTTCTGTTTGCTCTAGAACATCAAGTTCTACTTTCGGTCGGAGTGGACTCTCAACAAACAAGTATTCAATCAGATTTGCTACCAATGGGAACGGCCAATGATAGACTTATTTGCGACACATCTCAACAATCAGTTGCAGACGTATGTGTCTCCGTGTCTGGATCCAAGATCATTTGCAGTAGACGCTCTGTCGATCCCTTGGGACGGAATGATAGGATATGCTTATCCTTCAACGCCGTTGATTCAACAAGTATTGCTAAAAATAAAACAATCTCAATGCAAGATTCTGTTGGTAGCATCTCTGTCTCCACAGAGACCGTGGATAAATCTACTCAGATGTCTGTTGTGGGACCTACTGCGAAAGCTTCCTCCACGGGAGGATCTTCTTTCGCAGGGGAAACCGTGTCAACTTCATCACAACCCGCAAGGTCGAGACCTTCACGTTTTTCTGTTGTGCGGTCCTTCTTGCATGGCAAGCACTTTACAGGACGAGCAGTGGACGCAATTTCTAACTGTAGGAGGACCTCCTCTTCGCTAAACTATGTGGCTAAGTGGAAGGTTTTTCGTCGTTGGTGTAGGGATCATTCTGTTGATATTTTCGATCCCTCCATACCAGACATTGCAAACTTTCTAGTATACTTGTTTGACGAAATCAAACTGCAGCCTGTTACTATTAAGGGTTATAGGTCTATGTTATCTGATACCTATGCACATCATGATAGTTTAGAAATTGGATCTAATGTCTCTTTATCTAAGTTAGTTAGAAACTTCTCAATAAATAGACCCAGAACTCTTAGGTTAATTCCTAAGTGGAATTTAGCTTGGGTTCTTCTTAAACTGAAGGAAAAGCCATTTGAACCTCTTGGCACAGTAGATTTCAAATTTTTGTCTTATAAGACAGCTTTTCTCTTAGCTTTCTCTTCTGCTAGAAGAGTCAGTGAGCTTCATGCACTGTCGGTGGATGATTCTCACTATCGTAGTGTCGGGAACACTATCACCTTCACTACTAATGTGGGATTTTTAGCTATGAATCAGGCTCCTAATAAATATCCGGAACCTATTGTTATTAAGGCCCTTCCGTCTTCAGACGGGCATAGGCCTTTACTCTGTCCTGTTAGAGCGTTACGTATTTATAAACAAAGATCTCAGTTTATCAGAAAGGGACGAAAACGTTTCTTTCTGTCTCTGATGCCTAATAGAAAGGACATTTCGGTCCATTCTATTGCCAGATGGATTCAATTAACTATCCGTACTGCTTATGAAAATTTATCTTCTTCTCAGCAGTCTGTGCTTAAGATTTCGGCTCATGAAGTAAGAACTCTTTCTACATCTTGGGCTTACGCAAATAGTATTGCTATTACAGATTTAATGGAGGCTGCTTATTGGTCTCAGCCATCCACATTCACGAATTTTTATCTCAGAAATATTGAGTCCATTTCTGGAGACCTGCATTGTTTAGGTCCGTTATCTGTTGCTCAGAATATCGTCCACTAAACAGTTGCAACTATAGTTATGCAGGCTTTCTGTTCCGGCAGTGACTCCGTCCGGCTGCCCTCTTTGCTCTGGGCTATTTGACCCAGGGCAAGGGGAAGGGGGGGGGAGGGTGTTCCCTTAGGTCACCTGCTTTATAGTGAAAAGCAAGGGAATTCCTCCTCCGAAGTCAGTATTTCTGAGTCGTTTCCGGGATGGTTTTAAAGTGTAATATTAATGTTAAAAATTCATTCATGTCATGTTTTTAAAGTGTAGCTCGGTGTGAAGCATTTGTATATGTCAAGTGTCAAACGGGCGTTAATATACAATCCTCAGACACTTTTAAAGAATATAAAGAGTCTCAATTCTCTGGACTAACTTTATTTATTGGCTTACTTTAAAAATAATTAGTATAAAGGGTTATACTGGATGTTAATAGAGAACATGAATGTTTTTGTGCTCAATTATGAAGGGTATTGTATCTTTCTAATTTATCATAAAATAAGAAAGATACATGTAAAGCCTAATACCCCTTTTCTCCTTGAGGGGTTGACTCTGTATTATATAGTTGAGCTTATTGGATTTTCCTCTATGTCCTAGGCCCTCCAGCCTTTTTACTATTCAGCTATGTCTGGGTCATTGGTACAGTATAAAAATGTTAAAAAATTTATAGTAATTTATCTTTTTTTTATACTTACCAATGACCCAGACGGGGATGGCCCTCCCAGGAGTTGGAACTCATACCTCCCCGCTGAGTACATAGCGCTGACCAGGCACTGCTTGCAAGAATGGTAATTGGCGCCAATTTCGGAACGTCCTTGACACTGCGCATGCGCAGTAGGGGCAAAGTATGGAGGTCCTTCAGGACATGATTTCTTTTAGTTTTAGATGCAAATTTTGGGGATTGGGGGGCAAAATTTGTGTTTGGCCCTAGATTTTTAAGAGTTAGCACCAGCTATGTCTGGGTCATTGGTAAGTATAAAAAATATATAAATTACTATAAATTTTTTAACTTTCGTCTCTCCAACATATAAAAAATTATCTGAGAAACAAAATGGCCAACCAAAGACTGTTAGACTTAGGGGTCATATATTTGTCATCTGACAGGAGTCATTTATTACTTGAAAATCCATATGATGTGGTCAATACATTTGCAAAACAAAATGGTAATACTAGAATATCTTTACAATGTGAAGGATTATTTATGTTTTTGGTGCACCCCCCCCCCCCCCCCCCCTAAAAAAAAAGGCAAACCCTGGTTACTTGCCTGCTTTCGCCATCTCTATATATGTGTAAATGTTGTATATGGCATTGATGAGAATAACTCGTGGCCAGATGTGTAATATATTGTGTTCATATACAATACTGTTGTATATAGGTGAGAAAAGCTAATAAAAATCAAAACGACGAACTGAGGAAAATTAAATATTTGCTCGTGTATCATAGTGTTGTTCTTTTGGTTTGGTTCCATTTTTGCCAGCTGTACTTTGTGCTGTTTTTCCCCGCGGGAACCCCAGGAAGTGAAGCAGTGCCTGTTCACTGCGGTAAAAAGGCTCTATTTTACTGCTAAAATAGGACCAGTCACCAATGCTTGGGAGGTGTTAACCCTCTCTAAAACGGGCAACATTTCTTATTAACGGTCACCTCTGGTCTTGAGTTGATACTCATGTTATGGTCATGATTAGCCATTGTGCAAAAATATGTGATCTTAAACACCAATAAATAAATAAATATTTGCTTGAATTTTGTTAGTTACTGCAACAAATTGAGATTTATCTCATCATTAATTAATTTTTATCAGAGCATCCGCAGCTGTTTCAAATAAGATATTGCATTGTTTAGGCTTCACAAAGTAGATCTTCTGTTTCTTGGGCCATTTTTTGTAAAATTGCATGTGGGCGGGCATTTTTTTATTTTTGTAATTATTTCTTTGCCATCAAAAGTTCATGTTCTTGGTTTGTTTTATGTTTTAGGCCTCATAATCTACAGAATAGCATCGGTGGTGGAATATTTTGTCTTTTGAGTGCAAGCTGCTGAGTCATTGCAAAGCCTTGTTGCACTCAAGGGACAAATTTATCAATTTTATTAACTTACAGAATGTGGAGAATGCATTATCACTAAATCATTCCACCCAAGCAATAATTTCAAGTTTGTTGCAAAGAATAACAAGTACAAGCAAAGTTCCAGCCAATGGACCTCCGGATTATACCCTGAGGTCCATTGGCTGGAACATTGCTTGTGTTCTTTGTCCACATGTTCATTATTTTAAAGTGATACTTTAGGTGATAACTCCACTCCCCAGGTGATTTTATTACAATCCACTCTCCATGTACTGTAGGTAAAACATCAGACATAAACTGCTTAATCCTTTGAGACTTTAATTATCCTGACGTTCAAACGCCACTGGGAAGTCAGTTTCAACGTTTATAAAATACCACGTCAAACGTCAGAAAGTACAAATAACAAGATATTTTTCACATTAGTGATTATCTGGTTGAGGGTTAGATTATTTTTGCTGGTCTGAATTTATTATTCAAAACTTGTTTTATTACAAATTATTGGAGAGTGCCCACAGGCACTATATATTTTAATAAATATTATTTGTGTTTGACTGAATATGAAATATAAGTAAGGAAAGTGTTGGCTTTTGCTCTGGTATCCTCATTTTTGAAAGCCCTGATAGTGGCTTCTAGCACTCAACCAGTTAAGAAGTCTTGACAACAGGATTATATTAGTATTTTAAGATGCGATAACAACTGAGCACTATTCGGGAGAAAATAGGAATTGAGTTTAAAACTTTAAAAAATCAAAAAATAATAACAAAACAAATGACTACAAAGTATCAAGGCGCTGTTTGATTTCGTACGTCATAAGACGTACAAAAGTACCAACGCGCTGTTTGATTTCGTACGTCATATGACGTACAAAATTATCAAAGGGTTAATTTTATTTTTTAGAGAGCATGTGGCAGCCAAAATAACCATGTGTGGGTGGGGGGGGGGGGGCATGAGAAACACTTTTTTATGCCTAATTACTCGTTTAATTATGAGGCATCTTGGTATACTTGATATTTGAAGAAATTGCATCATCGGGTAGAATTCTAATAACCGTCTTGAATTGAGCACTATATTTTTTAACTTTTACAGAAACGATCTGTTTTAGAAGAAAGCGGACAGATTGAACAGAGAGTCAGTGTATTAGAAGAAGATTTAGATAATATGGAAACTTCTGATGAAGAAGACATATATATGGTAAGGACTCACATTGTTTTGTATCAGGGTTTCCGTTAGGGTGACCTGGTATCCTCTGAACGACCCCATTTCCCTCGCCCTAAATTTCCCTAACCACACATTCCATAGTTGATATAAATTGCTGCAAGAAGTTTGACATCAGGGGGAAAACCTGAAATAAAACTCTCATGCTGCCAACGCAATGTATTTGACAGTACAGTGGAGCCCACTTAATTGGATATCTCTTAATTGTATATCCCTGTTAATTGAATACAAATTCCAAACACAAAACCATTTCCCTTACCTTCAGTATAAATTTTGACCTGTTAATTGAATATAGGTTATAGAGTAAACTCCTGTTAATTGAATAAAAAATTTTGTAACCAGTCGAGAAATTACACTGACTCTCCCCAGTTTTCCTATGTTTATAGACCTATCTGGCCTCAGTACATCCAATACAGACATTTAATCTATTATATCTTGTTTGACAGAGCTCAAGGAGCTCTGTCAAACAAGATATAATAGAATAAATGCTAAGTTTATCTCTACAATACAGGAAAGTGACTCAATCCCTGTTAATTGAATACTTCTGTTAATTGAATAAGTTTCATTGGCAAAGTAGCTATTCAATTAACAGGGTTTCATTGTAATAGGAAGAATTCCTGTACAACTACATATAATAATACATTGGCTGGCCGCTGATTTGTCATGGTTCTCAGGTGAGAAGGCCTTCATTAGCCCTTATCTCCCAAATGCCTCCTTATCCCAATGCCTCTTCTCTTCTCCCAACACTCTGAGATGAACTGCTTGATGGCATCCCATACCCCATTCTTCTCAATCTCTCCAATAAGCATATTAACCCTCTCCTTTGTGTCGCCCACTAACCACATGTCTTTCATTCTCCCATCCCACTTCCCCATCATAATCCCGGTGAATCTTATTCTGTTAGACTGGTACTTTAGACATTCTAGTTTTCCAAGGTCTTCACTATGCCTAAATTATGTATTTGGCACTCCTTTTCATTGTCTTTCCCAGTTTTTCTCCTAAGCTCCTGTGACCGCAACCTCAGCCTGAACAACAGTGACCCACCAAAGTTACCATCTGGGTACTCTTCAAAACCTGGCTTATCTTTATCATGCAGGCCATCCAAAGACACCTCCCCCCCCCCCCCCCCCCCTTTTGCCATTTCAGGTTACAATCACCATGTATCTTTCTCTGATGATTTTTTTATCCTGGTTTGTGCCCACTTCTATGTCTGAGATCTCCATTGAATAGTTCTCTATCAACTCCCTCACTTGGCGTATCTGTTTTTATATCAAGCAATCAAATCCAGTTTGAAACAGTATCAGTCAAGATTTATTTTTAGCTGTTTCTGAATGGGCAATGACTCATGAAGTTCAAATGTTTGTTGGTAGTCATTTATCAAATTATGATGATCACAGCTTACTGTGCATTTGTCAGGGGTGCTGGCAGGATTTCCCTGACAAGGGGCCTGTGTTCCATGACATGGGTATTTCCTTACATGCCCACAATAAAGGAGGCAGTTTCCCTAATTGGTTGATTGAGGGATAAATCTCTCCTATCACTAGGGAAGGTGGCTGTACCACTGCCTCCTCTTGGCACCACCCCTTGTTTAACCCTTTACCTAACGAATCGCCCGCATCCGCCCGCGTAATATGCAAATTGAGCAGTTGAAAAAATTAAATTTTTCAAAATATTTCAACAAAACCATATCATGTGACCCCTCATTGGAACGAGCTCATTGAACTCGTTCCAATGAGGGGTCACATGATATGGTTTTGTTGAATTTTTTTGAAAAATTAAAAAATTATATTTGAAATAATAAATTTTGATATCGTCTGCATTGGGTAAAGGGTTAATCACAAAGAGTGCTGGAAGCCCATATTTATACCCCCACTTTCGAAGAAAATGGGGGTATACTGCATTACATGTGTCCATCTGTCCGTCTGTCTGTCTGTCCATCCATCCGTCCCTCTGTCCATCCATCCGTCCATCTGTGTGTCCGTCTGAGAATATTCATAATTTAAGTAAATTATTATTTTTTATAATATTTGTTGGTCATAGGTATGCCCACACTAGTTACTTTTTTTATTACTTGTTCACTTAGAAATTGTGTACGTCCGAGCCAAATTTTGTCTGTTCAGCCTGTATCTCGGGTATCGAATGTTCTATTGCAATGAAATTTGCCATGAACACTGCTTATGGTATAGGCTTTAAAAAAAGGATTCAACGATATTTCTCACCTTCTCCTTTTTAGAGTTATCCCCCTCTTTTTACTTAGAAATTGTAGGAAATAGACATTATTTGTCTGTTCAGCCTGTATCTCAGGTATGGGTTATCAGATTTCAGTGGAATATGGCATGCAGTTTGCCTATGACAAAGCCTCTGCCTCATTGCATAAAACTTCCAAATACAAAACAACTTACCATACCTTTTGACTTAGAAACTGTTGGAAATTGTTGAAAACGTTCGAAGAAAATGGGGGGGGGGGGGGGGTATACTGGATTGCTTCCGTCCATTTGTGAATCCATCCATTAGTCCGTACGGGAATATTCATAAATAATATTTGTTGGTCATAGGTATGCCCACACTAGACTGTACGCCATGTGGGGGTATGCACTGGACGAAAGTCCAGCTCTTGTCTCTTGTTGGGCTTTACTCTGAGGTGAAGACACTGCAACTTGAAGGCTTCATACTTAATGGATGTGCTTCGTATTATCTTTCAAGTAATATTATTTAGTCTGTAGGGACTTGTCTTGTTACAATTTATGGGAGAGTGCCTGTAGGCACTCTCCCATAAATTGTAACAAGGCAAAAACATGTGAACAAATTTTGATGGCCAAAAATAATTCAGCACATTACCAGTTAATCAGAAATTTGAGTAAATTGCTATTTGAAACTTAAGTTTCCTTTTATAAAGGTCATTTGATTTGACACCTGGCTTTGTTGGGTGAGAGAAGCTGAGCTGGTAGTCTTTACATCTGTTAAATAACAGACAGCAATTTAACCCTTAAGAGACTGGAGATTTTTTTAGACATTTTTGATTTACTTTGACAATCCATATCATGACATTACAGTTATTTCTTGGCAAGTTTTGTCTGCCATGGCACTTTGAATGTAACTTGCAAGCTTACCCCCAAACTGCATGTTGGGGCACTTGTTTTGTTGTAGAAAAATTGTGATTGTAGTCAGAATTAGGCATGTTTAGGGTTAAAAAAGCCCATTCAAATTCTATTATTCTTTTTATTTTTGCTTTATAAAATAGTTTTTGATCCCTTATTGGAGCAGGCTCCTTGAGGTCGTTCCAATGAGGGGTCAAAAACTTCAGTACAGCCTACAATAAAGTGGAAACATGGTCGTACTAATAACTCGTTATTTGGGCAATATTTGCATCACATTCGTATCTGAATATCGTGATATTTTTATAGGAATAACGTGTCAGATGGTTGTGATTTGGCCAGTCGAACTTGCCAAGATGACAAAATCAAACACCCTATATAACGTATTAACTTCCGAACCAATTTTTATGCCCCCTGACTTAGGTCGGGTGGCATATAGCGATTGAAGTGTGCGTGTGTCCGTCCATCCGTCCGTGTGTGTGTGTGTGTGTGTGTGTGTGTGTGTGTCGGAGCCAATAACTCGAAAATGGTTAGGGCCACAGTCATCAAACTTCACACAATCATAAAGGACCATGGGAGGATGTGTCACACACCATAGCCGGGTTCGTACCTTCAAGGTCAAGGTCACATTTCAAGGTCACACTAAAAATTGGTCAATATTCGTGTCTCAGCCATAACTCAGAAACGAATCATAGTACAATTGTTAAACTTTTTACAAATGTTAAAGACAGTCAGAAGGTGTGTTGCGTATAATAGTTTCCGCCGCATCTGCAAGGTGGAGGTCACAATTGACCTTCATATGTTCAGGGTCACAAAGCGTCTCTCAAGCATAACTCCAAAAGTATTAGGCCTACAATCATCTAACATCGCTCAATTATAAAGGACAACGGGTGGATGTGTCACGCACCACAGCCAGGTCTGTAAGGTCAAGGGCACATTTCAAGGTCACACTGAACACGGTTAGGGCCACAGTCATCAAACTTCAAACAACTATAAAGGACCATGGGAGGATGTGTCACACACCATAGCCGGTTTCGTACCTTCAAGGTCAGGGTCACATTTCAAGGTCACATTAAAAATCGGTCAAAAAAAAAAAGCACAACGAATTAGTGAAGTCTATCTCTGCTAAATAGAAAACAAACATAAAACCTAAAATAATTGTTAACAACGATCATTTCAATGCAATTACAAAACAAACAAGTACACAAGAGACATGTTTTAATAAGCACAAAGCTAAAAAAACAATCCTGAAATTGAACGTGATTCAGATTGAGGTTCACAGAGGGTAAATTTAGTGATGCTACCCTGCTGTGCAGGGTAACATCACCAAATTCACCCTCAGGGTACCTCATTCTGCAGATGACAGTCTGCTCATTTTCAGGCATGGACCTCACTAAAAAGTGTGTAACCAGGCCAGTCCAAGAGCAAGTCATTGGGCGTGAACATAAAATAGTATTCTAAGTTTGGTTAAGCCTCTTTCCATCTTGGAGTGGAACTTTGGGCTGCATGGTATTCAGATTTGAATACCGGTGAGGATATTAACCCCCTGCACACTGATGTCGAAGTATCTAAAGTTGAAGGTGCAAATTTTTCCCATAATGCAACTAGAAATTTAACCAATTCAGTCTTGTTTGACAAAACAAGACTGAATTGGTTAAATTCCCAGTTGCCTTATGGGAAAAATTTGCACCTTGATATTTGGATATTTTGACATTTAAGGGAGTTAAAAACTGTACCACAGTATACCGGTATACCGTGAAACAGTTCAGATTGAAGCAAAATAAAACTGAAATACATTACTATTCCATAAGCCCTTGATAACTGCAATGTACACAGTCCCACCGTCCCAGGTGAAAAACAATTCATGAAATTCGGTACATTCAGAGTGTTGAGCTTACTTTGTTTGTAAAAGAATTTTGATGTTCATTAATTCGTTGTTTGTCAGCAATTTGACAAAAATTGTTTCAAATTACGCAGATTGCGAAAGTTTGCAACAATTTTTGTCAAATTTCTGACAGATGTCTGAAGCCATCACTGATTGACACCAGACTCATGAAACTGAATGGTGATCATGTCTTGGAGGTGTGCTTAATATCAACAGTCCGATTTGGCCTGACATGTGACAGCTGACATTGTCATGTTAGGAAGTTGACACAGTGTTGGTAATAATAGCCTGGCTCAGTAATTAAACGCTTAATGAGAAAAGAGGAGCCGACCATGTTTTTACAGGTTTAAACTGATAAAGACTAATTTACTTGTATCTGAGTTTCTATCGGATGAAAGCAAGTAAACCGACTAATTATTTTATGGCTTATTTTCATAACAGTTTGTTCAATAACTTTGCAGATATGGATTAGTCCTCCATTGAATCCATTCAAATCACTCATTTCCCCAATATCTCTTGCATTTAATATGTGTTTTCCTTATTTTCACGCATTATATATATTTTTATTTCAAGAAAACGTGAATTTTTATACTGTACCAAT
This sequence comes from Pictodentalium vernedei, assembly GCA_031216915.1. Classification (NCBI taxonomy): domain Eukaryota; kingdom Metazoa; phylum Mollusca; class Scaphopoda; order Dentaliida; family Dentaliidae; genus Pictodentalium; species Pictodentalium vernedei. The sequence goes on from CM062293.1 coordinate 33,466,563, forward strand.
GACCCAGACATAGCTGGTGCTAACTCTTAAAAATGTAGGGCCAAACACAAATTTTGCCCCCCAATCCCCAAAATTTGCATCTAAAACCAAAGAGAACATGTCCTGAATGGCCCTCCATGCTTCACCTCTACTGCACATGCGCAGTGTCAAGGACGTCCCGAAATTGGCGCCATTAATCATTCTTTGTTTGGTCCTTCATCAGTTAACATCTGACTGATCTTTGTGCTTGTAAATCTCAGTTTAAATGATGCCAGACACATAAATATTAGTGAAATGGTGATTCTAAGGAGGATATAGAAGGAGGAGAGGAAAAATGAGTGACAGAAAATAATCAGGGCTGTAACTTAAAATTTTTTTTGATGAAATTATGTTAAGTTACCTATTTTCGAGGCAACAGCCTGTTGTGGTCATTCTTGTTATCAAGATTACACTGCTTATTCAGTGTTTTCCTCTCTCCCTTTCCTTTAAGTCCCCTCTTGCTATTCTCCCATGCTTTTGGCATATTTTCTGTAATATTATTACTAAAATTTCTTGGGAGTTTTAGCTGGGTAACAGAATGTATTCTGTTCTTTTCCCCATGTTTACGTCTTCACCTATGGGTGGTTAGGCGTAGTGTTCTGCATCTACCATCTGATGTTCTGCAGTTTCTTCCCTGGAAGTCTCTGTTTTGCATCAGATAGTGTATTATTGGTAACTGATTTCGGGCCAGGGTGCTTGGAGTCTTGATCTAGTGTTTTTACACTTATTGTTTACATTTCCAACAGCCCTCTGTGTGAGGGGGGATTTCTTGAAAATAATATCTTGATGTTAATTTAATCATAACTAGACACATTATTATTGTTCGTAAGTGTTGCATAAATTGTTTAAAATATTTTTAGAATTTTTGTCCACACTTAGACTTGGGATCCATTGGGGCTCAACGTTACTTTTCAGAAACTTGGGCTGTTCTGAAAAAATATTTTTTCAAAAGTTTTTGATTCAATTATTTTTTCTATGTTAATGGATCTTGTTATTATGTATTTTGATTGTCAGGGGTTGGTGCGAGTACTAGGTCTTTGTTTTCTTTTCACAATGAAAGGATATTGTTCAATTGTAATAAGAGGAAATCTTCCTCTGACTTTCATAATCATTGTATAATGTAGTCAGTGTACTCACACTAACTCCTGTTCTGTATGTGTTGATTACGATGACAACATGGGAAGCGTGTGTCACGGTATGTTAGTGGGGAATTGGCCATTCCGGTCCTTTCCCCGCAGGGTCACTCTACTTTATCAATCTCTATTTCAGACGATCATGATCAGGGTGATGTATCCGTGATGTCTTCCAAAAAGTGTGCCTCCGTCGTCACAATTAATGAAGAGCTAGCGGAAAAGTGCTCAGGTAATACGTCAATTGCCTAAGAGGACCCTAGAAGGTTCGACGGCGTTGACGTCCACTAGCTCGCCCGGTGTAGCATCCATTCATCGAATGGTTCGGCAGCCGGGTTCATCCGTTGCGGTCTAGAAAGGAGTTTTGGGTGATGCGAGCACTATAAAATATCCATGTGCACACCCAGTGACGGCGGATTAGATGGGAGAACGGAGGAAGCCTTTTAGTCCGGTTCATAGCTCGTCCAGGCCCATCCGGGCTGCGAGCGAGAGAGACCCCTCTCTCGTACATCAACATCTGGCCCCAGATGTTGTGGTACAAAATGTCTCGCATTCGGAGCATACGTCCGCCGCTCGGGACGCTCCGTTATATAGACAGTCCGGAGAGACTGTCAATAAGGCTTCCTCATTCTCATGGCAGCGCACACGACCACACCTTGGCTACGTGACCTCCGATATCCAGTCAACTTCGCCAATTAGAGAATCCTCGGCGACCAGGTCACGCCATCCAATAGCCAGGGACACGAGGCCTGGAGACTCCAGACGTTCGCATAAGAAAGTATGCGGGAGTCAACGTACACGGAGCTTCCAGCGGCAAAGCATCGTAAGACCGCTTCTGCACAGGCCTCAGTGACGGACGTGCTATCCCAAATAGCACAACTTATCGCAGCATCCCAGCAACGACAGAATCTCTGTCGCATAATATAATATCCGACGACGCTGGGTCGGGACGCTCCGCGGAAGCATCAGGTGAGGACGTCCGAAAATTTCACACGGTCCGACGGGATGCCGAAAGGGATTCGGAGGTTTTCGAGCTTTCCCTTTCGGAACAACATAAGCTGCTGTATATGTCATCCGACTTCATCTTCTAGAGGTTCTTCGTCGGACAGCATGCTGCGATACCGGATAAGAAACTGATAGCGTCGGTGGACTTAGAAATTTTTGGTTCGGTTCAGGGACATCGTCCCTCAGTTCCGACACAGTCCAATAATGTCTCAGATACGTTCGATTTATTGAACGACGCTACATATTTTTTGATATGCTTGCTATGTACAAGCATATCTGGTTTCTTGTTCGCAAAATTACTGAGATGTCTTTCAAAAGTGTGCCTCTGTCGTCATAGTTAATGAAGAGCTAGCGGCAATTAGTGCTCATGGATTACGTCAATCCCCTAAGAGGTCCCTAGTAGGATCGACGGAGTTGACATTTGCTAGCTCACCCGGTGTAGCGTCCATTCATCGAGATTTGGGTGATGCGAGCACTATAATAGACTTTAGTACACACCCAGTGACGACGGATTAGAGGAGAGATCGGAGGAAGCCTGTTAGTCCAGTTCCTAGCTCGTCCGGTCCGTCTGGGCGGCGAGCGAGAGAGGTCCCTCTCTCGTGCAACAACATATGGGACCAGATGTTGTGGTACAGACATTTCACCTTCGGAGCGTATGTCCGCCACTCGGGACGCTCTGTTATATAGACCGTCCGAGTGACTGTCGATAATGCTCACAGCAGTGCACACAACCGCACATTGGCTACGTGACATTGAATATCCGGCCAGCTTCAGCATTCAGTGATTCCATGGCGAACAGGTCACGCCATCCGGTAGCCAAGGGACACGAGGCCTGCACACTCCGGTCGCTCGCATAATAGAAGTATGCACGGGGTAACGAACACGGAGCTTCCAGCGGCAATGCATCGTAAGACCGCTTCTCCACAGGCCTCAGTGACGGACGTGCTATCCAAAATAGCACAGCTTATCGTAGCATCCCAGCAAACGACAGATTCTCGGTCGGATCAGGCATAATCCGACAGCGCTGGGTCGGTACGCTCCGCTGTTGCATCAGGTACGGACGACCGAATATTTCATAGGGTCCGACAGGATGGCGAAAGGGATTCGGATGATTTCGAGCTTTCCCTTTCGGAACAACAGAAGCTGCCATACATTTCTTCCGGCATTATCTTCCAGAGGTTGTTCCGTCGGACTACATTGCTGCGATGCTGGATAAGAGACTAATAGCGTCATTGGACACGGAGTTTTGGATCGGTTCAGGGACATTGTCCCTGAGTTGCCGACGCAATCCAATAATGTCTTTAGAACATTCGAATTATTTGAACGACGCTATATATATATAAGCTTGCTATCAACATGCTAGTTTCTTGTCTGCAATGCTCTATTCTGCCTTTCGTGAATTCTAGGAAATAATTGTTTATTGGCAGAACTGGGCTTACCGAGAGTTCCTTTGCGTCTAAGACGGCGAGACTGAAGACTGCAAATTATCTTTTTCGCCGTCTATGTCAATTCCAACCACGATGTTCTAAACGACAATGATGTATAATAGACTTAACTTAGACGCTTTATCATACGTACACCACCTTACTGAGACGTTTATCATTACGTCTTCAAGAGAAAGAATTCCAGGATATGATCCTCAATGAGATTTCTTTCAGGGGCAGTAGTTTTTCCACGTATAACTCCGCCCTTCAGTGGCAACCTGGAGTTGGTTAGACGTGACGCAGCCCTAGCTACATCCACGCGCATGGATAGTAAGGTGAAGAACTCTCTCAGAGTCGCTTCGGTCTCCGAGAAGCTTCTCTTCGACGGCAACCTTTCAGCAATCTTGAATTGCTCGATATACACGTTCTCTTGTCTATCAAGTGTAACAAGAGATTCAGATGTGGGCAAACATTCGGTGGTTGACTCAGAGAGTTCCACTGTAGTTGCCGGATCCGAGTTTTTCGATTATGACGGATATCAGTCAGACAGGTTGGGACACAATTTTGATCCCAACGGATTCGAAGTGCCAGGATCTTTGGGTTCCGCAGTTTTTAGGCAAGCTCCTTACTTCCAAGGAAGAATATTATGTTGGCTTGCACTACGTCATTGGATAAATTTTATTCAGAAACGCATGTTCAATCCTGTCCGATAATACGACAGTAGTTGCGTATATCCGGAACCAGGGAGGCACTCATTCGGTTCTGTTATTGATTTTAACGGAAAGAATCCTTCTGTTTGTTATAGAACACCAAGTTCTGTTTCGGTTCGTCATATTCTCGGTCGTCGGATCGTATTAGCAGACTCCCTTTCACGTAAGGGTCGTTTGTTGCCGTCGGAATGGACTATCAACAAACAAGTATTCAATCAGATTTGCTATCAATGGGAGCGCCCAGTGATAATTTATTTGCGACACAACTCTCCAATCAATTGTAGACGTATGTGTCACCGTGTCCGGATCCCTGAGCATATGTAGTTAACGCTCTATCGATCTAGTAGGACGCGATGATAGGATATGCGTATCCTCCAGCGCTGTTGATTCAGCAAGTATTGCTAGGATTATTCATTCACAATACTATTCTGTTGGTAGCATCTCTGTCTCCACAGAGATGGTGGATATATTTACTTAGATGTCTACTGTGGGACTTACCGCGGAAACTTCCTCCACGAGAGGATCTTTTTTTTTTCGCTGGGGAAATCGTGTCAACTCTACCACAACCCGCAAGGTCTCAACCTTCACGTATTCCGTTGTGCGGTCCTTCTTGCATGGCAAGCATTGTACAGGACGAGCAGTGGACGCGATTCCTAACTGTAGAAGGACCTCCTCTTCTCTATACTATGCGGCTAAAGTGGAGGGTCTTCCGTCGTTGGTGTATGGATCTTTATGTTGATATTTTTGATCCCTCCATACCAGACATTGCAAACTTTCTAGTATACTTGTTTAACGAGATCATCTGCAGCCAGTTACTTTTAAAGGTTATAGGTCTATGTTATCTGATACCTCTGCACACCATGATAGTTTACAATGGAGCCTAATGTCTCTTTATCTAAGTTAGTTTGAAACTTTTCGATACGAGACCTAGAATCGTTAGATTAATTCCTATTCGGAATTTAGCTTGGGTTCTTATTAATTAAATCAACCATTTGAACCCCTTGAGACAGTAGTTTCAAATTCTGGCCTTTTAAGGCAGTGATTCTCTTAGTCTTCTCTTCTGCTGAAGAGTCAGTGAGCTTCATGCACTATCGGTGGACGATTCTCACTTTCGTAGTATCGGGAACTCTATTACCTTTACTACTAATGTTGTATTTTTGGTTAAGAATCAGGCTCCTAATGATATCCGGAACCGGAACCTATTGTTCTTAAGGTCCTTCCGTCTTCGAGCGGGCATAGGCCTTTACTCTGTCCGGATAGACCTTTATGTATTTATTAACAGATCTCAGTTTATCAGTTGGACGTAAAGCTTCTTCTGGCTCTGATGCCTAATAGAAGGGTCATTACGGTCCATTCTATTACTTAATGCATTCAGTTACTATCGGTACTGCTTAGGATAATCTATCCTTAACTCAGCAATCTGTGCTTAAGATTTCGGCTCATGAAGTAAGATCTCTTCTACATCTTGGGCTGACGTATAGTTTTGCTATTATAGATTAAGTAGGCTGCATATTGGTCTCAGCCATCCACATTCACAAATTTTTATCTCAGAAATATTGTATCCATTTCTGGAGACCTGCATTATTTAGGTCCATTATCAGCTGCTCAGAAAGGAAAGTCGATCACTTAACAATTGCAACTATAGCTATGTAGGCTTTATGTTCTGGCAGTGACTCCGTCCTGCTGCCCTCTTCGCTCTGGGCTATTTGACCCAGGGCAAGAAAAAGGGGGGGGGGGGGGGGGGGGGGAGGGTGTTCCCTTGGGTCACCTGTTTTATTATGAAAACAAGGGGATACCTCCTCCGGAGTTAGTAATTCTGAGCTGTTACTGGGATGGTTTCTTAAGTGAAAGTTATGTTTTTAAATTCATTCATGTCATAATTTTAAAGTATAGCATTTGAATATGTCATATGTCAAACGGATGTTATTATACTATCCTCGGACACTTTTGAAAGAGTATAAAGAGTCTCAATTCTTTGGACTAACTTTATTTATTGGCTTACTTTAAAAATAATTAGTATAAGAATTATACTGCATATTAATAGAGAACATGGATGTTATGATGCTCAATTATAGAAGGTATTGTGTCTTTCTAATTTATCATAAATAAGAAAGATACACGTGAAGCCTATTTCTCCTTTTCTCCTCCAGGAGATGACTCTATTTTATATAGTTGAGCTTATTGGATTTTCCTGTATGTCCTGGGCCCTCCAGCCTTTTTACTATACAGCTATGTCTGGGTCATTGGTACAGTATAAAAATCTTAAAAAATTTATAGTAATTTCTATATTTTTTATACTTACCAATGACCCAGACGGGGATGGCCCTCCCAGGAGTTGGGAACTCATACCTCCCCGCTGAGGACATAGCGCTTACCAGGCACTGTTGATAAGACCGATTAATGGCGCCAATTTCGGGACGTCCTTGACACTGTGCATGCGCAGTAGAGGTGAAGTATGGAGGGCCATTCAGGACATGTTTTCTTTGGTTTTAGATGCAAATTTTAGGGATTGGGGGGCAAAATTTGTGTTTGGCCCTATATTTTTAAGAGTTAGCACCAGCTATGTCTGGGTCATTGGTAAGTATAAAAAATATATAAATTACTATAAATTTTTTAAGATTTCAAATCATAATACTGGGCCCACATTTTGTATACCATCACTCATGGCACACCTGTAGCAGGATATCTTCCCCCCCCCCCCCCTGGATATCTTTCCCCCTGGGGGGCAAGACCCTGGATATCTCATCGAGCTCGTTCCAATGATGGGTCACATGACATGGTTTTGTTGGAATTTTTTGAAAATTTTTAAAATATGATATTTAAAATAGGGCTGCACGATATTCAAAACTGAATACCGGTATCGGTATTCAAAAAAATACCACGGTATACCGGTATATTGAAAACTGTTCAGATATATGAACACAAGTACCACAATCGAGACTCGAGGCATTACAGTCGGAACGAATTAGCATGCCTTGATGATGCGGTTCGAAACATCTCTACCCAACGCAGACGATATCAGATTTTTTTATTTTCAAAATTATTTTTTCAGATTTTCCCCAGATTTCATCAAAACTATATCATGTGAACCCTCATTGGAACGATCTCAACGAGCTCGTTCCAGTGAGGGTCACATGATATAGTTTTGTTGAAATTTTTGAAAATTATTTTTTCAACTGCTGAATTTGTATATTACGAGGGCACAAGCAGACAATTCCTTGGATAAAGGGATAATATTATTCATTCGGGGCTACAATTAAAAAACTCAAGACATCTTGAAAATCAAAATTGTGGGTAAAAAAATAATGACGATAAACCGATAATTTTGTAATTATACCGATATTCAATCGATATTGGTTTGAATACCGGTATATATCGGTTTATCGATATACCGTGCAGCCCTAATTTAAAATAATAAATTTTGATATCATCTGCATTGGGTAAAGGGTTAACCTGTGATTTGGAAATATGGTCTTTTGCACATCCAAACTGAGCTCTCAGTCTGATCAAATGTAGTTTAATAGCGGGTTTCGGGAATTTCTGTTTCTTTTTTTAAAATAAATTTTAATTGGCTCATTTTACACATTTAAGTAGGCCATTTCATTGCTTTCACAAATATTTCTGTTTCATTTTACATCACCCCAATTCATGCTTGATATCGTCGTTATCAAACGCGAAGGGACGACTCCCCCTCTCCCTTTGGCTTTAAAGTTGAGAGCTTTATATTTATAAAAGTTTAAACTGCAATTATGTAAACATACTGCAAGCCGATAGGTCCTCAGTTCGAATCCCACCCGCGGCAACCCCGTTGTGTCCTTGGGCAAGACACTTCACCCCCATTGCCCACGTGGGGGCACGGTGACGCTGTGTACTTAGGCGTACTGCACGTCGATGGTGCAACTGTCTTCAACCAATGCTAACCCTGCTTGTGTGGAGTTGGTATGTTGGGGAGCTGACAGTTGCTTGCTGTTGATCGGTGGTTCTCTCCGGGTACTCCGGCTTCCTCCACCCATAAAACTGTCATGGTCATGGTTAGCCATTGTGCAGAAATATGTGACCTTAAACACCAATAAATAAATAAATAATAAATATGTAAACATACTCTCGAGGACACTCATGAAGATGGGTAGGCCAAGGGAAATATGAGCTTCAGTTGCATCGACTTCAATGAATACATCGACTATGTCAGTTCATTTAACATAAAATGCTTTGCATGACTCAAATCCTCTATTTTATTATAAATATTCGCTCCTCTTCTTTTTATTCCAAAAATTACGAATGTTAGTTATGAAAATATCGTGCCACGTGCTTGTTTTACTTGCGATATTCACCACAACATGTTGAAAATATCGCGTTAATGCTATAGGAACATTGACAAAATAAGACGCTAATATGTCGTCATTAACAAAAGAATATCGCCCAACGGTATACTTTGTTATAGGCTGTACTGTATGCGTGTGAGTCAAAACTTTCTTCCAAGAATTTATTTGGAAAATGTCTTTCCCTTAACATGAAAAGCAGACGACACTTGCAAAAAACATTCTTGACTAACTATTATTTTCATTTTTTGTCTCAAAAACATAGGTTATGACCCCTCAATGAGGGGTCATAACCTATGTTTTAGAGACAAAAAATGAAAAAATAATGAAAATTAATTGGCGATTTTGAGAACAGATCTGGCCAGTTTTGTCCGTTACGTTAGGTGAAGGGTTAAGAGAGTATTAGCTCTTTACCCAATAAGTGTTCAACCGATTACAGTAATACTGTGAACTGCTAGACGAGTCGAGGCTTGAAAGAACTACATTAAATTGAACATATTTCACAGTGTTAAACGTCGTTGACTCAGGTCACAGTAAAATGACCAGACTCGCACACTTGGGTGGTATACGTGGCTCTCGGAGCCACGTGTACCGCCCAAGTGCGCGCGAATGGTCATTTTACTTCAGCTTGAGTCAATGGAGTCCAACCTTCACATCTTCTGATATGAACTGGCAATTGCCGCAAGTACGCTCAATTGTAAGTGTTCCGTCGGTTAATGTGTATATCCCGTAAAGGAGAAATTAAGAGATACATATTGTTGTTTCTCAACATTATTGAATGGTATCATTGACATCATTGCACATTAACAATTGCAGAAGATAATAAAATGTGGTTAATGAATCATCACAAAAAAATGCTTGGTAACAATCGGTTGAACCGATGTTCCAGGAGCCGTTGCCGTTGTCATCCGATTGCCCACAATCAATTGAATACTATACATAATGGCCACAATATCAAAATTTATTATATTAATTATTTTTTTTTTCAAATTTTTCAAAAATTTTCAACAAAACCATATCATGTGACCCCTCATTGGAACGAGCTCAACGAGCTCGCTCCAGTGAGGAGTCACATGATCTGGTTTTGTTGAATTTTTATTTTTCAACTGCTTACTTTGTAAATTAACCCTTTACCCAATGTAACGGCCAAAACCTGCCAGCGCTATTCTCAAAAATCGCCATTTAATTTTCATTATGTTTTCATTTTTTGTCTCAAAAACATAGGTTATGACCCCTTGTTGGAACGAGCTCGTCGTGCCCGTTGCAACGAGAGGTCATAACCTATGTTTTTGAGACAAAAAATGAAAAAAATTAGTTATTCAAGAATTTTTTTTGCAAGTGCCGTCTGCTTTTCATGCTAGGTAAAGGGTTAAGCAGGTAGATGTTACCAATTTGTAAGATAAAGAATTAATAGTAATTATGTTTGAACTTATCAATATATTTTAGGACTCACATCGCAGTCCCACACCTGAAAGAAGGCGCGGTGGATATAGAGATCTAGATAAACCACGGAGTCCTTCGCCAAAATTCAGACGGAGTCGGTCTCGATCTCCTAGAAGGTAGGTTCTTTTTATTTGCCTGTTTTTAAAAAAAAAAAACAGGATGTATTATGTTATGGAGTTATGCAACTGTTAACTTTTTGTACACGAACTTTAGTTGTAATGGCTTGAGCTGAGTTAAATTTGGCATGTGGATTTAGTATAAGAAAATACAGGATGGGTTCGATTTCCGTTTCTTGCAGCCCATTTGCAATAGAGTTATGGCCCTTTATCTATGGAAATTTAGCCCCAAAAGATATCCAATTAAGTGGGCTCCACTGAAGAGACAACAACAAAAAATGGGTGTATTTTTCCATGCCTCAGTGGTGCTCTTGTTTGTGTCCAGGATATAATCTTTTAGTGGAGAGATATCACAATAAAACCTATAAAAACATATGGACCACCACGAAACAGTGTGTCCCATACAAAACTTACGGCCATCCACCCAGGTCAAGGCCACAGATAGAGGTCAACACCTGGAATCAGCAGGCACATCAACCTTTCATGTCCTGATCATAACATTTTAATGGAAAGGGATAACACAATGACACTACTATTAGACAGTGTGTCACATTCAAAATTAACAAGTTTCTTGCAAAGGTTAAGGTCACAGACAGAGGTTAACCAATGTAATAAGCATACACATCATTTTTTGTGTCTAACCTCTAGGGTCAAGGTCATTGATAAAGGTCAAAACATGGAATCAGCATGCACATCAACATTTTGGTGTTTTTTTTGTGTGTGGGCCATAACATTTTTGTGGAAGGAGATATCACATAGAAATCCACACAGTACAAGGCAGTGTGTCACATACAAAATTCACTACCAACTGACCCACGAAGGTCAAGGTCACAGATAGAACTTAACACAAGGAAGCAAAATGTGCATTAACCCTTTACCCAACGTAACGGTCAAAACTGGCCAGAGCTTTTCACAAAAAACACCATTCAAATTTCATTATTTTTTCTCGAAAACATAGCTTATGACCCCCTCATTGGAACAAGCTCATTGAGATCGTTCCAATGAGGTGCCATAAGCTATGTTTTTGACCCAAAAACTGAAAAGAATTAGTTATTCAAGAATTTTATTTGCAAGTGTCACCTGCTTTTCATGTTAGGTAAAGGGTTAACCAACACACCCAGTTCACCCCCAACCCCCTGCCACCAAGTGGTATGTAATTTTCATATGATGACCTGTAGGTGGTGCCCCTGTTTTCTTGGTTGTTGAAGGTCTATCTTCTAGCACTCCACTGGTGGAATAGAACTCTCTTCAGTGACTCACTTCTTATCACGCAGAGCTATGAATTAACCAGCAGGCCTGAAAAAAAGCAGTCTGACATTTGCAGAATGAGGTCCCCAGAGGGTGAATTTCATGATGCTTTCCCATTCAGTGGGCCAGTTTATCCTTGGGTACCTCTTTCTGTTTAGTTTTAATACCCTGATTCAGATTGAGATTCACAGAGGGTAAATTTAGTGATGCTACCCTGCCCAGCAGGGTAGCATCACTAAATTCACCCTCTGGGGACCTCATTTTGCAGATGACAGTGTGCTTATTTTCTGGCTTGTTAACCAGTTATATAAACATAAGCTAAATTGTTAAATTTTCAATTGCATTATGGGTAAAATTTGCTGCTGAAAACCATTGGCTCTTTTGAGGGTTAATCAGCTTTGCCTTGAATCTAGAAAAAAAGGAAATGCATACTTAGCATCAAGGTCATTAAAAAAAAAATTTCCCATTCCCCATCCCCCAACCCCGACTCTCCTCTCTTCTTTTTTACCTATTGAATTTTTAGTTCTTCAAAATCCGTACTTCTAAAGTCATTTCTTTTCCAATTTTGATGTGTAATAAATATGATGGAAAATTTGATACGGAGTAAACAGCTGTTGAATGTATCATGATTTACTAGAAAGTAAACATTTCAAATTTCAGAAACATTTCAAATTGTTTTCGGTACCGTTTCCGTGGATTGTAAAAAGAAAGGAAAAAAAAAAGCTGAAGTCCTTTGTCAAAAAAGTCTGTAGAAATTTCCTGAAAAATGGTTATATTTCTTTTTGCCCTAATTGCATACAAGCCTGAAAATAAGCAGACTGTTAGAATGAGGTCCCCAGAGGGTGAATTTGGTGATGCTACCCTGCACAGCAGGTAGCATTACCAAATTTACCCTCTGTGAATCGCAGTCTGAATCAAGGTCTCAGGCCTAAACAGAAAGAGGTAGCCAGAGGATAAATTAGGGGACTCTAGCCCACTGTATGGGTCAGCATCAACAAATTCACCCTCTGAGGACCTCATTCTGCAAATGTCAGATTGTTTATTTTCAGGCTTGATTGCATAACTTGACATTTCTATTTCAGAGAGAAGAGGAGTCCTGGAAGGAGAAGGTCACGATCAAAAGAAAGAAGACACAGATCACGTTCAAAAGGTATTGACAGTTTTACCAAGCATCCACTTCAGTTTTCTTTTATGATACACATTTTAGCATATTTATTGGGGTGCGGTGGCATCGCCTTAACCGGTTCTCATCAGATTACCGAAGTTAAGCAACGTCGAGCGTGGTTAGTAGTTGGATGGGCGACCATTTCAGTGACTGCTTCGCGTTCCCGCATTGTGTCCTTGGGCAAGGCACTTAACCCCAATTGCCTACATGGGGGACGATGACGCTGTGTACTAAGGCATACTGATGGTGCACATGTCTTCAACCAATCGAACCGTGCCTGTGCCACGGTTCAGAGTCCAGAGTTATGATGTTGGAGAGCTGACAGTTGCTCATCATTACTCGATGGTTCTCTCCGGGTACTCCGGCTTCCTCCACCCATAAAACTGTCACCGACATGATTTGACCCTGGCTGTTAAAGTGTCGTGAAACCCTAATAAATAAATAAGCATATTTATTGGTGTTATCTTGTGTTACATATAGGGCTGAAATGGTTGGCTCATTTTCGTAACCGACTAACCAAGAGCTATAACCGGATATTATCCGGTTATCCGTGACCATTATTTCACCGAATATGGGATCAAAACAATAAGAATTGGAAAGCAGTATTCTCAGGAACTATTCTGTAGTGTGTGTACAAACGAACGTTGTCAAGTACTTGACAACATTCGTTTGTATACATACTTCAGAATAGTTTCTGCAGTTACTCAGTACTCACAGAAATTGCCGATTTTTATACTGTACCAATGACCCAGACTTAGCTGGTGCTAACTCTAACAAAACCAGGGCCAAACACAAATTTTGCCCCCCAATCCCCAAAATTTGCATCCAAAACAAAAAGAAATCATGTCCTAAAGGACTTCCATACTACGCCTCTACTGCGCATGCGCAGTGACGCAGACGTCCCGAAATTGGCGCCAAATATCATTCTCTGTTTGGCCCTTCATCAGTCAACATCTCACTGATCTTTGTGCTTGTAAATCTCAGTTTAAAGGATGCCAGACACGTAATTTTTGGAGAAAATGTGATTCTAAGGAGGATAGAAGGAGGAGAGGAAAAAGAAGTGACAAAAAATAATCAGGGCTGTACTTAAAATTTTTGGATGAAATTATGTTAAGTTGCCTATTTTCGAGGCATGGGCCTCTTGTTGTCATTCTTGCTAATTGTTGCATTGCTTATTCAGTGTTTCCTCTCCCCTAGCCTTCTAAAGTCCCCCCTTGCAATTCTCCCATGCTTTTGGCATATTTTTGAGAAATTTCATTTCTAAAATTTCCTGGGAGAGTTGCTTGGTTACAGAATGTTTTCTGTTATTTTCCCCATAGTTACGTTTTCACCCATGGGTGTATAACATTTGTGTTCTGCATCTTCCATCTGATGTTCTACAGATTCTCCCCTGGGAGTCTCTGTTTTGCATCAGATAGAGTGTAATTGTTGACTGATTCCGGGCCAGTTTTTTCAGTGCCTGGAGTCATGTTTTCTGGTGTTTTTACACTGTTTGTTTTCATTGGCAACAGCCTTTTTTGAGGGGGGCTGTTTGCCTTTGCTGTAGTTTATCTCACTATAAGATACATTTATATTATCCGAAAGTGTCTCATTAATTATTTAATATAAATTAAAATTTTTGACCACACTTTGCCATCGGATCCATCGGGGCTCAACGTTACTTTTCAGCAACTTGGGCTTCGCTGAAAAAATATTTTTTCAAAATTATTTTGTTTTGCAATTGTTTTTTCATTTATTAATGGATCATGTTATTATGTATCTTTGTGTCAGGGGTTTTTGCGAGTAACTAGGACTTATTGTTGTTCTTTCACAATGAAGGGACGTTGTTCAAATTGTAATAGGAAGAAATCTTCCTCTGACTTTCATGATCATTGTATTAATTGTAGTCAGTGTTCTCGCATTAATCCCTGTCCTATATGTGAACATTGGGATGAGAAACATTGGAAACGTGTGTCACAATATGTTGTTTCTGGAGAAAGAGCGATTCCGGCTCTTTCTCCGCAAGGTCACTCTACTCTCTCAGTTTCTATTTCAGAGGAACCAGAACAGGGTGATGTTTCCATGTTATCTTCTTCAAGTGTGCGTCCGTCGTCACAAATGAATTCAGAGCTAGCGGCAAAAGTGCTCATGGAGATTAGACAAATGTCGTCCGCTAGCTCGCCCGGTGTAGCGTCCATTCACCGAATGGTTCGGCAGCCGGGTTCGTCCGATGCGGTCCAAGAGGAAATTTTGGGTGATGCGAGCACTATAAACATAATAGATGCTCACCCAGTGACGGCGGATAGTAAGCGAGAACGGAGGAAGCCTTTGAGTCCGGTTCCTAGCTCGTCCAGGTCCAGCCGGGCCGCGAGCGAGAGAGGCCCCTCTCTCGTACAACAACATCTGGGACCAGATGTTGTGGTACAAAATGTGTCTTTAGCGGAGCATACGTCCGTCGCTCGGGACGCTCCGTTGTATAAGCAGTCCGCAGAGACTGTTAAGGCTTCCTCTTCTCGTCAGCGCACACGACCGCACCTTGGCTGCGTGACCGCCGATATATTACCAGCTTCGCCGATGAAGGATTCTTCGGCGACCAGGTCACACCATCCGGCAGCCAGGGATTCGAGACTGATGGACTCTGGACGTTCGCATAGGAAAAGTATGCGGGAGCCATCTGATGCGGAGCTGCCCTCGGCGAAGCAGCGAAAGACTGCGCCTCCACAGGTCTCGACGCCGGACATTCTTGTGCAGATAGCACAGCTTATCGCAGCATCCCAGCAGCCGACAGAAACGGTGTCGGATCGAGAATTATCCGACGGCGCTGGGTCGGTACGCTCCGCCGAAGCATCGGGGGCGGACGACCGGGAACATCATGAGGTCCGACCGGATGGTGAAAGGGATACGGATGACTTGGAGCTATCCCTTTCGGAACAACATAAAGCTGCCGTGGACTTCATCCGGCACTTTCTCCCTCAAGTTGTTCCGTCGGGCCAGACTGCTGCGCTTCCGGACAAGAGAATTATAGCGTCATTGGACTCTGAATTTTTTGAGCGGTTCAGGGACATCGCTCCCGAGTTTCCGTCGCAGTCCAATAATGTTGCAAGAACATTTGAATTATTGAACGACGCTATATTTAAACTTGCTTCCTGGACGGGGAAAGCAGGTTTCTTGTCCGCTAATACTCTCAACCTGCCTTTCATTAATGCAAGGAATAAATTCGATACGGCAGGACAGGGTATACCGAGAGTTCCTCTGCGTATGGACGTCGAGGCGGAAGACTTAGAGCTATCATTACCGTCGTCAGCTTCTATTCCAACCGCGGTGTTGGAAACAGCTATTGCGTCTAACAGAGCCAATTTAGATGCCTTATCTTACGCAGATCACCTTACTAAGGCGTTATCACTGCGCCTTCAGGGGAAAGAGTTTCAGGATATACAATCCTCTTTAAGACTTCTTTCAAGGGCAGTAGCTTATTCCACGTGTAACTCCGCCCTTTCAGTGGCAAATCTGGAGTTGGTTAGACGTGACGCAGCCCTAGCTACATCCACACTAGTGGATTCTAAGGTGAAGAACTCTCTTAGAGTCGCTTCGGTCTCAGGAGAACTTCTCTTTGACGGCAAGCTTTCCGCTATTTATGATAAAATAAAAAGAAAGCTAATGATTCTCTGTTGTTCAGATCTGCTCCTAAGAAGTCGGATACAGCAGACACGAATAAGACAGGCACTTCTGGGCCTAATGCGCCCAAGAGAGGTTCCTATAGAGGTTCCGGTGCGTCCTCTTGGTCTTATTCGAGAGACCGTCGGGATAGCGACTCTCGTTCGGGACGTCCTTCAGGACGGGACAGTCGGTCGGACGCCCCGAGGTCGACGAGGCGAGGTGCGGGTCGTGGAAGACGTGGTTTCTCCTACCGCAGGCCTCGCAGGTCCAGGAGGTGATGGCTTAAACCTCTATCACGTTCCGGTTGGCGGAAGGTTGTCGAGCTTTTCACAAGAGTGGGCGTCGATTACGGACGACCCTTGGGTGAGAGGAGTGACTTCAGAAGGTCTAAAGATATCCTTCAAACGAAAGCCTCCATTAACTCGAAGTCCAAAGTGGACTCATCTTCCGTCAAATCCACAGAAAAGAGACGCTCTGTTATCAGAGGTGCAGTCTCTTTTAATGAAGAACGCGGTAGAGGTCGTAGAAAACCAGGAATCTCCGGGATTCTACAGCCATCTGTTTCTGGTTCCGAAACCAGACGGCTCGTTCCGTCCAGTCATAGATTTGAGCTGGATAAACAAGCTGATCGTCGCTCCGAAGTTTTATATGGAGACGATTCGATCGGTCAGAGCAAGTATTCGGGTGAACGATTATGCAACGGGCATAGATCTCAAAGATGCGTACTTTCACGTCATGGTACATCCGACATTCCGAAAGTATCTACTCTTCGCAGTCCTAGGAGTGGTGTATCAATTCCGGGCGATGTGCTTCGGATTGAATCTAGCACCCTGGGCTTTCACTCGGGTAATGAACTCGGTAATGATCTACTTCCGAGCTCATTCGTCTGCGGTAACGTCGGCCTACCTGGACGACATTCTTCAGAGGTACGGCAACGAGTTAACGCTTCAGAACGATGTTCAGAATCTTCTTCTATTGCTCCGACGTCTCGTTTTTATAGTAAACGAGGAGAAGTCGGATCTGGTGCCGTCCAAGTCATTCACTCATCTGGGAATGACCTTCGAGACGCACAACAATCTCGTTCGTCTGCCGTTAACCAGAGCGAAATTAGTCAGTTGTTACGCTCGCTATTGTCTGCATGCAGACAAAGTCACGGCGAAAGAATTTATGAGACTGATAGGTCTGTGCGGAGCCGCCGCGGATCTCATTCCGATGGGGCGGTTACGCACACGTCCTCTTCAAATTTTCCTGACTCAGAATTGGAGTGTGAAAATTCATTCGCTCGATGTAGACGTTCTCTTGTCAGATCAAGTGAAACAAGAGATTCAGACTTGGGCAAACATTCAGTGGTTAACTCAAGGAGTTCCGCTGCAGTTGCCGGATCCGAGTTTTACCGTTATGACGGATGCCAGTCAAACAGGTTGGGGTGCATCATTAATCCCAATGGATTCGAGATGCCAGGGTCTTTGGGATCCGCAATTCCTGTGCAAGCACATAAACATCAAGGAAATGATGTCAATTTGGCTTGCGTTACGTCACTGGATGGACATTATTCACGATGCTCATGTCCAAATCCTATCCGACAATACGACAGTAGTGGCATATATACGGAATCAGGGAGGCACTCATTCAGTTCCGTTGTTCAATCTAACGGAAAGAATCCTTCTGTTTGCGTTAGAACATCACGTTCTTCTTTCGGTCCGTCACATACCGGGTCGTCTGAATGTGCTAGCAGACTCCCTTTCACGAAAGGGTCGCTTGTTGCCGTCGGAGTGGACTCTCAACAAACAAGTATTCAATCAGATTTGCTACCAATGGGAACGGCCAATGATAGACTTATTTGCGACACATCTCAACAATCAGTTGCAGACGTATGTGTCTCCGTGTCCGGATCCAAGAGCATTTGCAGTAGATGCTCTGTCGATCCCTTGGGACGGAATGATAGGATATGCGTATCCTCCAGCACCGTTAATTCAACAAGTATTGCTAAAGATAAAACAATCTCAATGCAAGATTCTGTTGGTAGCATCTCTGTCGCCACAGAGACCGTGGATAAATCTACTCAGGTGTCTGTTGTGGGACCTACCGCAGAAGCTTCCTCCACGGGAGGATCTTCTTTCGCTGGGGAAATCGCGCCAACTCCATCACAACCCGCAAGGTCTCAACCTTCACGTTTTTCCGTTGTGCGGTCCTTCTTGCATGGCAAGCACTTTACAGGACAAGCAGTGGACGCGATTTCTAACTGTAGGAGGACCTCCTCTTCGCTAAACTATGCGGCTAAGTGGAAGGTTTTTCGTCGTTGGTGTAGGGATCATTCTGTAGATATATTCGATCCCTCTATACCAGACATTGCAAACTTTCTAGTATACTTGTTTGACGAAATCAAACTGCAGCCTGTTACTATAAAGGGTTATAGATCTATGTTATCTGATACCTATGCACATCATGATAGTTTACAAATTGGATCTAATGTCTCTTTATCGAAGTTGGTTAGAAACTTTTCGATAAATAGACCCAGAACTCTTAGATTAATTCCTAAGTGGAATTTAGCTTGGGTTCTCCTTAAATTGAAGGAAAAGCCATTTGAACCTCTTGGGACAGTAGATTTCAAATTCTTATTTTATAAGACAGCTTTTCTCTTAGCTTTCTCTTCTGCTAGAAGAGTCAGTGAGCTTCATGCACTATCGGTGGATGATTCTCATTATCGTAGTGTTGGGAACACTATCACCTTCACTACTAATGTGGGTTTTTTAGCTAAGAATCAGGCTCCTAATAAATATCCGGAACCTATTGTTATTAAGGCTCTTCCGTCTTCAGACGGGCGTAGGCCTTTACTCTGTCCTGTTAGAGCACTACGTATCTATAAACAGAGATCTCAGTTTATCAGAAAGGGACGGAAAAGTTTCTTTCTGTCTTTGATGCCTAATAGAAAGGACATTTCAGTCCATTCTATTGCTAGATGGATTCAGTTAACTATCCGTACTGCTTATGAAGATTTATCTTCTTCTCAGCAGTCTGTGCTTAAGATTTCTGCTCATGAAGTAAGAGCTCTTTCTACTTCCTGGGCTTATGCTAATAGTGTTGCTATTACAGATTTACTGAAGGCTGCTTATTGGTCTCAGCCATCCACATTTACGAATTTTTATCTCAGAAATATTGAGTCCATTTCTGGAGACCTGCATTGTTTAGGTCCGTTATCTGTTGCTCAGAATGTCGTCCACTAAACAGTTGCAACTATAGTTATGCAGGCTTTCTGTTCCGGCAGTGACTCCGTCCGGCTGCCCTCTTCGCTCTGGGCTATTTGACCCAGGGCAAGGGGAAGGGGGGGGGGGGGGGGGTGTTCCCTTAGGTCACCTGCTTTATAGTGAAAAGCAAGGGAATGCCTCCTCCAAGTCAGTATTTCTGAGTCGCTTCCGGGATGGTTTTAAAGTGTAATATTAATGTTTAAATTCATTCATGTCTTATTTTTAAAGTGTAGCTCGGTGTGAAGCATTTGTATATGTCAAGTGTCAAACGGGCTTTAATATACAATACTCAGACACTTTTAAATGACTATAAAGAGTCTCAATTCTCTGGACTACTTTATTTATTGGCTTGCTTTAAAAATAATTAGTATAAGGGTTATACTGGATGTTAATAGAGAACATGAATGTTATTGTGCTCAATTATTAAGGGTAGTGTATCTTTCTAATTTAATATTAAATAAGAAAGATACATGTAAAGCCTAATACTCCTTTTCTCCTTAAGGGGTTACCTCTTAACTATATAGTTGAGCTTATTGGATTTTCCTCTATGTCCTAGGCCCTCCAGCCTGTTTACTATTCAGCTAAGTCTGGGTCATTGGTACAGTATAAAAATGTTAAAAAATTTATAGTAATTTATATATTTTTTATACTTACCAATGACCCAGACGGGGATGGCCCTCCCTGGAGTTGGGAACTCTTGCCTCCCCGCTGAGTACATAGCGCTGACCAGGCACTGCCAGTAAGAATGATATTTGGCGCC
This sequence comes from Pictodentalium vernedei, assembly GCA_031216915.1. Taxonomy (NCBI): domain Eukaryota; kingdom Metazoa; phylum Mollusca; class Scaphopoda; order Dentaliida; family Dentaliidae; genus Pictodentalium; species Pictodentalium vernedei. The sequence goes on from CM062293.1 coordinate 33,486,782, forward strand.
AATTTCGGGACGTCTGCGTCACTGCGCATGCGCAGTAGAGGCGTAGTATGGAGGTCCTTTAGGACATGATTTCTTTTTGTTTTGGATGCAAATTTTGGGGATTGGGGGGCAAAATTTGTGTTTGGCCCTGGTTTTGTTAGAGTTAGCACCAGCTAAGTCTGGGTCATTGGTAAGCATAAAAAATATATAAATTACTATAAATTTTTTAACATTATTAACGAATTCTTGAAAGCCAAAGTCATTTATTTCTCAATTTTTACAATGCGGCTTCGATGTGTTATCTATCACAAATGAGAAGCGGCAGATTTATTACATTTTAAACGTGGAATGATGATCACTATCAATACTTTGGATAACCGATTGACGTTTTTTCAAATCGGTTAGGTAGGTAACTGGTTTCAAACCGGTTATCCGGTTAACCATTTCAGTACTAGTCACATATTTAGAGATACACAGTATTGAAATTTTGTGTTCATTGTCTGTATCGGTTCTTTTTTCTATGGTTTGGTATTCACTCTCAAATTATTTCATAATCTATTACATATAGAGTAATCGCTTGACTGGACTGGTTACAAGAAATAATTCATGAGAGGTGAGGATCGAGTGCGCATGAGTGTTTTACAATATAGTCCCTCGCCTCGAATGAATTATTTCACATAACCAGTCCAGTCAAGCGATTACTCTGTTTATTACTTTTCATTTTTAACGATAATTATATTATTTAACCCTTTACCTAACGTAACGGCCAAAAACGGCCAGCACTATTCTCAAAACTCAACAATTAATTTTCATTATTTTTTCATTTTTTGTCTCTAAAACATAGGTTATGACCCCTCATTGGAACGAGCTCATCGAGCTCATTCCAATGAGGGGGTCATAACCTATGTCTTTGAGACATAAATGAAAATAATAGTTATTCAAGAATTTTTTTTTGCAAGTGTCATCTACTTTTCATGTTAGATAAAGGATTAAAAAAAAAGCAAAAAATAACAATGAAGTCCCCATTACACCCATGGCAAAGCGTCTTCGATTGCACACACGGATACATGACCCAATTGTTGATTGCATAATTCTTGTGAAGTTATCATTTATAATCAAACCCGGGAAATCCCAGTAAATCACACTTTGGAAAGTACTAAATTTGTGTATGTGTGTCTGGGAGTGGGGAGGAAATGTAGCTAATGCCTTTGGGGTAAAGATCGCAAACCATTTAATTCATGGTATGGACAAAACATCTGAGTTTGATATCGAAACATCCCAAATTTTGTGCAGCAATGTGTTCGATGTGTGTGGTTTGATCTGGTTGGACCTTGACTTGTTGCTGACAAACATTAACCTAAAAAAGTTAAAAATCTGTTTCTCAGGCCCTCCTGCATGGTCCTTTTAGCTGCCGCACGCTCTCTTTTTATAACTAATTTATAACTAATGCAAACTTAAAAAAATAAAAATTAAATGGTTTTTGTCTGAAATTTTACCAAAGTTAATAAAATTGATTAATTTGTCCCTTGAGTGAGTGCAATAAGCTTTGCAGTGCTTTAGCATTGCGGAGCCTTTTACACTCAAGGGATGAAATACACCACCACCATCCATGCTATTCCACAGGTTATGATGCCTAAAACATAAAACAAACCAAGAATATGAACTTTTGATCGCAAAGAAATAATTACAAAAATAAAAAAATTAAAAAAAGCCTGCCTACATGCAATTTTACAAAAAATGGCCTGAGAAACAGAAGATTACTTTGTGGGACCTTATTAATATTAACTCACACTATCACAAAACAAAGCTTGATGTCAAAGCTGATGCATGTTTTATTTTTTAAACTGGTTCATTGTTTTCAATTTAAAACATGTAACAAGGAACAAGAACTTGAACAGAGGTATGCTCGGTGGTTGTTCCAGGTGAATAGAACGTGCACTTGCATTGCTTGTTATAGAAAATTAGCAGAGAATTGCCCCTTCTGTTATCAAGGGAAACATTTGATTGGCTCTTTTTATGAACTGTGTAACGTCAAAATGATAACACTTAGTCAAAATCAAATCAAACAATGGCGATTTTCACAAAAATTAACATGTTGAAAATTGAGGAAATTGATCATTTTTTCAATTTTATTCGATCTGATTTACAAACTAATGTTAGTTAATCCTACTTAACCCTTTACCCAACGCAGATGATATCAAAATTTATTATTTTAAGTATCATTTTTTTAAATTTTTCAAAAAATTTCAACAAAACCATATCATGTGACCCCTCATTGGAACGAGCTCAATGGGCTCGTTCCAATGAGGGGGTCACATGATATGGTTTTGTTGAAATATTTTGAAAAATTTTATTTTTTCAACTGCTCAATTTGCATATTACGCAGGCGGATGCAGGCGATTCGTTAGGTAAAGGGTTAACATTGATTTTAAATATGAGATAACTCATTTTCAAAAATATTTTAAATAGGGTTTGATGACCCATTTTTTTGGAAAGAGGAACAAGTCAAAAATGATTGCAGCTACAGTTTGTGTCAACTTAGCATGCTGATTGTCCAAATAGGGGCACGATGACACCGTGTACTTAGGCGTACTGCACGTCGATGATGCGCATGTCTTCAACCAATCTAACCCTGCCTGTGCTGCAGAGCGGAGTTATGATGTTGGGGAGCTGGCAGCTGCTTGTCGTTGCTCGGTGGTTCTCTCCGGCTTCCTCCACCAGCAAAACTGTCACGGTCTTGATTAGCCATTGTGCATAAATATGTGACCTTAAACATCAATAAATAAATAAATACTAAGCATGCTGCTTTCAGTGTTATCCTGTATTATTAGTCTGGTATCTCGGTTCAATTGATGTTGAGTCACCAGCTTAGATTGTGGATACTGGGATATGTCATCGAAATTGACAATATTCTGTATAAATAGCCTCGGCTTACATAATTATTGGTAGCTTTTTGATGGGAGCTCTTTTTGCCTTGGAACATCCCGGAAAATCCTTGAATTTGTCATCTCCAGTTGTCTCCAGCTAACATCTTGTTACAGTTATGAAAATGCATGTTTTCGCCAAGTATTAAATGTGTTCAGTGTAGCAGCGTAAATCAATTCACCTTTGAGTTATCTCCCTTATACCAAATGTGCACATAGTTGTACTTTTTCAGAAAGATCTCTTTCTAGGCTACCCAGCAGATTATATCACAATATAGAACCCTTAATACATCATTCATATACACTTGTCTGAATGAACCAGGTAATTGTTTGAAAGACATGTAAAATTGTCAAAATTCACTCACTAGACGGGTAAAAGTCTCCCAATTTCGTGCATGCACATCGAGAAAACAGAGTTATAGGCATTTTTCATTGTTTCTCAATTGTTTTATGGGAGGGGGGGGGCACGGTGGTCTTGCGGTAACCGGTTCTCGTCAGATCACCGAAGTTATGCAACGTCAAGCCCGGTTAGTCCTCGGATGGGTGACCGTCTGAGCGATCGATTCAGACTCCCACGCTGTGTCCTTGGGCAAGGCACTTAACCCCCATTGTCCACATGGGGGCACGATGATGCCGTGTACTAAGGCGTACTGCACGTCGATGGTGTGCATGTCTTCAACCAATCTAACCCTGCCTGTGCTGCAGTGCTGAGTTACACGATGTTGGGGAGCTAGCAGCTGCTCGTCGTTGCTCGGTGGTTCTCTCCGGGTACTCCGGCTTCCTCCACCTGTAAAACTGTCATGGTCATGATTAGCCATTGTGCATAAGTATGTGACCTTAAACACCAATAAATAAATAATTGTTTTATGGCATCGGCAGCTCAAAATTAATCAAGAAAAAAAGATGGTTTTCTTATTTATTTTTTCAAGAAAAGCACACCAAAAGAAGTTCATGATAAATTGTCTCATTTCTCACCTGTGAAAAATCAGCCCACAGTATGGTCTTGGTTACACAATCAACAAGCCTATGTGAACTTGACCTCTAATCAAAATGCATATAACCGTACACCACTTTCAACCCCCCAAACAGTAGATTTAGGGGAGCATATAAACACTGATGGTCACTATTTACTAGATCCACACCATCATGAAATCAAATAAGGTGCTAAATTCTCTGTTCTAGGAGGGGTATTCAATAACCCACAAGTGCTAACTTTTGAAGGAAACAAGACCTAAATAACAAAAGATAAAAAAAGCAAATCTGGAAATGAAGAGCTTACCTCATTACCCATTAGCAGGTTATTAGGGCTGAAACGGTTGATTCATTTTCATAACCGACTAACCAAGGGCTATAACCGGATAATATCCGGTTATCAGTGGCCTTTATTTCACTAAATATGGGATCAGAACTATAAGAATTGGAAAGCAGTATTCTCAAACTATTCCGTAGTATGTATACAAACGAACATATACATACTACGGAATAGTTTCTGCGATTACTCATTACTCACGGAAAATTAATGAAGTCTTGAACGCCAAAGTTGATTATTTCTCAGTATATAGAACGCGGCTTCGAGGTGTAATCTATCTCAAAGGTCAGGAGGCAGCTTTACTACGTTTTAAACGTGGAATGACGATCACTGTCGATATTTCAGATAACTGGTTGATGGATTTTCTGATCGGTTAGGTAGTTAACTGGTTTCAAACCGATTATCTGGTTAACCATTTCAGTACTACAGGTTATTAGAGATGGGCGGTATTGGAACTTTGAGTTTGGAGTCAGTTTTGGTATTTTTAAGGGGGTGTATCTCGGGTATCTGTTCGGTATTTGTTATCTGACTTGACTGAGATTTGCTGATAGTACCAAAGGGGAAGTCACAGGAAAATACAGGATAACAGGGTGTGCACATCCTTGAAAAGTCCTTGAATTGCAATCTTACTCCTTGAATTTTGAAAATTCAAAATTTGAAAAGTACTTGAAAATCCATCAGACTCCTTGAAAGTTCTTGAATTTTGCCCTACATCATTTTTACGTGTGTAATAGTGGACAGTTGAAACATCTCTTTTGCACTTGTTTTAGTTGAAAAACAAACAAAAAATTAACATAAACAATGGATAATTGATAAATGAATTAAGGTTCAGGCATTATTTAACTTGGTGTCATTCTGTAAGTACCATAATTTTGTTGCACAGCATTTTAGAAGCACCGTTTTCCAGAAATTTAGAAGGATGAGGTGGAAGACATTTTTAACTCTTTACCCAGTGTAACAACCAAAACCGGCCACCGCTATTCTCAGAAATGGCCAATTAATTTCAATTATTTTTTTCATTTTTGTCTCAAAAACATAGGTTATGTCCCCTCATTGGAATGGGCTCAATGAGCTTGTTCCAATGAGGGGTCATAACCTATGTTTTTGAGACAAAAAATTAGTTATTCAAGGATTGTTTTGCAAGTGTCGTCTGCTTTTCAGATAAAGGGTTAAAGTAGGTAAGGCTTCTAAAAATGGTTATATTCCAAATGTACATTTTAAAAAAAACGTGCTTGGAAAATGCCGATATGTCCTTGAAAATTCCTTGAATTTTTTTGGTTCTTGACTGTAAGAATCCTGAATAAGTTGTTCTTGCATCATTCTACCACAGCTCTACAAATGCCACTGCTAATGAGCTCAACAGTGGTATTCTTTTACAAACACAAAGCTACACTAAGTTTGTGGCTTCTTCTAAACAGACCTTAACCATTAAAGGTCTATTTGAGGCCTTTGCAATCCCAGGGTATCTGCCCTGACCATGTCATCTTCAGGAGCTCCTGCTGACAGTACACAAATTACCTGAGTAGTGATTTCTAGTGAAGTCTTAGGGCAATTGTCCAGGCCCTGGAGGGTTAACAAAACTGAAAATAAAATCAGTCACTTCTTTCATGAAAATGAGCCCTTCAACTGCTATAAACCCTCAACAAGCCTTTATAAATAGTGAATGTAGGAAAATTTAAAAATTCAGATGGTTTCGGTATTCTATGATTGGCTCGGTTTGTTTTTTTTTGTATCCCCATGATATCGATATTTTTATACTGTACCAATGACCCAGACTTAGCTGGTGCTAACTCTAACAAAACCAGGGCCAAACACATATTTTGCCCCCCAATCCCCAAAATTTGCATCCAAAACAAAAAGAAATCATGTCCTAAAGGACCTCCATACTACGCCTCTACTGTGCATGCGCAGTGACGCAGACGTCCCAAAATTGGCGCCAATTATCATTCTCTGTTTGGCCCTTCATCAGTCAACATCTCACTGATCTTTGTGCTTGTAAATCTCAGTTTAAAGGATGCCAGACACGTAATTTTTGGAGAAAATGTGATTCTAAGGAGGATAGAAGGAGGAGAGGAAAAAGAAGTGACAAAAAATAATCAGGGCTGTACTTAAAATTTTTGGATGAAATTATGTTAAGTTGCCTATTTTCGAGGCATGGGCCTCTTGTTGTCATTCTTGCTAATTGTTGCACTGCTTATTCAGTGTTTCCTCTCCCCTAGCCTTCTAAAGTCCCCCCTTGCAATTCTCCCATGCTTTTGGCATATTTTTGAGAAATTTCATTTCTAAAATTTCCTGGGAGAGTTGCTTGGTTACAGAATGTTTTCTGTTATTTTCCCCATAGTTACGTTTTCACCCAGGGGTGTATAACGTTTGTGTTCTGCATCTTCCATCTGATGTTCTGCAGATTCTCCCCTGGGAGTCTCTGTTTTGCATCAGATAGAGTGTAATTGATGACTGATTCCGGGCCAGTTTTTTCAGTGCCTGGAGTCATGTTTTCTGGTGTTTTTACACTGTTTGTTTTCATTGGCAACAGCCTTTTTTGAGGGGGGCTGTTTGCCTTTGCTGTAGTTTATCTCACTATAAGATACATTTATATTATCCGTAAGTGTCTCATTAATTATTTTATATAAATTTAAAATTTTTGACCACACTTTGCCATCGGATCCATCGGGGCTCAACGTTACTTTTCAGCAACTTGGGCTTCGCTGAAAAAATATTTTTTCAAAATTATTTTGTTTTGCAATTGTTTTTTCATTTATTAATGGATCATGTTGTTATGTATCTTTGTGTCAGGGGTTTTTGCGAGTAACTAGGACTTATTGTTGTTCTTTCACAATGAAGGGACGTTGTTCAAATTGTAATAGGAAGAAATCTTCCTCTGACTTTCATGATCATTGTATTAATTGTAGTCAGTGTTCTCGCATTAATCCCTGTCCTATATGTGAACATTGGGATGAGAAACATTGGAAACGTGTGTCACGATATGTTGTTTCTGGAGAAAGAACGATGCCGGCTCTTTCTCCGCAAGGTCACTCTACTCTCTCAGTTTCTATTTCAGAGGAACCAGAACAGGGTGATGTTTCCATGTTATCTTCTTCAAGTGTGCATCCGTCGTCACAAATGAATTCAGAGCTAGTGGCAAAAGTGCTCATGGAGATTAGACAAATGTCGTCCGCTAGCTCGCCCGGTGTAGCATCCATTCACCGAATGGTTCGGCAGCCGGGTTCGTCCGATGCGGTTCAAGAGGAAATTTTGGGTGATGCGAGCACTATAAACATAATAGATGCACACCCAGTGACGGCGGATAGTAAGCGAGAATGGAGGAAGCCTTTGAGTCCGGTTCCTAGCTCGTCCAGGTCCAGCCGGGCCGCGAGCGAGAGAGGCCCCTCTCTCGTACAACAACATCTGGGACCAGATGTTGTGGTACAAAATGTGTCTTTAGCGGAGCATACGTCCGTCGCTCGGGACGCTCCGTTGTATAAGCAGTCCGCAGAGACTGTTAAGGCTTCCTCTTCTCGTCAGCGCACACGACCGCACCTTGGCACCTTGACGCCGGACATTCTTGTGCAGATAGCACAGCTTATCGCAGCATCCCAGCAGCCGACAGAAACGGTGTCGGATCGAGAATTATCCGACGGCGCTGGGTCGGTACGCTCCGCCGGAGCATCGGGGGCGGACGACCGGGAACATCATGAGGTCCGACCGGATGGTGAAAGGGATATGGATGACTTGGAGCTATCCCTTTCGGAACAACATAAAGCTGCCGTGGACTTCATCCGGCACTTTCTCCCTCAAGTTGTTCCGTCGGGCCAGACTGCTGCGCTTCCGGACAAGAGAATTATAGCGTCATTGGACTCTGAATTTTTTGAGCGGTTCAGGGACATCGCTCCCGAGTTTCCGTCGCAGTCCAATAATGTTGCAAGAACATTTGAATTATTGAACGACGCTATATTTAAACTTGCTTCCAGGACGGGGAAAGCAGGTTTCTTGTCCGCTAATACTCTCAACCTGCCTTTCATTAATGCAAGGAATAAATTCGATACGGCAGGACAGGGTATACCGAGAGTTCCTCTGCGTATGGACGACGAGGCGGAAGACTTAGAGCTATCATTACCGTCGTCAGCTTCTATTCCAACCGCGGTGTTGGAAACAGCTATTGCGTCTAACAGAGCCAATTTAGATGCCTTATCTTACGCAGATCACCTTACTAAGGCGTTATCACTGCGCCTTCAGGGGAAAGAGTTTCAGGATATACAATCCTCTTTAAGACCTTTCAAGGGCAGTAGCTTATTCCACGTGTAACTCCGCCCTTTCAGTGGCAAATCTGGAGTTGGTTAGACGTGACGCAGCCCTAGCTACATCCACACTAGTGGATTCTAAGGTGAAGAACTCTCTTAGAGTCGCTTCGGTCTCAGGAGAACTTCTCTTTGACGGCAAGCTTTCCGCTATTTATGATAAAATTACAAAGAAAGCTAAGGATTCTCTGTTGTTCAAATCTGCTCCTAAGAAGTCGGATACAGCAGACACGAATAAGACAGGCACTTCTGGGTCTAATGCGCCCAAGAGAGGTTCCTATAGAGGTTCCGGTGCGTCCTCTTGGTCTTATTCGAGAGACCGTCAGGATACCGACTCTCGTTCGGGACGTCCTTCAGGCCGGGACAATCGGTCGGACGCCCCGAGGTCGACGGGGCGAGGTGCGGGTCGTGGAAGACGTGGTTTCTCCTACCGCAGGCCTCGCAGGTCCAGGAGGTGATGGCTTAAACCTCTATCGCGCTCCGGTTGGCGGAAGGTTGTCGAGCTTTTCACAAGAATGGGCGTCGATTACGGACGACCCTTGGGTGAGAGGAGTGACTTCGGAAGGTCTAAAGATATCCTTCAAATGAAAGCCTCCATTAACTCGAAGTCCAAAGTGGACTCATCTTCCGTCAAATCCACAGAAAAGAGACGCCCTGTTATCAGAGGTGCAGTCTCTTTTAATGAAGAACGCGGTAGAGGTTGTAGAAAACCAGGAATCTTCGGGATTCTACAGCCATCTGTTTCTGGTTCCGAAACCAGACGGCTCGTTCCGTCCAGTCATAGATTTGAGCTGGATAAACAAGCTGATCGTCGCTCCGAAGTTTTATATGGAGACGATTCGATCGGTCTGAGCGAGTATTCGGGGTGAACGATTATGCAACGAGCATAGATCTCAAAGATGCGTACTTTCACGTCATGGTACATCCGACATTCCGAAAGTATCTATGCTTCGCAGTCCTAGGAGTGGTGTATCAATTCCGGGCGATGTGCTTCGGATTGAATCTAGCACCCTGGGCTTTCACTCGAGTAATGAACTCGGTAATGATCTACTTCCGAGCTCATTCGTCTGCGGTAACGTCGGCCTACCTGGACGACATTCTTCAGAGGTACGGCAACGAGTTAACGCTTCAGAACGATGTTCAGAATCTACTTCTATTGCTCCGACGTCTCGGTTTTATAGTAAACGAGGAGAAGTCGGATCTGGTGCCGTCCAAGTCATTCACTCATCTGGGAATGAGCTTCGAGACGCACAACAATCTCGTTCGTCTGCCGTTAACCAGAGCGAAATTAGTCAGTTGTTACGCTCGCTATTGTCTGCACGCAGACAAAGTCACGGCGAGAGAATTTATGAGACTGATAGGTCTGTGCGGAGCCGCCGCGGATCTCATTCCGATGGTGCGGTTACGCACACGTCCTCTTCAAATTTTCCTGACTCAGAATTGGAGTGTGAAAATTCATTCGCTCGATGTAGACGTTCTCTTGTCAGATCAAGTGAAACAAGAGATTCGGACTTGGGCAAACATTCAGTGGTTAACTCAAGGAGTTCCGTTGCAGTTGCCGGATCCGAGTTTTACCGTTATGACAGATGCCAGTCAAACAGGTTGGGGTGCATCATTAATCCCAACGGATTCGAGATGCCAGGGTCTTTGGGATCCGCAATTCCTGTGCAAGCACATAAACATCAAGGAAATGATGTCAATTTGGCTTGTGTTACGTCACTGGATGGACATTATTCACGATGCTCATGTCCAAATCCTATCCGACAATACGACAGTAGTGGCGTATATACGGAATCAGGGAGGCACTCATTTAGTTCCGTTGTTCAATCTAACGGAAAGAATCCTTCTGTTTGCGCTAGAACATCACGTTCTTCTTTCGGTCCGTCACATACCGGGTCGTCTGAATGTGCTAGCAGACTCCCTTTCACGAAAGGGTCGCTTGTTGCCGTCGGAGTGGACTCTCAACAAACAAGTATTCAATCAGATTTGCTACCAATGGGAACGGCCAATGATAGACTTATTTGCGACACATCTCAACAATCAGTTGCAGACGTATGTGTCTCCGTGTCCGGATCCAAGAGCATTTGCAGTAGACGCTCTGTCGATCCCTTGGGACGGAATGATAGGATATGCGTATCCTCCAGCGCCGTTAATTCAACAAGTATTGCTAAAGATAAAACAATCTCAATGCAAGATTCTGTTGGTAGCATCTCTGTCGCCACAGAGACCGTGGATAAATCTACTCAGGTGTCTGTTGTGGGACCTACCGCGGAAGCTTCCTCCACGGGAGGATCTTCTTTCGCAGGGGAAATCGCGCCAACTCCATCACAACCCGCAAGGTCTCAACCTTCACGTTTTTCCGTTGTGCGGTCCTTCTTGCATGGCAAGCACTTTACAGGACGAGCAGTGGACGCGATTTCTAACTGTAGGAGGACCTCCTCTTCGCTAAACTATGCGGCTAAGTGGAAGGTTTTTCGTCGTTGGTGTAGGGATCATTCTGTAGATATATTCGATCCCTCTATACCAGACATTGCAAACTTTCTAGTATACTTGTTTGACGAAATCAAACTGCAGCCTGTTACTATAAAGGGTTATAGATCTATGTTATCTGATACCTATGCACATCATGATAGTTTACAAATTGGATCTAATGTCTCTTTATCGAAGTTGGTTAGAAACTTTTCGATAAATAGACCCAGAACTCTTAGATTAATTCCTAAGTGGAATTTAGCTTGGGTTCTTCTTAAATTGAAGGAAAAGCCATTTGAACCTCTTGGGACAGTAGATTTCAAATTCTTATCTTATAAGACAGCTTTTCTCTTAGCTTTCTCTTCTGCTAGAAGAGTCAGTGAGCTTCATGCACTATCGGTGGATGATTCTCATTATCGTAGTGTTGGGAACACTATCACCTTCACTACTAATGTGGGTTTTTTAGCTAAGAATCAGGCTCCTAATAAATATCCGGAACCTATTGTTATTAAGGCTCTTCCGTCTTCAGACGGGCGTAGGCCTTTACTCTGTCCTGTTAGAGCATTACGTATCTATAAACAGAGATCTCAGTTTATCAGAAAGGGACGGAAACGTTTCTTTCTGTCTTTGATGCCTAATAGAAAGGACATTTCAGTCCATTCTATTGCTAGATGGATTCAGTTAACTATCCGTACTGCTTATGAAGATTTATCTTCTTCTCAGCAGTCTGTGCTTAAGATTTCTGCTCATGAAGTAAGAGCTCTTTCTACTTCCTGGGCTTATGCTAATAGTGTTGCTATTACAGATTTAATGAAGGCTGCTTATTGGTCTCAGCCATCCACATTTACGAATTTTTATCTCAGAAATATTGAGTCCATTTCTGGAGACCTGCATTGTTTAGGTCCGTTATCTGTTGCTCAGAATGTCGTCCACTAAACAGTTGCAACTATAGTTATGCAGGCTTTCTGTTCCGGCAGTGACTCCGCCCGGCTGCCCTCTTTGCTCTGGGCTATTTGACCCAGGGCAAGGGGAAGGGGGGGGGGGGGGGGGGGGGGGGGGGGGGTTCCCTTAGGTCTCCTGCTTTATAGTGAAAAGCAAGGGAATACCTCCTCCAAGTCAGTATTTCTGAGTCGCTTCCGGGATGGTTTTAAAGTGTAATATTAATGTTAAATTTCATTCATGTCTTATTTTTAAAGTGTAGCTCGGTGTGAAGCATTTGTATATGTCAAGTGTCAAACGGGCTTTAATATACAATACTCGGACACTTTTAAATGACTATAAAGAGTCTCAATTCTCTGGACTACTTTATTTATTGGCTTGCTTTAAAAATAATTAGTATAAGGGTTATACTGGATGTTAATAGAGAACATGAATGTTATTGTGCTCAATTATTAAGGGTAGTGTATCTTTCTAATTTAATATTAAATAAGAAAGATACATGTAAAGCCTAATACTCCTTTTCTCCTTAAGGGGTTACCTCTTTACTATATAGTTGAGCTTATTGGATTTTCCTCTATGTCCTAGGCCCTCCAGCCTGTTTACTATTCAGCTAAGTCTGGGTCATTGGTACAGTATAAAAATGTTAAAAAATTTATAGTAATTTATATATTTTTTATACTTACCAATGACCCAGACGGGGATGGCCCTCCCTGGAGTTGGGAACTCTTGCCTCCCCGCTGAGTACATAGTGCTGACCAGGCACTGCCAGTGAGAATGATAATTGGCGCCAATTTCGGGACGTCTGCGTCACTGCGCATGCGCAGTAGAGGCGTAGTATGGAGGTCCTTTAGGACATGATTTCTTTTTGTTTTGGATGCAAATTTTGGGGATTGGGGGGCAAAATTTGTGTTTGGCCCTGGTTTTGTTAGAGTTAGCACCAGCTAAGTCTGGGTCATTGGTAAGTATAAAAAATATATAAATTACTATAAATTTTTTAACATCAGTTCGGTTTTTCAGTATATTGCACATCCTCTACAGGTTATGCTTATGAGATGGTGGTAACCTACATGAAATAAGTGTGATGCCATTTCCACTTCTCTGTTTTTTTTACGACTCCAACCATGCTACTTATGTCTCAAAAGAATTTCCACCAAAATAAATTGTACCAACTAACACGTGATCTTGATTTAGCAAATTCATACGTTATTTGTTGCTATTTATTTTAGGAAATTCTGTTAACCCTTTACCCAACATAATGGCCAAAACCGGCCCAGCACTATTCTCAAATATCACCAATTAATTTTCATTATTAATTTTATTTTTTGTCTCAAAAACATAGGTTATGGCCCCTCATTGGAACGAGCTCGTCGAGCTTGTTCCAATGAGGGGTCACATAACCTATGTTTTTGAGACAAAAATTGAAGAAAATTAGTTATTCAAGAATATGTTTTGCAACTGTCATCTGCTTTTCAAATTAGCTAAAGGGTTAAGATAGATTCAGGCATGTCAAAGTACTGCCAGTACCAACATAACCGGTACCGGGACGGGACAGAGCCTGTCCCACCAAAACCGATACTGGGACAAATCAACAACAGGATGACATATCGCAATCAGATGGCAGAAATTTGCATTTAAACCATGCCAGTCGCCAAGTTCGCAAGACAAACATGGCATCGTCCAATTATTCTGCGGTGACATCAAAGTAATCATAAAGCACGAAGATCGGTCTTTATGATTACTTTGATGTCACCACAGAATAATTTCTTTGAAGTTGCCGATGACGGCGCTTCCAGTGTCTTTGATGCGACATATGAAAAGTCAAAATGCTTGGCCTTATCGAGTTGTGGTGCAGACAGAACATGCACCTGTAGAGTGTTTTGATGTGTTCATTCACAAATAACTTAAAAGTATGTTGTGCAAGTGTGTCATACATGATTATCAGCCAATTTACCCTCGTTAAATTATGAATTTCCCCATAAAATAATTTTGTCCCGGTACCGGATAGTTGCCTGGATAGATGCAATATGCAACAATTGTATGTGCAGTGCAGAACCTATGTGGATGAAATGTGGAAACAATGGGTTAAGTTCGTCACAAAATCTGCAAGAACATGCAGGATTAGGAATTAACTTATCTGGTTTGGTTTTGTTGTAAGGCCTAAAAAAGTTACAAATTTGTTTCTCAGGCCCTCCCACATGGTCCTTTTGGCTGCCACATGCTCTCTTTTTATAACCAATGCAAACATTAAAAATATATTAAATATGTCTGATATTTTTACCCAAGTTAATAAAATTGAGAAATTTGTCCTTTGAGTGCAATAAGGCTTTGCCTTGCTTTAGCCTTGTAAAGCTTTCTTGCACTCAAGTGACAAAATTCACCACCACCCATGCTACTCTGTAGATTATGAGGCCTAAAACATAAAACAAACCAAGAAAATGATCTTTTGATGGCAAAGAAATAATTACAAAAATAAAAAATAAAATAAAAAACCTCCTGCCCACATGCAGTTTTACTAAAAATGGCCTGAGAAACAGAAGATCTACTTTGTGGGACTTAAATAAACTTCCTCTTTCCATTCAATAACTTCAGTTTCCTTTTGTGTACAAAACCCTTATGTCATACACAGATTGCCCATAAGGTGTTGATGATTGGGATTCTGTCTTGGGGGGGGGGGGGGGGTCAATAGGTTCATGATCACTGATTACTCTAAATTTTCTTTGCTTTGCAGCCCTCAGTTTTAACTGGTTAAGTGCTAGAAGCCACTATCAGGGCTTTTGAGAAATTTGTGGGTACCAGAGCAAAAGCCATCTTTTTCCTTGCTCATGTTTCATATTCAATCAAACACAAATAATATTTTGTTGATACAAATTTGTTTTATCACAAATTATTGAAGAGTGCCTGAGGGCACTCTTCAATAATTTGTAATAAAACAAATTTTGCTGAACAAATTTATATCACCAAAAATAATGTAGCCCTCAACCAGTTAATGAACAGTTCACTTCTAAGAATGGTATGTACAGAATGACCTTTGGTTGATAGGAAACTATAGGTGGGAGGGGTACCTTTGTGCACATTGAGCTTGTTCCCAGGAGAGATTATAGAGTGTACTCTTTTACCCTTACCTGTCATCACAGCCATAACTGACCAAAAATAAAGAGAAATGTTTTGGTTCTCAGGCGGGAATGCAGTGGCTCAGTGGTAGACTGTTGGACTTCTATCCTAGAGGTCCCGAGTTTGATCCCCATCCCATTGTGTCCTTAGGCAAGGCACTTATCCCATTGTCTACATGGGCCACGATGACTCCGTGTACTGAGGCATACTGCACGTCGATGGTACACATGTCTTCAACCACTGTAACCCTGCTTGAGCAGAGCTTGAACAGAGTTAGAATGTTGAGGAGCTGACAACTGATCATCGATGCTCGGTGGTTCTCTCCTGGTACTCTGGCTTCCTCCACCTGTAAAACTGTCATGGTCATGATTAGCCATTGTGCATAAGTATGTGACCTTAAACACCAATAAATAAATAAATAAATATGTGTGAAAAGACAGCCAATACCTTCATAAACTATGTTCAGTATATGCAAGAAAAAAATAAAAATAAACTCCACCCTTACTAATTTGAAAATAAAATTACCTGAGAATCAATTACTGGGGTAGTTTATTTTGTGTGGTCAAACCAGCCAATACCATACACAAAATCACCATTTAATTTATTTTTTTTTGGCCTCCCAAACATAGATTTTGACCCCTTATTGGAACAAGAACATCAAGCTTATTCCAAAGAGGGTTTATAATTTGTTTTGAAGATGAAAAATGAAAATTTATAAATTTCTAAAGAATGTGTTATGCATATAGGCATCATATCTGGATTCTGCAGCACTTAGGAAATTTAACAAAGAGATGGCGATATGAAAGGGGAGGGCAAACAACAGTAGCCCAAAGCAGTTGTGGTTGCTATTTGGAATGAGCATAGGTAATTCTGTCGAAGTTACATTTTTTTTTTATTGTTTATGATGAGTATAACTAAAGACAGTCTGCATACTGTGGTACATGTAATGCAGTTGTTTCTAGGCAAGTCTTGGCTGCCTATATAGGCAGCCAAGACTTGCCTAGAAAGAACTGCCAAGGCATTTAGAATGTAATTTGGAAGTTTTCCCCAGAGCAGCTTGATGGGGCACCTGTTCTATTGCAGTAAAAAGTGCTTAAAGTCTGAATTATGCCCCTGATGGTTAAAATTCAGTGAGTTAATTTTATAAGGTATGCACTTTCTATATATTCTGTGTGTGAAAAGACAGTGGAAAGCCTCTCAATACATGCTCATTAGGTGAAAAAAAAAATTGAAATGAAAAATAAAATCCTCCCTCACTGATTTGAAAATAAAATTACCTAAGAATCAATTAGTTTATTTTGTGTGACCTAACCAGCCAATCCCATCTACGAAAATCATCATTTCATTTTTTTTCATTTTTTTTTTTTATTTTTTGCCTCCCAAACTTAGACTTTGACACCTTATTGGAACAAGCTCATTAAGTTTATTCCAATGAGGGGTTATAAGCTATGTTTTGAAGATGAAAAATGAAAATTTATAAATTTCTGAAGAATGATTCACGCATATATAGGAATCATATCTGGATTCTGCAGCTCTCGGGGAAATTTAACAAAGAGAAGGTCTTGAGGTTTCCAGTGAAGTGCAGTAGGTAGAATTTAATAAAGCATTCTTCTGAAATTATTAATTACTAGCGGGTGTTACCCGGCGTGGCACAGGAGAAGATGGTTATATCAGCCATTTTCGAAATAGAAGGTCAAGGTCACCAATTTCAAGGTCAAGGTCACCTCGCACGGGTACCCCGATAAAGTCAAAATGATCGATGGGTCAATGTACCCGCACATATGAAATTTTAGTCCGATCTGCCCAGCCATTTTTTAAATAAAAGGTAAAGGTCACCAATTTCAAGGTCAAGGTCACCCCGCATGGGTACTCGATAAAGTCAATATGATCGATGGGTCAATATACCCACACATATGAAATTTTAGCCCGATCGGCCCAGCGTTTTTGAAATAAAAGGTCAGGGTCATCAATTTCAAGGTCAAGGTCACCCACACGGGCATGGAACCCATCCCATGTTACTCGCAGGGACGAATTACCCCTGTATACAAAATTTGAGATCGATCGGTCGAGAAACAGAGGAGTTCACCCGGAACAAAGACAGATAAAGGGACAGATAGAGAGATATAGATACAGACATGCGCATTTATATATTAGATTGAGTAGTCTGTGTGTTCTGTTCTAAACCTGTGTATCCTTGGTTAACTTGCAATTTCAACCCCCCATGTTGCCACTTGCAATGAAAATTCATAGTTATTCAAGAGATATTTGTTTGCAAGTGTCATACTCTGGTAGCATAAGGCAAGGCTTAAGAATTTGTTTAAAAAAAATTCTTAAGCCTTACCTAACACTAACACACTACCAGATTATGACTCTTGCAAACAAATTTTTCTTTTTAAATATACAAGTGCCTTCAGCATTTATGTTATGGGAAGGGTTAATTGAAAGAAAGGGAGTGCGGTGGCTCAGTGGTAGACTGTTGGACTTCTATGCTAGAGGTCCCGAGTTCGATCCCCATCCGGCATGACCCGCGTTGTGTCCTTGGGCAAGGCACTTTATCCCAGTTGCCTGGGGGCACGATGACGCCATGTGCTAAGGCGTACTGCACGTCAGTGGTGCACATGTCTTCAACCACTGTAACCCTACTTGAACGGAGCTTGAACAGAGTTAGAATGTTGAGGAGCTGACAGTTGCTTGTCATTGCTTGGTGGTTCTCTCTGGGTACTTCAGCTTCCTCCATCCGCAAAACTGTTATGTTCACGATTAGCCATTGTGCATAAGTATGTGACTTTAAACCCCAATAAATAAATAATAAATTGAAAGAAAACTAATTTGATTCTTATTCATTGATGGCTTATCTCTAATTATGAAGTTTATCCTTTTCAATATTGCAGAAAGAAGACATAGAGATGATGATGACAGGTTCGTAATTTATATTTTACATGCCCCTATTAGAGCTGAACGATATTAAAATGTCAAGTTCGGTATTGGTATTTTTAGAATGATTTACCTTGGTATCGATACAGTATTCGGTATCAACAGCCCACACAATCCTGGTATAAGAGGTCCGACACATCCGACTCAGTTATGCGTTTATCAGACAGCCAGTTGCTTGTGCCCATCACTCTGTCTGCGGCAAATTCATAGTTGAGTGGGCAGTGACGCATGGGGATGGTGGGTGAATTATCACTCACCTCTATTTTTGTTTGAAAGTAGAAATCCAAAACAGTTCATTTCCCCTCATCGTAATACACGACAATCATTTACGAATTCCATATACCACATTATAAAAATTCAGTGCAAAATAAAAACATAAAACAAGGATTTTGTAGATGGACACTTTCCCAGGGCATTACTGACGCAACGTATTGAACAGGCAGTGCTTCCTCTTGATTTGAATTTCCGTTTTCACAGTTGTCAAAAGCAACCCGAATTCAGTGTTTTCAATTGAAGTACTGTCGTCACACTGACTTATCAATGATATGGTATAAACCCTTCAAGATATGTGTAAATTCTCATTAAACTGCTTTCAGTGGAGTGAAAATTACTGTTTGCGACTGATGCTAAAAAAAAAGGGTCTCTAAATGTCCGTCAGGAGTCAGTTTGTACCTGTCATTTTGTCCGGCACCCCGAAAAAATTATATCCAAGCTTGAGCATACATATACTCACACCAATACTGATATTGAATGGTATTTTTTTTTATATACTGCCCAGCACTAGATCCCTATTTTACAGCAGATGCAGCTGCCGAATTGTCAGAATGTTGGAAGTAACATGGGTACTCGTCATTTGATGTAACTGAAAAGCTGAGAGAAAATACCCCCTTGGTATTTTCTCTCACCCTTTTTTGTTACACCAAATTACTGGTGGTGACTACCTTCAGAAATACGCAGTCCATGAGCTCTTCTTGTCATGAATTTTCCATAATGTTCTGTAGTTTGCCCTTTTATTTTTAACTAATGTAACACCTGTGTTGGAGAATAGAAAAATATGCCCCTAGAAAAGTGGGGTTACCGGAAAAAAGAGTTATCTGGGGAAAAACAAATGAACAATTGAGGCTTGTGCACAAGCCTGGAAATAAGCTGACTGTCATCTGCAGAATGAGGTCCCCATAGAGTGAATTTGGTGATGCTACCCTGCACAGCAGGATAGCATCACCAAATTTACCCTCTGTGAACCTCAATCTGAATCAAGGTCTGAGGACAAAACAGAAAGAGGTACCCAAAGGATAAATTGGAGGATTAGTTATTCAATAATTTTGTGTTGTCTGTGTTTCATGTTAGGTAAAGGGTTAAGGCCAAGCAATAACTTTTTTTCCTGAAAAAATAACAAAAACTGCTAGGGAAGAATTCATAATTTTGAGTAACACTGATAACTTAATAAATACCCAAATAGACATAGTAACATGGAGGGACCGATCAGTGTTTCAGCTAATTTAAGACATACCAGAAAAAAAACTTTCCTTGAGTTTCACTACCTTTTTCGTGACAGTAGGCTTGAACATTTTGCAGTCATGAATGCCAGTGACGTTCTCACATTATTACTTGACTATGCATCATATCATAAAATATGGACTGGGGACTTTATAATAAATTAAGAGGGAAATGAAACGACTGAAATCTGATATATCTATTTATTTATAAGCGTTTAACCCTTTGTTACTTTTGTACATGTTATTACGTACGAAATCTTTTGTTTAATTTAAACCTTTGATACTTTTGTAAGTGTTATAACGTACAAAAGATACTTTGTGGTCATTTGTTTTGTTATTATTTTTCGATTTTTTAAAGTTTTAACCTCGGATTCCTATTTTCTCCCGAATAGTGCTCAGTGATAAACGTTGAGCCAAATGTTATCGCAGCTTAAAATACTAACATAATCCTGCTGTCAAGATTTCTTAACTGGTTGAGTGCTAGCCACTATCAGGGCTTTCCAAAAATGAGGATACCAAAGCAAAAGCCAACACCTTCCTTGCTTATATTTCATATTCAGTCAAACACAAATAATATTTTGTTTATAGAAATTTATTTTATAACAAATTATTGGAGAGTGCCTGTGGGCACTCTCCAATAATTTGTAATAAAGCAAGTTTTGAAAGACAAATTCAGATCTCCCAAAATAATCTAGCCCTCAACCAGATAATCACTAATGTGAAAAAATATCTTGTTATTTGTACTTTAGACGTTTGACGTCGAATTTTGAAAAACGTTGAAGAAACTGAATTCCCAGTTACGTTTGAACGTCAGGATAATTAAAGTCTCAAAGGGTTAACCCTTTGAATCCTGGTGGTATCCATGTCAGCAACATAACTGAAAAGAAAATCAGTCACTTCTTTCACGAAAATGATCACTTCACTTGCTGTCAAGCCTCAATAAAGCCTTATAAATAGCGAATGTAGGAAAATTTGAAAATACAGTTGGTTTTGAAACCAACATAGGTTACGACCCCTGAACAGGGTTTTTTGGTATCGCCTTGATATCGGTATCAGTTTGGTTTTTTGGTATGTTGTACATCTCTAATCTATGACAAAACATAGATATAAAGTGAAGTATATATAGAGCTGAAACGGTTAACCCTTTACCTAACATGAAGAGCAGACGACACTTGCCAAAAATATTCTTGAATAACAAATTTTTTAAATTTTTTGTCTCAAAAACATAGGTTATGACCCCTCGTTGGAATGGGCTTGTTAAGCTCATTCCACTGAGGGTCATAACCTATGTTTTTAAGACGAAAACTGAAAAAAATCATGAAAATTAATTGGCAATTTTTGAGAATAGCGCTGGCCGGTTTTGTCCGTTACTTTAGGTAAAGGGTTAAAGGCTTTTCTTGATTGATTAATCACATGGATAAACCTTGGTTAACCGATTAATCACTTGCCCTTATAGGTAGCTGAATAATTGATGTACCGTTGATGATTTATAGCCTTAATCCTTTACCCAACGTGAAGGACAAAATCAGCCAGCTCTGCATACAAAAATCTCCATTCAGATTTTATTATGTTTTCAATTTTTGTCTCAAAAACATAGCTTATGATCCCTCATTGGAACAAGCTCGTTCCAATGAGGGATCATAAGCTATGTTTTTGAGACAAAAATTGAAAATTTTTAGTAATTCAAGAATCTATTTTGCAAGTGGCGTCTGCTACCCGCATTGGGTAAAGGTTAACTTCAGAATGCCCAGTTTCAGCTACTGATACAGTATAATGATCATGCAAGTGAACAAGTATGTCATCACGTTACTTGCATGCTTTATTCTGTCTCATATAATTGATATGAGTCAGTTTGACAATGTTTGCTTGTTTTGGAGCAAGTTAGTTCCTTTGTGAACCCAGAAAATACAGTAGTTCCAAAGTAACTGTTAAACGATCAATTACTTTTTTGATCGGTCAAGACATTAATCATTGATTAATTGATTAATCAGTTAACCATTTCAACTCTAAGTATATATAATGTATTTTTATCACATTGTTTGTATACCACATCCCTGCGGGAACCCTGGGAAATGAAGCAGTACCTGTTCACTACGGAAAACAGGCTCTGTTTTACTGGTAAAATGGGATCCAGTGCTTGGGAGGTGCAAACCCACTCTGAAATGGGCAACATGGCTTATTAACACTCACCCTTGGTCTTGAGGTGATACTCATGTTGTGGTGATGATTATCCATTGTGCAAAACTATGTGACCTTAAACACCATTAAATAAATAGAGGATATAGAATGAGTGTTTTTCTCATATAATATTTATGAAACAAGTCTAAGAATTTTCTGTTTGGGCGAGCCTCTGAGTTTCAGAAATATTATATGAGAAAAACACTCATTTCATATTCTTTTTATCATATGACACACACACACACACACACACACACACACACACACACACACAAATTAGCCACTTAGTATGACTTTTTAACCCATCACCTAACTTGAGTTGCAGACGGCACTTGGAAAAAACATCCTCGTATAACTAAAAATTTTCACTTTTTGCTTCCAAAACATAGGTTATGACCCCTCATTGGTACGAGCTCATCAAGGTCGTTCCAGTGAGGGGTCATAACCTATGTTTTGGAAGCAAAAAGTGAAAATATAAAAAAATGAAAGGCATTTTTCTTGTAGGTAAAAGATTAATACAATATAACCCACCCTAAATAGGACAGATAACATAAATTCTCTCTACTGAAATTATGCAAATGTGACCCAGTTGTATTTTGTTTAGCCAATCAAATTGTCCAGTTTTGAAATTGAGCAATGAAAGCTCCCGGCTCTAATTATGCAAATTATGAAAATGTGGCCCAGTTGTATTTTGTGCAGCCGATCAAATTGTCTAGTTTTGAAATTGACCAATGAAATTGATGGAAGGCTTTATTTATCAATGATTAAGATGAAAACAAAATATCAAATGTTTTAAAGTGAACAAAACGGACGAGTCATATGATAAATAAATAATATTGTATAGCACATGTAGTGTGCAAGAAACTTTTATTACTTTCTGTGGCCTTATGTATATTTATTGTTATTTGTTTATTGTCAACAGAAGGAAGAGTAAAAGAAGTAGACGAGAACACAGAGGTCATGATGATCGACACAGAGACCGAGATCGAGAACATCGTAAAAAGGATCGTAGAGAACGTGATAGAGATCATGATAGAGATGACAGTAAATTATCCAAAAAGGAACTGGAAATCAAGGAAGCCAATGAAATGCGTGCAAGACTTGGCCTTCCTCCTCTGCGATGACATTTCATTGGACTATGGCATTGCAGAGACAACTTTTGAACTCATTTTAATTAATCATTTCCCCCCCAATAAATATCACCATGAAAAGACAAAACTGTTCAGTTCATTACACTGGTTTCTTTTTTTCATGATAACCAACAATTCGGCAGTCGACTGTAAGTGCATGTGAACCTGCGACCGCCATGAATGTTTAACCCTTAAGGGAATGGAGATTTTTATACATTTTTGATATACATTGAAAGTAATCATCCAGTGGATTTGCTGTTACTTCTAGTCAAGTCTTGGCTGCCTGCACAGGCCGTCAAGACTTGTCTAGAAACAGCTGACAAGGTACTTAGAAAACAAATTTTGAGTTCACCCAAACAGTGCATGTTGGGTCACCTGTTGCTTCGTATTAAAAAGTTATCAAAGTCAGAATTACCCGGTAGGTCCTAAAGGGTTAACCCTTTACCTAACGAATCGACTGCATCTGTTTACAAATTAGATAGTTGGAAAAAACATTATCGTAAAAAAATTTCACCAAAACCGTATCATGAAATCCTCTCATTGGAATGAGCTCATTCCAATTGTGATTTATTGGATGGGTCAACAAACTAACATGAGTTGTTCATTGAGTACTTCCGTTTGATTTGAGGACTTTGTTTGTTTGATCTTGAACAGTTTCTGATTATAAATGAACAGGGGCATCGCAAAGATGTCTGATTGGGTTGGGGGTTTGTTCCAACTGTGAAATGGAATAATATTTGATCACAAACCAGAAGATGATTAAACTTAACCACACTGACTTGTGTGTTAACAGGCTGATGGGGAGTGCGGTGTCTCATTTGTAGATTGTTGGACTTCTATGCTAGAGATCCAGAGTTCGATCCCCGTACAGGACCGTGCTGTGTCCTTGTGCAAGGCACTTTATCCCTGTTGCCTACATGGGGGCATGATGACGCCGTGTACTAAGGTGTGCTGCACGTCAGTGGTGCACATGTCTTCATCCGCTGTAAGCCTGCTTGAGCGGAGCTTGAACAGAGTTAGAATGTTGAGGAGCTGACAGTTGCTTGTCGATGTTCAGTGGTTCTCTCCGGGTACTCCGGCTTCCACCACCCGTAAAACTGTCACAGTCATGATTAGCCATTGTGCATAAGTATGTGACTTTAAACACCAATAAATAAATATATATAACAGGCTGATATATAACTTCCTTAAAATAGGTGATTAGAAAACCTTGGGTCATGTTTGCATAGTCCATTTTATTTTAACCGTTTACTTAGTGAATCGGCCACATCCACGCACCTAATACAGAAATTGAGCAGTTGAAAAAAAAAAAATATCATGTGATGGTTTACTGGAACAAGCTCGTTGAGCACGTTCTAATGAGACTTCACATGATATGGTTTTGTTCAACGTTTTTGAAAAAATAGACTTCATGAGCATTCCTCATGTTTGGTCATGCCGGGTTAGAAACACATCACATTTGTAGGGGTGCACGGTATATCGATAAACCGATATATACCGGTATTCA
Source organism: Pictodentalium vernedei (assembly GCA_031216915.1). Lineage (NCBI taxonomy): Eukaryota > Metazoa > Mollusca > Scaphopoda > Dentaliida > Dentaliidae > Pictodentalium > Pictodentalium vernedei. Next base: position 33,511,053 of record CM062293.1, read on the forward strand.
AACCAATATCAATTGAATACCGGTGTAATTACAACAATATCGGTTTATCATCATTATTTATTTACCCAGAATTTAATTTTCAAGATGTCTTGAGTTTTTTAACTGTATCCCCGAATGAATAATATTATTCCTTTATCCAAGGAATCGTCTGCTTGTGCCCTCATAATATACAAATTCAGCCATTGAAAAAATAATTTTCAAAAATTTCAACAAAACAATATCATGTGACCCCTCATTGGAACGAGCTCGTTGAGCTTGTTCCAATGAGGGGTCACATGATATAGTTTTGTTGAAATCTTTGGGAAAATCTGATAAACTAATTTTGAAAATAATAAATTTTGATATCGTCTGCGTTGGGTAAAAGTGTTTCAAACCGCATCATCAAGGCGTGCTAATTTGTTCCGGCCGTGATGCCTCGAGTCTTGACACAGTTTTCGATATACCGGTATACCGCGATATTTTTTCGAATACCGATACCGCCGGTATTCAGTTTTGAGTATTGTGCAGCCCTACACATTTGTTTCCAAAACAATAAACGTGTGGGGCAAAGTAGGGAGCCAACGGTGGCGGTTACCGTAAACATGTCCCTCATTTCCTTTAATATAACTGAATTATGCATACACCTATGACACTGGTATTGTCAATACTTTTTTTATCAATGCATTTTGAATATTGAACTTTCAAAATGGTAGATAAGCTTTGCTTTGCAAAGCAACAGAGAGACGCTACTTGATTCCGACTCTACACAGTCTCATGTCAATGTGTTCTTCTTAACCTAAAGTTTTGTTTTCAACTCAGTTTACCATATTAATAATAATATTACAATTGATACTTACTATAAAACTTAATTTTAACACAAATGATCAAGCGCATAATATACGAATATCTATTTATTTAATGCTGAATCAAGTTCACATCTGCCATTTTCTGACCAGGATTGTGCCTCTTAATTAATCCATGTGTATTTATTTTTACTCTTAGAAGACAGGAGTCGAGTTTTCTTGCCTGTCATGTAATACGGCAGGTAATCTTGCTGTGACGGTTCGACTATCTTTGGGCTGGGGGAGAAATAAACACTGAGAGAGGTGCTTTTCGTCAAGTGTCAGGCAGACGACACTTGCCTAGAAGCACCGGCTTTACTGTAAGTTTGTCATGGTATGTCATGTTCAATAAATCCATTCTGATTCCCTGTCTTCTAAGAGTTAATGCTGAATTGAGTTCATATCCGCCATTTTCTGACCAGGATTGTGCCTCTTAATTAATCCATGTGTATTTTATTTGGATTAACCCTTTACCCAACACAAACAATATCAAAATTTATTATTTCAAATATCATTTGTTCAAAAGTTTCAAAACATTTCAACAAAACCATATCAAGTGACGCCTCGCTGGAACGAGCTCGATGAGCTCGTTCCCGTGATGAGCCACATGATATGGTTTTGTTGAAATGTTTTGAAAAATAATATTTTTTCAACTGCTGAATTTGCATATTACGTGGGTGGATGCGAGCGATTCGTTGCATAAAGGGTTAACACATGGATTAATTATTAGCCACAATCCTGGTCAAAAAATGGCAGAATCCATGTATTTGTTTTGGGTGGTCATGATTAGCCATTGTGTTGAAATATGTGACCTTAAACACTAATAAATAAATAAATTTGACATATACGCCCTCTCACGTGACACAACATTGTGTCTTGCTTCTCTCCTCTATTGAAAAAAATAATATTTATAATATTAAATATTGGTATCATGTGTGTTGGTTAAAGGGTTAATGTAACTATAATTTTTTATCTGAATACTCGTAACTTGCTGATTTTAACTGGTAGAGTTTTGGAAGCCCATATACAGGTTTTACTCTAAAGGGCAGCAAGCCTGGATATAATTTTTTGGGGGTGCCGAACAAAATGACAGGTACAAACTGACTCCTGTCGGACATTTAGAGACCCTGCCGAACAGGGGTAAAATCTTACTGGCAAAAAATAGGTGCCATCCACTGAAATTAGCTCCGGGTTTGACATTCTAATTATAATTAAGAAAATATAGCACATACCTTCAAGGGTTTATACCATATCACTGATAAGTCAGTGTGACGACAGTACTTCAGTTGAAAACACTGCATTTGGGTTGCTTTTGACAATTGTGAATATGGAAATTCAAATCAAGGGGAAGCACTACATGTTCAATATGTTGTGGGAGTAATTCCCTGGGAAAGTGTCCATCTACAAAATCCTTGTTTTATGTTTTTGTTTTGCATTGAATTTTTATAACATGGTATACAGAATTTGTAAATGATTGTCGTGTAACATGATGAAGGGAAAAATAGAAGTGAGCGATAATTCACCCACCCTTCCCACATGTCAATGCCCACTTAACTATGAAAATTGGCCTCAGACAGAGTGACTGGTGCAAGCAACTGGCTGTCTGACAAATGTACAACTGAGAAAGACTCTGTCCATGTCTGCACTCTTATATCCAGGCTTGAAGGGTAGGTGCTGCCACAAAAGGCTTCATATTTTCTGGACAAATGAAATTATTTAGTCTATATGGATTTGCCTTGTACAATTTATGGGAGAGTGCCTATAGGCACTCGCCCATAAAATGATACAAGGCACACACATGATCACGTTTTGCCAAGCAAAGATAATTCAGCACTATACCAGTTAAATGATCCATTAGACTGGTTTCAAAATTCACAGAATCATTTTTGATGGTGGGTTTGGTATTCCAAGTAGAACTGCATCATGAGTCCAGAATGTTTTCTATTTTTATTGGGGTTTAACAACACTTTCAACAGCCAGTGTCACCTCAAAAGGGCCAGCCGCAGCACCTGGAAAGAACCGAGCATCAGCGTGCAGTATAGCTTAGTACACAGTGCCACTGTGCCTCCACATGGGAAAACAGGATTAAGTACCTTACCCAAGGACACAATGCAGTTACAGTAAAACCTGTCTTGAGAGAGGAAAAGGAAGGAGGAGGTGTCTTAACTCCGTCTGGGCTTCTTCCAGCTCATTTTCTTTGGAGGTGGTTGAGATTGTGATGTGGAAGTCGACGATGTTGAGTTTAGTGTTGAGTTTAGTGACTGGATTGCGTCTAAATCCTTTTTGGAATTTGCCTTAGGATTTTTCCCTGAACTCGTGGGTTTCGGAGGCAATTCGGTTTCCCATTTCAACTGCTCGTTTTCCCATCTCTATTACTCTCCTTATTTCTTCACTGGTGACTGCAGACTTAGGTGGCTGTATTGATGAGATTGACACACCCGGGCTGTCCGGTAAAGAAGGAAGTGAGGGGTGGGAGGTGGTGAAAATGCAACCTCCGGTTCTTCCTCAGTCTCCACCAGACGTTCCTCATCCAACAGTACCGGCTCAGGAGCTGGCAGTTGGTTGGGTGTACTAGTGGGACTAGGAGGGGAACTGGCGGCTGCCTCCAAAACCTCCATCCCCTCGCTCACCTCTTTCTTCCCATTCTGGAAGGCCTCCAAGTGCCGGTTGTCCCTGCGCTTGGTCGATGGGCTCTTCTTCTTTTTCTTGTTCTGTCTCTGTGACCTGGTACCAACTTGTATTTTTATGCCATAATGGACCTGTCTTGAGAGACCGTCCCTTCGAAGACAGAAACCATGACAACAACTTTTTACCTGTTCTGGAATTGTAAAATCCATTGTGGTTATACAAACATAATTAAAAGTATTAAAAGCTCTTAATTGGGTTTCAATTGCTATTCAGTTACATAACTCATTAAAGATTGAGATGTTTTTATAAGACCCCTGTGAAAAGATTAGGATTATTGCTCAGTAAACAATTTCATACATACCTGAAAAGTGACAGATAGGATTATAAAAATAAATTTGTCTTGAAAATCTTCAATGAAGATTTTCAACACTAATTTATTTTTATAATTTTTATAACAGTCCATTTCAATTTGTTACAAAAACTTCATAAAAATGAACAACTACAAAGTAATTACAAAAATCCATTCTTCTCCATTTCTGAATTTTGTGGTTGGTTATTCACTGACTTGAGAAAACCTGAAACCTGTTATGAGAGACCACATGTCTTGAGAGACCACTTTTGTGTGGCCCAAAGTGCGGTCTTTCAAGACAGGTTCTACTGTACCCCTGATGGTGATCCATGGAGCTTTTGGTTTGAACTTCAGTGCTTCAAGTACTGAGCCACCACACCCCTGTCTAGAGTGTTAACTTATGGCATGTTTATATTGCCTGTACAAGTCTACTACCACTATTAACTAAATCTCCAGTGTCCAGAGAGTGCGTTGAAGGATGGGACTTCAGAGTTTGAATTAATTTTAGCTGAACTTTGAGGTAAGTCAAATTTGAGCTTATTCCATGGGCAGTCGTCCGTTGTCCATCTGGCCATCGGTCTGTCAACAATTCAATATGGCTTGGGCTAGAGGCTGTATTTATAAACTGATCTTTACAAAACTTCTTGGGTATCTTTGTCATGACCATGGAACGAGAAGAAGTGTTTTTGGGTGCGATCCGAAATTTATGTTGGCCGCTGGCAGCCATTTTTTACAAAATTAGGTGCAATCAGATTTTTGCGCAGAACTTCCGTATGAAAGCTCTGATTTGAATAATTTTTGTATGAATGTTTAGTATCATGGATACATCACATATAATACAGGTTTTTTCTCTTGCGTAAATTATGCAAATTGGACTAACTTTGATGTATTTAGTGTTACTTTCAGCACTGTAAGTGCAAATGCCAATACAGCTCGGGCTGGAGGCCGTATTTATGAACCGATCTTTACGAAACTCCTTGGGTACCTTTGGTGTCACCGTAGGACGAGAACGAGTGTTTTGGGGCCTGGTCTGAACTTCAAGATGGCCGATGGCAGCCATTTTGTACAAAATTAGGTGCAATCAGATTTTTGCGCAGAACTTCCATATGAAAGCGCTGATTTGAATATTTTTTGTGTGAATGTTTAGTACCATGGGATACATCACATATAATACAGGTTTTTTTCTCGTGCAGAAATTGTGCAAATTAGATGAACATTTTTTCAGTGCTACTTACACACAGTAAGTCATGTCAATATGGCTCGGGCTAGAGTCTGTATTTATGAACCAATCTTCACAAAACAGCTTGGGTACCTTTGTTATCACCTTGAGACGAAAACAAGTGTTTCTGAGTGCAGTCCAAAATTCAAGATGGCTGCCATTTTATACAGAAATTAGGTCCAATCAGTTTTTTGTACGCAACTTCTATACGGCTCAGACTAGAGGCTCCGATTTGAATAATTTTTTGCATGAATGTTTAGTACCATGGGATACATCACATATAATACAGGTTTTTTCTCGTGCGTAAATTATGCAAATTAGGCTAGCTTTGATGTATTTAGTGTTACTTTCAGCAATGTAAGTGCAAATGCCAATACAGCTCGGGCTAGAGGCTGTATTTATGACCCGATCTTTACAAAACTTCTTGGGTACCCTTGTTATCACCGTGGGATGAGAACGGGTGTTTTTGGGTGTGGTCTGAAATTCAAGATGGCCACCAGTAGCCATTTTGTACCAAAATTAGTGCAATTAGTTTTTTGTACAGAACTTCTGTATGAAAGTTCCGATTTGAATAAATTTTTGTATGAATTTTTAGTAACATGGAATACATCACATATAGTACAGGTTTTTTTCTCGAGCAGAAATTATGCAAATTAGAAGAACTTTGATTTATTCAGTGCTACTTGTACACAGTAAGTGCACATGTCAATACGGCTCGGGCTAGAGGCTGTATTTACGAACCGAACTTCACGAAACTTTTTGGGTACCTTTGTTGTTTCTGGGTGCGGTCCAAAATTCAGGATGGCTGTCAGTGGCCATTTTGTACCGAAATTAGGTCCAATTTTTTGTAACAACATCTATACGGCTCGTATTTATGAACTGATCTTCATGAAGCTTCTTGGGTACCTTTGTTATCACCTTGGGACAGGAATGAGTGTGTTTTGGGATGCATTTGTTATCACTGTGCTATGAGAACAAATATTTGGGGTTCAGTCAGCCCCACTCTGGGACTCAAAGATTTCTTTTCTAGTTTAGCATCTGACTGTCACCCACCTTTACAATACTTTACGTTACAGGCTACGGTCAGTATTTATGTACAGACCGTTACAATACTTTATATGTACCTTTGTTATCAGGTCATTATCTAGATCTTTGTCATTGCTGTGTCACACACTATACATGTACATGTCTTAACAAGTTGAGCTACAGTGTCATTGACACTTTCATTTTTTCGTGTTGCCTAAAGAATGAGAGAAAATTGTTTATCTTTTGTGGTGTTTCTAAAGTACTGTGCAATTTTAATAGGCAAAGTCAAGTACCATTTTTAACTCAACTTCATAAAGTGGAAATAAGCTATTGCCATCACACGTGCAGAGGCCTGTGAGTCTGTTCACATTTTCTTCAGCACAGGCTACCCCCCGTACTTCTTGTCCGATCATCACTAAATTTCATGTGCAGGTTCTGGTTCATGTCTAGACGAGAACTTCCTATTTTGGTCATGATCAGTTAACCACAATGGCTGCACTGGTTCAAAAACCTTTTGCACAGTCTACAGGTCGTATTTCTGAAGGGATCATTGTAACTTGGTAGGATGACTCTTTGTAATGCCTAGATGAGAACGTCCTATTTTGGTTAAGTTCGGTCTGTTGTGGCGGCCACGGTTGCACGTTACCTAGATTCCTTTAGCACAGTCTACAGGTTGCAGTTAGGAGGAGATTTCATTGTAAATTGGTAGGATGACTTGGTTTAATGTCTTGATGAGAGTGTCCAATTTTGGTCGTGATCGGTCAACCGTGATGGCTGCACGTGACCTAGATTTGTTTAGCAGTCTACAGTTCATATTTTTGAAGCAATTTCATTATCTAAATTTAATAACGTCATGTTTGAGCTATTGGGATGGATTGCGATCTACTGTCCATATGTACGTCAATCCATTCATCTGTTCCTATGTCCATCCACAATTCCTTTAACACATCTTACAGGCCATAGCTGTCACCCAATCTGTTCCGAATTTCATATGTGGTTTTCAGTTCCGAGTTTCATGTGTGGCTTTGGGGCACTGTCTAGGTGGGAGCTATCAAATTTTTCCAAATTTAGTTGAAAGACATGGCCGCCAGTGGCCATCTTAGATTTGGCATATAAATTGTCAAACAATTCCACTGGCACACCCTACAGGCCGCATCTCTTACCCGATCAGTTGCATATTTCATACATAGCTTTGGTGTGATGTCCTGGTGGGAACTTTCGAATTTTTCTGAATTTTGTTTAAAAACATGGCTGCCAGCAGCCATCTTGGATTTGGCACATAAATTGTCAACAATTCCATTGGTACACCATTGTTGGTTTCACTCAATCAGTTCCAAATTTCATATGTGGCTTTGGGGAAATGTCTAGATGGGAGCTATTGAAATGTTTTGAATTTCGTTGAAAAACATGGCCACCAGAACAGGGCTGCATGGTATATCGATAAACCGATAAAAACCGGTATTCAAACCAATATTGATTGAATACTGGTGTAATTATAAAAATATTGTTTTATCGTCATTATTTATTTACCCACAATTTAATTTTCATGATGTCTTGAGTTTTTTTACTGTAACCTCAAATTAATAATATTATCCCTTTATCCAAGGAATTGTCTGCTTGTACCCTCGTAATATACAAATTCAGCAGTTGAAAAAATAATTTTCAAAAATTTAAACGAAACTATATCATGTGACTCCTCATTGGAATGAGCTCGTTGAGCTCATTCCAATGAGGGGTCACATGATATAGTTTTGTTGAAATCTTTGGGGAAAATCTGCTAAATTAATTTTGAAAATAATAATTTTTGATATCGTCTATGTTGGGTAAAGGTGTTTCGAACTACATCATCAAGGCATGCTTATTCATTCCGACTGATGCCTCGAGTCTCAATTGCGGTACTTGTGTTCATATATCTGAACAGTTTTTGATATACCAGTATACCACAGTATTTTTTTTGAATACCGATACTGGTATACAGTTTTGAATACCGTGCAGCCCTACACCAGAAGCCATCTTAGAATTGCCATATAAATTGTCAACAATTCCATTGGCATACCCTACAGGGTGCATCTCTCACTCTATCTTTTTCAAATTTCATTTGTAGCTTGGTGTTATGTCTAGATGGGAGCTATCAAATTTTTCTGCATTTCTTTGAAAAACAGCAGCCATCTTAGATTTAGCACATAAATTTCATTAGCACACTGTACAGGTCACATTTCTCACCTGATCTTTTTCAAATTTCATATGTAACTTTGGTATCATATCTAGATGGGAGTTATCAAAATTTTCTGTTTTTTATTGAAACATATGGCCGCCAGAAGCCATCTTGGATTTGGCATATAAATTGTCAACAATTCCATTAGCACACTCTACAGGCTATATATCTCACACAGTATTTTTTAGCTTAACTTGACAATGTCAAGATAAGCTATTGAAGGGATTTCATTATAATTTGGTAGGATAACTTGGTATGATATCAAGATGAGACAATTTTGGTCACGATAGGTCAACCATGCCTGCCGAACCGTCACATGAACTAGATTCATTGACACTTTCATTCAAATTTCTTATGTAGCTTTGGTCTGATGTTTGCATGGGAGCTATCAAATTTTTCAGAATCTTTTCAAAAACATAGCTGCCATCAGCCATCTTGGATTTGGCATATAAATTGTCAATATTTCCATTAGTCACATGCCTTGCCTGATGTTTTCAGATACCATATGTAGCTTTTGTGTGGTGTCTTGTGTGTAAAAACGTGATAAAATGACTTGGCATTGTAGAAGCTTTCTATTTAGTTCGGTCCCTTCTTGCGCAAGTTGAGCTGCAGTGTCATTGACCCTTTCATTGTAATTTGGTAGAATAACACGAAATGATGTCTAGATGAGACTGTCTTGTTTTGCTCAGGACCTGTCAGCTGTTACCGCCACTTCGGCATGTGACCTACATTCCTTTAGCACTGTCGACAGGTCTTTTTATGAAGGGATTTCATTGTAACTTGGTAGGATGACTCGGTATGATTTCTAGATGACATTGTCCTATTTTGATTGCGATCAGTCAACCGTGATCGCCAGACAGGCATGTGACCTAGATTCCTTTAGCAAAGTCTGTGAGTCATATTTATGAAGGATTCGTTGTAGCTTCATAGGATGACTTATTTTGGAATGATTTTACTGTAATTTGAGAACTTTGGTTGACATACGTAAACTGTGGGGGCCACAACAACCCAGGCCTCTGGTATTTAGTGCAGTCTACACTTCAAATTCTTCTTGTTGAAAACATAACATGCAGGGAACAGAAATTAACATATTCTCAATTATCACAATTCTTGTCTTATTTCATAGTCCTTTCATAAACATTGAACATTATTCTTTTCATCAAACACTACACACAGTCAAGTTAAGCTGCGGTGTCATTATTGACACTTTCATTGTTTCACTGTACTTATCGTGTTGCTGTTACCGAATATGCAGTTCAATTCTGTCAAATGATGAACTCACCTCCAGGTAGATTGTGAGGTACTTGACCTGTCCAGATGTCTTATTCTCATTTGATTGGGGAAACATGACCCCGTGGGAACCTCAGGGAGTGAAGCAGTGCTTGTTTACTGCGGTAAACAGGCTCTGTTTTACTGGTAAAATAGAACCCAGTCAAGAGTGCCTGGGAGGTGCAAACCCTCTCTAAAATGGGCAACATGGCTTATTAACACTCACCCCTGGTCTTGAGTTGATACTCATGTTGTGGTCATGATTAGCAATTCTGCAAAATATGTGGCCTTAAACACCAATAAATAAATAAATAATTGGGAAACATAATCGATGAAGTGGTTTTGTGTGTTAGATGGGGAAGGCGAGATTTGTGCCTGACAAGTCAGCAAGCCTGTTGTCTGAGTCATAAATTTTGCCCCTTCTTTAAGATTTTCCCCATCTCACATCCAAAACCAATCGTGGATTGTTATTGTCCCCAATGAGTATGTTATGTCTAAATCTGTTAACATGATTAATGAGGACTGGCTCACTGTGGGAAGCCCTAAGAGTGAGTAGTGCCTGATTACTTTGTTAAATAAGTTCTGTTCACTGGTACTTGTATAACAGGATCTGCTTACCAACACCTGGGGTGTGAGTGCTCTAAACAGCACCCGTATGTGTATAACAGGATTCGATTATCAACACCTGGTGTGTCTGTACTCTATACAACATCGGTACATGCGTAACAGGATCTGATTACCAACTCTTGGTGTGTCTGTGCTCTAAACAACATTGGTACATGCATAACAGGATCCGGTTACCAACTCCTGGGGTGTGAGTGCCCTAAACAACACTGGTAAATGTATAACGGGATCTAGTTACTAACAACTGGTGTGTGAGTGCTCTAAACAGCACTGGTACATGTGTAACAGGATCTGGTTACCAACACCTGGGATGTGAGTGCTCTAAACAGCACTCACTGGTAAGTGTATAATAGGATCCGGTTACCACATCTGCTGTGTGAGTGCTCTAAACAGCACTGGTAAGTGTATAACAGGATCCGGTTACCAACTCCTGGGGATTGAGTGCTCTAAACATCACTGGTACATGTGTAACAGGATCTGGTTACCAACACCTGGAGTATGAGTGCTCTAAACATCACTGGTACGTGTATAACAGGATCCGGTTACAAACACCTGGGGTGTGAGTTCTCTAAACAGCACTGGTACGTGTGTAACATGGTCTGGTTACCAACACCTGGAGTGTGAGTGCTCTAAACATCACTGGTACGTGTATAACAGGATCCGGTTACCAACACCTGGGGTGTGAGTGCTCTAAACAGCACTGGTACGTGTGTAACATGGTCTGGTTACCAACACCTGGAGTGTGAGTGCTCTAAACAGCACTTGTACACATATAACGGGATCTCGTTACCAACACCCGGTGTATGAGTGTTCTAAACAGCACTTGTACGTGTGTAACGGGATCTGGTTACCAACACGTGGAGTGTGGGTGCTCTAAACAGCACTGGTACATGTATAACGGGTTCTGGTTACCAACACTCGGTGTATGGGTGCTCTCAACAGCACTTGTACATGTGTAACAGGATCTGGTTACCAACACCTGGAGTGCGAGTGCTCTAAACAGCACTGGTACATGTTTAACAGGTACTGGTTACCAACACCTGGAGTGTGAGTACTCTAAACAGCACTTGTACACGTATAACGGGATCTGGTTACAACACCCTGTGTATGATTGCTCTAAACAGCACTGGTACATCTGTAACAGGATCTGGTTACCAACACCCGATATATGAGTGCTCTAAACAGCACTTGTACATGTGTAACATGATCTGGTTACGAACACCTGGAGTGTGGGTGGTGTAAACAGTACTGGCACTTGAAAAACAGGATCCGGTTACCAACAACTGGGGTGTGAATGTTCTAAACATCACAGGTACGTGTATAACAGGATCTGGTTACCAACACCTGGGATGTGAGTGCTCTAAACAACACTGGTACATGTGTAACATGGTCTGGTTACTAACACCTGGGGTGTGGGTGGTGTAAATAGCACTGGCACTTGAAAAACAGGATGTGGTTACCAACACCTGGGGTGTGAATATTCTAAACATCACTAGTACGTGTATAACAGGATCTGGTTACCAACACCTGGGGTGCGAGTGCTCTAAACAGCACTGGTACGTGTGTAACAGGATTTGGTTACTAACACCTAGGGTGTGAGTGATGTAAACAGCACTGGTACTTGAAAAACAGGATCCGGTTACCAACACCTGGGATGTGAGTGCTCTAAACAGCACTGGTAAGTGTATGACAGGATCTGGTTACCAACACCTGCTGTGTGAGTACTCTAAACAGCATTGGTACATGTATAATGGGATCTGGATCTGGTCATCAACATTTTGGGTTTGAATGTTTTGAACAGCACTGGTCCATACATAACAGGATCTGGTTATCAACACGTGGGGTGTGAACAAGTGACTGTCATCCGCAAAATGAGGTCCCCAGCGGGTGAATTTGGTGGTGCTACCCTGTATAGCAGGGTAGCATTAACAAATTTACCCTTTGTAAACCTCAATCTGAACCAAGCTCTCTCTCAGGCCTAAATAGAAAGAGGTACCCAGAGGATAAATTGGAGGACTGTAGCCCACTATATGGGACATCCTCAGCAAATTCACCTGCTGGGGCCTCATTCTATAAATGATACATTTCTAATTTCCAGACTTGCTTGTGCAAATACCCCGGATACAGTATCAGTATTTTCTTTTTATACGGCCGCCCTAGGAGCAGACCATATTATGGTATGGCAATCTCTGTCTGTCTGTCCGTCCGTTAGCTTTTGTTTGTCCACGCCATAAAAAGCAATACATCCAACAGATACTGTTTTTTATGGTTGATTAGTCATGACTAGAGGAAGGTTCCTTTCGATAACCAGCATTCTGGCATATCCAATATGGCCACCACGGCAGCCATCTTGGATTTTCGGGGATTTTGATTGTCCACGCGATAACTTGAAAACTTTTAATCCAACAGATGCTACTTTTTATGGTTGATTAATCATGACTAGAGGATGGTTCCTTTCGATATCCAGCATTCTGGCATGTCCAATATGGCCGCCATGGCAGCCATCTTGGATTTTCAGGGACTTTTGATTGTCCATTTGATAATCCAATGGATACTGTTTTTTTATGGTTGATTAGTCATGACAGGAGGATGGTTCCGTTCTATAATAATCTCCAAAGCCACGGGCAACCATACTTGGAAAATAAAAGTAAAATGCCCTAATAGAGCAATGAAATTAAATCTGATAAGCAAAGGGGTAATTATCAAAGGCCAAAAATATGAAACCGAGGAATATCGTGTTCTTCCGCAACCCGTTCAGTGTCACAAGTGTCAGAAATTGGGGCACTTGTCACACAAATGCAACAGGGAGCAACGATGTATGAACTGCAGTGACAAACACATCGCGAAGGCATGTAGTGTTACAACTCTGAAATGCCCCAATTGGGTGGTCAAAACCCCAACAACTACCGGATGTGTAGCCACTTCAAAAAAGTTAAAACAAACATCCAGCTTAAAGCTCTAAATGTAAGTAACTCATCCTCTCCTTATTCCATGTGTACTCTAATGGCTGACTCTATTTTCAGCATAATGAAGAAACACATGGACACCAGCCTTTCGGACGTTTGCAAAGAGATTAGTAAAACAGTCTCTAAGTTATATAAAACTCAAATATCTCACACGCTATTAGAAGCGGCCGTCGACAAAATAAAATTATGTAACAATATTACAAATAGTAATTAAACTTAAATAAACTTAGTACAGTTATTCCTAAACCATTCATGGATACACTAAAAATAGTCCAGTTGAATGTTCGATGCGTTAATCAGAAAAACTTGCAAATGTCACATTATTTCAAAATACGAACCTAATTGGAATTAGCGAAACATGGCTTAAACCAAACAAAAAATTCTCGTTATGTGGTTTTGATATTATTAGAAGAGATCGCCCCGTCCAAAAATGTGGCGGAGTCGCTCTGCTAATAAGGCAGGAGATTATATACAAAACAATACCATGCGACCACCTCAGTGCTGAAGTGATTGCAGATGAAATTGAACTTGACCACAAACACGTGGCCATAATATCATATTATAACAAGCCGCAAGCAAGAGCAGACTGTAAAATATTTGAATTATTTACCAAAAAGTACAAGCACTGCATATTCTTGGGTGATTTCAATTCCAAACACCAGGTATTTGGTTGTCATAAAACTGAGACTAATGGTGACGCCCTTTTCAACATCATTGAAGGACTCGATCTATTCGTGGTAAATAACGATCAAGACGTAACATACATAAGTAGCAACCCACTCCATCAATCACAAATATCCTAGACTTGATTATCACCAGCAAATCACTAACCAGCCAAATGCAAGAAATATTTGTAGGGGATGATGAGCTAGGCAGTAATCACCTGCCGGTTCACGCCACTTTGAAATGTAATACTGGTCCCGCAAAGTATCCTCCCGTGAAACGAGGAACCTATCAAAAATTTACTGGAACCTCTTCAGAAACATTATCGAAGTTAAAATAAAGGCAAATGACCCTTTAAATGCTCATTTACTAGAAAAAGCCTGCACCCATCTTAACGAGGTTATCAACAGTACACTAGATGAAATTTGTCCCAAGCCAACAGTAAAGACGCGGATAAACAGAATACCCAAACAACTCTTCAAATAATCAAACAAAAAAGCAAAGCCTTCCGGACTTACCAATCAGAGAATGATCAAATGAAAAGAGCAGAACTTAAAACCGCGTATAGTCGCCTACACAGAGAAGTAAAAAAGGTCTTAGCTGACGGCAATCGCGTGAGATGGGAAAAAGCAACAGAAAACCTAAATGAGCTGAGAGAACCTAAGAGGTTCTGGGATACATTTAAAACTCTTACTGGCGAAAAGAGCAAAAGTGCCAATAATAATGCGCTGAAGACTAGCGACGGACTATGGCCATGGACGACAAGGCAAAGGCCAGCGCTTTTGTCGAACTTCTAAAGAAAGCACATCGTCCACAAGAACGGAACAGATATGACAATGATTTTAAGGTAAAAGTAAATAAATTTTCCAAGATAACATCTCAATTTTCAATGACCGAACTTCGACCAAGGGCATGAAGACGGGGACGACCATGAATTAACCAAACCAATAAGCGTAGAAGAGGTCATGGGTATAATCAGAAAATGCAAGTCATCTTCGTCCCCAGGAGAAGACCAAGTCTCTTACAAAATAATGAAACAGTGCCCCAACATTTTCTGTAGACTTACCAAACCTCTAAACTGCTGTCTCTCCTGTGGATACTTCCCAAATTGCTGGAAAGTGGCCACAGGAGTAATGATACCTAAACTCGACAAAGACCCTATAAACCCTTCTAACTACCTCCCAATCAACTTGCTTAGCTGTGTTGGAAAACTATTTGAGCGGATTCTCACTACGAGACTTCACAGCTATCTCGAATCAATCAACTTTTTCAACAAATGGCAAAGAGCGTATAGGAGTCAGAAAGAGGGAATCGAACACGTATATAAAGACTGGTCGATTATATGAAAACAGCATTTAGTCAAAACGAAATTGGAACAGCGCTTTTCTTGGATGTAGAAAAAGCGTTCGACTCGGTATGGAACAATGGCGTGAGATATAAATTAGCGAAAATGGGATTACCCACTAAAATTCTGAGGATCATATCTTCATTTCTAACTGACCGAAAAATCAAGGTGAGGGTTAATCGCGATGTGTCAGAGGAAGTAATACTTGAAGTGGGAACATCACAAGGGTCGGTTCTAAGTGCGCTTCTTTGCATAATATATGCGAATGACATAGAAAAAGTAGGGGGAAAACTGTGCTGAACTATCGCAGTTCTCAGACGACAAAGGCATTTGGACGGCCAGCAAGTCCTGAAACACAATTAATACCGTTCGCGATCTTGAGAGCTGATGCGCCATGTGGCGTCAAACTCAATGCCACCAAAACTCAAAAAGTTATGTTCTTCAAGAAGCAAAGGAAAAAAACAGTCCCCAGTATCGATCCACAGTTGTACGATCACAAATTAGAAGCAAGCAAAGAGGCCAATTTGGGGGGGATTTATTCTAGATAACAATCTCAGTCTGAACAGTCACGTAAACTCCATTACGGTTAGAGCCACTAAACGTATCAATTTTCTGAAGATGATCAGAGGTAGAAATTGGGCAGCAAACAAAGATGTGCTTCTCAAGCTCTACAAAACATTTATTCGTCCTGTACTAGAATACGGTGCCATAATAATAAGTGACCTGAGCAAAACCAACATTCAGGAGCTACAGAAGGTTCAGAATTATGCCCTGCGTGTGACACTATGCAAACCGAAATGGACACCGATAAACTTCACGAGCTAGCAAAAACAAAATCTATTGATATGCGATTAAAAGACCTACAAAACAAAACCCTCAACAGACTCCAAGATAGTGAATGAATGGTTCAATTGAACGAACACCGATCCCTTAACAGAAAAACAAAATAAGTTTCCAGAAAATAAAAAACAAATAGCGACATCGACGCCGTAGCTGCGACGGGTGGTGCAATTTCACAAAATTCTAAGTTCATCAAGAGCCATAACTCCAAGAAAAATATTTGGAACAACACATACATTGAACAGTGGCTAGACATCAATAAGATACACTTACATGCCAAATAAAAAGTCATTCCATCGAGTATTTCAAAAGTTATTGAGTTTTGAAACTCGTTGGTCACAGACAAACCGACCGACTTTCTAAGTTCATGAATGGCCATAACTCCAAGAAAAATATTTCGAACAACTCATGCATTGAACAGTGGCTAGACATCAATAAGATACACTTACATGCCAAACATAAAGTCATTCCATCAAGTATTTCAAAAGTTATTGAGTTTTTGAAACTCGTTGGTCACAGACAAACTCGTTGGTCACAGACAGACCGACCGACCGACCGACAGACAAACAGACCGACAGACAGACCGACAGACCGACATTGCCACTTATAGAGCTGCTAGTCGCAGCTAAAAATTATACAATATAACTAAATTACGTGGAGTCAGTGAGGATTGCCACACTACTCATTGAGAACATTAGGATAGAGTCTGTGAGGACTGCCTCGCAACTCTGCCGAAGCGCGATTGAAATGCGTTTAATAAGACTATATAACAAAACCCTCCACATACTCCAGGATAGTGAATCAATGGTGAAGCTGAACGAACACCGAACCCTTAGCAGAAAAACAAAATAAGCCACAGTAAATTCAAATTACTCCATAGAATTAAACTGTGTGGAGTCAGTGAAGATTGCTTCGCTACTCATTGAGATCTTTAGGATTGAGTCTGTGAGGATTGCCTAGCAACTCTGAGTGTGGGGAGTGGGCTCCGAAGAAACCCACCCCTCACCCCACCCATAGCAACAATCACACAACAGTCACAATATACAATAGTGGATACCTATCTTTCTCTCTACCTATAACTTTTCTAATTGAACATTCTCAAATTTTCTTGCAACATTCTTATCAAGAAGACGCATGGAAATGATAGACAAAACGTGGGAGGAATTGGTGCAACCTACCTTTCTGTTAACATACACAGGCAGGGATTTCAAACAAGCTTGTCTGGCTGGGGAAAAAAGGAAAAATAAAAAAAAACGGAAAAAGAGATGAATTGGACGTTTAGTTTATTCTCATCCATCGAAATGCAATTTATATGTTTAAACGTATTTGTTTTTGTTTTTTCTTATTGCCATCCCTTTTCTTGTATTATGATTGAGGAAATAAAGTATTAGTATTATATTGTTTAGTCTATAAAATTACTGGCAGAGGAGACGCCCAAATGGTCTATCATCACGTTGGATTTTCGAATCAATTACATCAAGATCCTTTTTTGCAGTTTTTTTTTCCGTGGTTACCTCGGGAAGTGCAGTAGTGCTTGATTACTGTGGTAAACAATTTGTGCGTTACTTGAAATATATGACCCAATAACGAACACCTGTTGCAGAATTCATTAAAAGTGGACAGCATACTAGGTAGCTGCAAACGATCAGGTAAACTTGACGTTCCATCAATGTTGCGGTCATAAGCATTGATGCTGAAAGTGACCTTTTAAACTCTAACCAATTAGACCAATTAGGGGTCTGTTGGTGACCGAGTGGTGTGCGTGGTTCAGTATAGTTTCGGTTATAGGAGGTTGGTGGCGAAGGAAACTCTCGGTGTGGATTCGAACCCCCGCTATGTCATTGTAAACAAAACCAGCGTCCTTGATTCTATGGCACGCGGAAATTTGATAGAGAAGTTCTCACTGATTTTCTTGCAGTGCAGTGTGTAGAATTAATAGAATACCTTGATGATTAATGAATAAATAAATTGTTGGGAGTCAGTCCTTTTTTCACCGAAACAGGACACTGGACATAAATTTAACAGTCAACATTCTTTTCTCGATATTTGTAACCGAAGTAAACAGCATCATGTCAATAATTTCATTAATGGTTGCCTTGCTAGTCGCGACAAACTCAACCGATAACAAGAGTACCACAAGTGAGGAGCCACTCTCTCCCTCCCTCAAAAAGATAACTCATGTGCATAAATTTACTTTGCTGTGTGCGCTCGCTACTGTTAACATATTTTGGGCCATACTGCTATTATATGTGGCCGGTGACATTGAGAGAAACCCCGGTCCAACTAGCTCGTGTGTAAACCCCCCGCATAGTTCCCACTCATGGAACCCATCTTCAAATACAAGTGGTTTCTCCATACTTTATACATGAACGTCCAAAGTCTGTGCCCAAAATTGGATATACTTAGCTGTGAGATGCTTCCCCATTAGATTTGTGCTTACTCCAGGTGTGAGGAGTGAGGATATCCTACTTTCCAACTTCCAAAACCCCTTGCGAAAAGACAGGGGTTCAGGGGGTGGTGGGGTAATAATTTACATCAAAAACGATATACCCTTCAAGGCACGCCCAGATCTTGACATACATGGGCTAGAATGTTTATGGGCCCAGATATACACCACTAATGGGTCAATCCTGGTAGGTGTACTATATAGGCCACCGAACTCGAACAGTGATTTACTGAACTTAATTGAAACATCTATTGAAAGAGTTTTAGACACAGATCGTCGCCTGAGTGCTAGAATGTTCTATGTCCCCTATGGGACATAGAACATTCTAGCACTCAGGCGACGAGATATTAAAATTCTTTTGCTAATGGGAGACTTCAACGATAACCAGGCCGCCGGTCCCTCTGTCTCACTGCAACGAATTACCAACCAATTCAATCTCAAGCAGCTGGTTGTCGAACCGACCAATTACACAGAGAATCCATCATCATTAATAGACCTGATCCTTGTAAATGATGACCTCTCAATTTTAACAGCAGAAGTTGGTGACCCTTTCCTTGGTAATTATGTCAGGTACCATTATCCTGTTGTTGCGACTTTTCCAAAAAACCCCACAGTAAACCTCATAAACCACTTGTCTGGACATATGATGATGGGAATTTTCCTGAATTAAACAGTCGATTCTCAGACATCAATTGGTCAGACCTGCTCGCTAATTGTAGCATCACCTCTACTGCAAACGAGCTCACCGCAACAATAACGAGTACAACTGCTATATGCATTCCCAACTAACTTGTAACTATAAGGCCCCAACAACCGAAGAGGTTTCACAATAATTTGAGACGCCTGATACGTCAGAGAAAGCGTCTCCATCACAAAGCAACCTTAGTAAATTCTCCACAGGCATGGGAAAATTTTAGGAAAAACGCAACTAAGTAACGTCAGAAATGCGAAAAGCAATTACATTTTACTGAGATTGACTCCGTCAACAAACCCCTCTGAGTGGTGAAACCCTTAGACTATGCTCTTCACAAATCGGTCGCCCATTCTTGCCCTTCTTTTAAATAACAATTTCATCTCACACGAGAGAGATAAAGCCCAAATTTTTAACGACTATTTTTGTAATATCTCATCAGTTGAAGACCAAGGTCATTCCCTCCCGCATAACCCTTTCAGCCCTGATCGCACAGTAATAAGTCAGACTACTCTTTCCCCGGGGAAATGACAGAATCGCCCGATTCTGTGAGTGTCTCCAAAGCATTTGACCCCGACAATATCAGCCCGAAGATTCTCAAAAAGTGTTCAACGAGCTTGACATCTCCTTTGACAACTGTCTTCAATATGCTGCTGAGTCATTTTTTTTTTCCAACTGAATGAAAGAGGGGTAACGTTGTCCCCGTCTACAAATATGGAAACCCCCAACTGGCAACGAACTACAGTCCAATAACCCTATTGAGCTGTCTAAGTAAAGTCTTTGAAAGATGCATTTTTAAAAGAATTATTGAATTTCTACGAAGTAACTCTCTACTAAGTTACATCTCTTCAATCCGGCTTCCTCTCATCTGACTCAACAGTTCTACAATTAACTGAAATTTATCATATATTCAGTTCTGCGTTTGACGATGAGAAGGAAATTCAGGTTGTATTCTGTGATGTAATCAAAGCATTTGATTAAGTATGGCATTATGGCTTACTGTTCAGGTTTGAACGTATGGGTATCACTGGACCCTTACTTCGCTGGTTTCAAAGTTACTTAGAAGACCGCCAGCAACGGGTTTGTATAAACTCTGCAACGTCGTCATAGGGGAATGTCACAGCCGGTGTTCCCCAAAGATCTATCTTAGGATCACTTTTGTTTTTGATCTACATCAACGACATACTGGGTAATATTAAAGGTAGTATCAGACTCTTTGCTGATGATACTACTATTTATCTTGTTGTCGAGAATTCGCAACAAGCAGCTGAAATTATTAATAATGATCTTACAATAAATGAGGTCTGGTCTCGTCAATGGCTCGCAACCTTCAATCCCCCCCCCCCCCCCAAACCGGAATCTATGGTAATTATACGTAAGATATCAGAGCAGACCCAGTCCCATCTGACACTGTTCTCACAGAATATAAAGAACGCCCAAAAGCACAAATACCTCGGGCTGATCATAAACCAGAGTGGTAGTTGGCCATCCTTTCTAAGTGAAATAATCACCCAATGGTCGAAACGAATTGGCATGTTGGGGCAACTAAAGTTTAGACTAGATCGTAAAGCCCTTGAAAGAGTTTATTTTTTATTCGTTTGCCCAGCACTGGAATATGCAGACGTAGTGTGGGATAATTGCAGTGTAGAAGAACCCCGTGGACTTCAACGAATTCAAACTGAAGCAGTGCGGATTGTAACCAGAGGAACTAAAAGTGTGAGCAAGAAGTCTCTGTATATTGAGACTGGGTGGGAAACTTTGTTTTCTAGAAGGAAAAAACATAAACTTATGCAGTACTTCAAAATGTACCATCGTCTAGCATCCCATTATATATCAATGACCCCCTCACCAGCACTCGCGGAAACCCACAGCTATAACCTTCGAAACAACTCTAACCTGAGTAACGTCAGATGCCGAACTCACAGTCACCAATCTTCTTTTTTACCTTCCACAACCGACCTTTGGAATGAGACCCCAGTTCAGGTGAGAGAAAACCCCAATCTCACCAGCTTCAAACAGTATCTTAACAACAACAATCGCAAGATACCCAGCTTCTATGTCGGTCATAAATCCCGATTAGCCCAGATTCTACATTGTAGGCACCGCCTAGGATGCAGCAATCTTAATGATCACCTATTCAGAAATCACTTGTCGTCTTCATTCTATTATAGATATGGCGAACGGGAAACAACAGAACATTTCCTGTCGCGTTGCCCGCTTCACGACGACGTGAGAACAGTTACAATAGGTCAGTTAGATATTGTCGACGGCCTTTTGTACGGCAGCTCTCTTTTCACTCCCGAAATCAATAGAAGCGTTTTTGAAACAACTCACAGTTTTATCTTGTTAACTAAAAGGTTTAAATGACAAAAGAACACTGCCCCACTGCTCGCGTTCAAGCCCATTTAACATAACGGTGTAGCATTACGCGAGGAACTTTTTGTTATTATTCGGTGAGTTTGCGTGCTTATATGCGAGCGTGTGTATGCTGTGTGTTTCCCCGCTACATATAGATCTGTAGACACAGGTGCGTGGCTGTAGTGTGTGGCGAGCGCGTATGCGTCTGGGTGTGCATATTCGCGGAAGAATGTACGACTGCATGCTGGTTTACGTTCATCGTTTACATTCGCACCTTGGACTCCGAGGTGCTAACAACTGGACAATGGAGCTCCCACTTGTAATCCAAGAGACACTTGTCAGAGTGAAGGCTACCCTTGCCACCACCTGGAGTATCCAGGTGCTCAAGGGTAAAATTCACCTGACAGTGGATTTTGATAAAGGATCGGAACCGCCGTCCTCGGAGAGGTGTAGCACCTTTTGTGAGGAGATTTCCCCTCACACTGGTCACCCTCCTAGTGACACGGAAAAGCTGGATGAAGGCCGCCGGAGTAGTACAGCCACAGCCACAACCAATAAGAAGAGAATAAGAAAGAAGGGACTCTCCACCAGACGAACGAGATGCCCGCCGAATGACGGAGTTCCTGGAGAAGAAGAAGAAGAAGGAGGAAAAGGAAGAGAAGGAGGCAAGTGAGGGCGTCAAAGGGACAACACCTGTCACCACTGAGCAACCCTTGTCCAGCTCGGCACCCGTCTCCCAGGAGGAGGGTCCGGAGGACCATGGGTCGTCAGGTGAGAGTTCTTTCTCTAAACCATCAGACTCTTCATCTGAAGAGGAGATGGAGGAGGAAGATCTGTCAATGGTACAGGAAGTTGTCTCAGATGACGCACCCTTCACCCCTCCATCTCTTGCTTCTCCGGCTTCTTCGGACCAGGAGTCCGACCAGGAGGAGAGCTTCCCGGAGTCCGCGGAGGCATTCCTTGGGGAGGAGATTGAGGACGACAGCACTCGAGCCACAGTCCAAGACAACTATACCTTCTTTGTATCAAAAAAATTCCCAGCACACTCTATCAGGACAATCCTCACAATCAGTTTAAAAAAAATCTCAAGAAGAAACCGCAGCCAGGATCAGGCCATTCGTCACCAAGGAACAGACTACTACTCCTCCAGATCCAACAACGCCACCAACTACTATCTCTCCAACACATCCTCCTCCTCCTCCTCCTCCTCCAAAGAAAAACCGCAGGAGACACAGACGCCGCTGATTACCTTAACTCTTCCTACTTTTCCACGGTCAGACAAGCCAAAGCCAAAGCCATATCACATACAACTAAAGAGAGTCGAAAAGGCTTGCTCTCCATACCGTCCCTGCGCACCTTCGGCGCGTGAAACCATTCCGTCCACTGCATACTTATTCGTGAATTTAATTACCAAAGGCGGTGCCCACGCAGTTTGAACTGTTGGTTTAACGCTTGACCATTTTGAGCTCCGTCGGGAAAAAGAAATTTTAGGAAACGAGCTTGGTAGTATCTATAATTACACTGCTGATCTACATGCCGGCGTTCCACCCAACCAAGAGCACTATTACAAACACTATTAAAATAGTCTAGATACCAAACCTTTCCAATTCCACCACACTCCTTCATTATCCTGTACACAGTGTTTGAATCCAAAGTACAACTGTTTATAATAACGTATTCCGAACAAACCGTGAATTGGTTGCAGGTGCGTGTGACTTTGTATTTTTCGAAGGCATACAATGGCTCGCCTCATCCCTAAGGCATCAATAAATCACCGACAATACGTAAATTTATACAAAGCCCTATGAGCCTGCACCAACCAACGACTTGTATCACCTGCGGCAACCGCGTTGTGTCCTTGGGCAAGACACTTCACCCCCATTGCCCATGTGGGGGCACGGTGACGCTGCGCACTAAGGCGTGCTGCACGTCGATCGTGCACCTGTCTTCAACCAATGCTAACCCTGCTTGTGTGGAGTTAGTATGTTGGGGAGCTGACAGATGCTCGCCGTTGCTCGGTGGTTCTCTCCGGGTACTCCGGCTTCCTTCACCCGTAAAACTGTCATGGTCATGATTTGCCATCGTGCAGAAATGTGTGACCTTAAAACACCAATAAATAAATAAATAAATACCGACTTGTATCATTGTCGTCAGTCCTAGATTATACATAAACAACTTATCAATATGGAAACGGCCTAGTATAAGCTTCCAGCTTGTTGCTGAATCCATTTCCATTAATGTTTTGTGCTAGCTGATACGTATGTCATTATCGTACTCGATTTCTGTAACTTTCTTTAAACGTTGGAAATAAATATTGTTTAAAATTATTTCAAAGGCACCGGACATCACTCAGTTGGGGATAGGTGGTTGTTTCTTTGATCAATCTGGTTGTTCTTTGTCATAACTCCACAAGGACAAAAGTCGTTTGGCGTAGCGTCACTTCACTCTGAGTCTGATGACGAAGCATGCTTTTTCACCACTTTCAAAGGCAACAGGTAAAAAGGGATACTTTGCAAGTTCAGCGTGGGTCGCCCAAAGTACTGTGTAGACCTTCAAGTCAGAGTCCACAATTCTTGAAACTATTTGAAGACCAGAAAATGTTCAAATAACGAAAACCAAAGGCACGTCCGTGCAAAATTTGAAAATGACCATGCCATTTGCGGCGTTGCTACATCACATGGCAGGATGTTGTCCAAACCACAAGTATTCGGCACAAGCTGTGAAATCGAAAGAAAAATCATATTTGAAAACATTTTTGAATCGATGCTGACGTGCCCCCATAATCAGGCGCGTTGCCAGGAACCAATTTCCGGGGGGTGAAAATTGTCTTTTTCACGGTCTTGCAAAACTTCATATTTATGTGGCGTTGTTGTTATTGTAAACTTGCTCTCTATCTTCGGCTGTCTCTCCTTTGTTTCTGTCTGTGTCTCTGTCTTCCTTGTTCTCACTGACACTACTACTGGCGGAAAACATTGGGGGGGGGGGGGGGGGGGGGGGGGGTTGCACAGATCGATGGGTGTGTGGAGGGGGGCACTTGTCCTCCTAGACCCCCCAGTTACACCATTGCCCATAATGGTATAGTTAGTGTGCCAATAACCGGTCACTTTAAACTTTCCCCAAACATTTTTCATTGTGTGTGTGGAGACAGTTATCATTATCCTGTTGGGTTTATTTGTGGTGAACAGATCATTGTTTTAAAACATTAGATCGTTTGACAGACATAACTTTGCCAATAACATTTCACTTGTACCTATAAAGAATCACCTTGTTAACCCTTTACCTAACAAAATTAAATTTTTCAAAATATTTCAACAAAACCATATGTGACCCCTCACTGGAACGAGCTAATTGAGCTCGTTCCAATGAGGGATCACATGATATGGTTTTGTTGAAATTTTTTAAAAAATTAGATTTAAAATAATAAATTTTGATATCATCTGCGTTGGGTAAAGGGTTAAATGCAAGTTACGAGACTTGATGATATTTTTGGCTCTGTTATCTTCAGAGGAAAAAAAAGTAAGCTCATCTGAACATCTTTTGTTAGGTTCCACTCCACATTTTGCACTATTGCACAGGGGTAAATTTCTAAAAATAGAGCACATGGTGATACTAATGCCATGTAAATTGGAGATATATTTTTAATATCAGATATATGATTACATTAGGCTATTTATTGGACAAGAGAATTTGAAGTTTTTGTCCCAAAGTTGGAGTCTGATGCATTGGGGTAAACTACCAGATGAATTATGGGAACAGTGGCTTCGAAAAATAGGCTATTTATTGAAATGTAATTTTTACACAGGTTTCTTACCATTCATGTAACTTCAAAAATAGACGGAAACGGAATTTTTTTTCACATTTTTTAAATGGAGTTATATGCCCCAGAGTGAGGTGAGTGGGGATAGTGAGAAAATTCTTTTTTTGAGGCTGCTGGGTGGCTGAAAATGACTGGTATTAGCATTTTGTTGATGCTATTTTGCTGGTTGAAGTCATGCCTTTGAAAGTAAATTATTTCACCCACATTCAGATTGTTTATTTCTGCTTAGTCAGATAGTGTAGGTTTTTAGTGGATTTGGGAAATGTAATACATGTTATGGGTTAGATAACTAAATTACAGAATATTTGCATTTGAAGTGATTGCATGGCATGTCATTTTTGGAAACGCCTGGAAAACTGTGGAGCGGAACCTTAAACTACATCTGTTTTCACATTGCTTTTGTTGGATAAAAATATGTTGACAAACACATGCGTGGCATTGAAAAATGTCATTGACATTTCCTCCTTATTAGGGTTGATTAAAAACTATACCAGAACTCTGAATCGGGCATACCACATAAACTGGTATATTCAGGAACATATTGCCACAATTCTAATTCCCTGGGGGTGTCATATGGGATAAATGTATTATTATGAGACTACTGGTCGTCAAAAATGCCTGTCTTCAAATGAACTGTTCTTAGTGGCTGTATACAGTTAGTGGTGCCACTAGCATTTTTCTGACAGTGGGGACTGACTTCTCCAATAGGCGAAGGGGGAGTGGTGGTGGTGGTGATTTAGGTATATACTAGTCTTTAAGATGCTATAGACTGCCCCTTCCCCAGCTGGGACAGAAGCCCTGGGGTAGGAAGGGGCAGTATGGAGCCACGTTACACTGCGGCTATGTTATGCTCCAGAAACCTGACAATAAAATGGAGAATTCCGAATAATGAGTAGGCTGGTGGCCTAGGTATATAAGAACTACTGTGTAAGACAGCTACTTTCTGACCCTCCCCTGCCTAAATTGAAGCTCATGCCTCTGTGGTGAGGAGAGGCAGTATTTAGCTGCTATACAGAGGCTAGAGGGTAGTCTGTCAGGGACACCTGAGGCCTGGGCTGACGTAGGGTTATTTAGTCCCGCTGATGAAGTTGCGGGAAAATTAGACCAACGTGGAGGGTCGGAATCCAAGTGTCGCGAACTCGGCGCAGGGAGCTGAGTTAGACCGACGCCGTGATTCCTTCTCTGCCAAATTGGCCGGAAATAGGTTCGATTTCCGTTAGGTGTGATTCCTAATCACTTCAGGCTGTATAATGGAAAGAATGATTTAAAGTAACAACGATTCTTTTATTTACACATAAAAATAAATCTGTTTCAATATTTCAACAATCAACAATTCGATTCTTTTCACAGAAAATGGGTCGCTAGGGTTAAACAGTTCTCAATAATCATATAGTCATTCTATAGCCCTGTACTGGCACTATAGTCTACACACTGGAAATGTTACTACCGTGAGCTCGCCATAAGAGCTTCACAAATCTGAAATGTTATTACTGTGAGCTCGCCATAAGAGCTTCACCCGCTTAGGCTCAAATGTCAACGTCCGCGCGTAACTGTACCTCTGGCTGTCGGATGGTTCCGACCAGCAATGTTTGTCATCTATAAAGCCACCGTACTTTTGATTTGGGTCAGATATTGTCTACTCATACCTTATGTGCCTTTTGAAAGTCCTCCGTGAAAGTCCTATTGAAATATTCACCGTTCCTGGTTGAATTCCGATTCACAAATGTCCCTTTTTTGTGCTAGGGCAAAATTGCCACTCACACCGATCTCCAGTCTGTATTACGATGCTTCGACAGCAAAACAAACTACTCACGACGCAATCAGTCTGACGCTTCAAAGGGTTAATACGCACAATACAATTAACCTACACTTCTGACTATTGCAGGCTGATACCTGCTACTCGACAATCTAAACTTTAACGTTCCACCTTGGGTGTTCTTTCTCAACGAATTTGGCACTTGTAGCCGCCTATCGACCTTAAGCTAAATCAATCCTGGAATGCCCTCTCTGGCGATTCCAGCCGTTTCAGGGTCCCGTGATCGAAGGTACCCCTATGCCAGGAAACAGAGTCCGCCTGTCCTGAACTTCACCAACGTGTATGTGACCCCAAGTGTGTGTCTAATGCTCTGCTCTTCAAGGTATATATACTTTTTCCCCTAAACTGTCAGGTGGACCGACGCTCATCTGTCCACCTGTCAAAACGGTGGGAGATGACATATATCGAGACAAAATCAATACAAGTCATCTCGCACGTGACTTAACGGTGATTTCACTTGTCGAGAAAACCGATTCGTTCTTGCCATTATTGCTACCTAATGATCAGGTGACGATACGATAGACATTTCTATCGTTTTAGAATCTCGTTTCTTAATTGGCTGTGACGATATCTTGCCACCAACCGATTACGTCTCGTAAGACTCGCGACTACTGTATAAATTAAATGAGATTAGACCTTATCTAACATACCGTTTCTCCCCTGGGTCCCTGCGCTAAAGCTGGATATACACCACGTGTGTTTTTTCCATGTCCAGCTTTACAGAGAAGTGAAATTCACGTGGGTTTTTCGCCTAGATGCGGAATATATTTTGAACTTACAATATCTTTAAATATGAGGCCCCTTGCCCCTATATTTAGGCTGGCTTTACCCTGACATAGTCAAGAAACCATTCAATAAAAGACAAGAGTTTCCATATGGGGAAGAGGGGGTAGGTATATACTATTCTGTAAATCACTATATACTGCCTTTTCCCCACCTGGGGTTCAAGCCCTGTGGTGGTGGGGGGGGGGGGGCAGTATAATGCTGTCTTACAGAGGATATGATGTGCCCCAGAAACTTCAAATCAAAGGGAAAGTTTCCAAAAATAGTGAGGATGGCAGCCTACAATTATCGGAACTACTTTGTAAGACCGCTATCTACTGACCCTCCCCTAAATTGGAGCTTACGTCGCGATTTTTCAAGTGATGGCTAAAAAGTGTATAAACAGTAAATGTGAACTCCAGAAATGAATAAATGTCAACCCAAGATTGAAAATTGATAAAGGTATACGGTTAATATTCTTTTTCTTACATGTACATACAAGACAGCTTTTTTGTCTCCCGTTTTTTTTAAAAAAAACTGGAGATATTAAATTTGGGGTGTCCTTCTGTCCTTCCGTGTTTTTCGTTTCCAGACTCTTAACTTTCCTTATAGTGACCGGATTTGGATGAAATTTGGGTAGTAGATCACTTTCATCATTTCTGGGTCCATGTTCAAATATGGGCATTTTCTGCGCATATTTAGTTAGGTTGCTGAAATTTGATTGGCTGCCGGTTCCCAGACTATAACTTTCCTTAAAATCAACCGATTTCGATGAAACTTCATATATGGATTACTTTTATCAATACCTAGGTCAAGTTCGAATGTGGGAAATTTTGTACCTAAAATCTGTCCGTCTGCCCCGTGCATCAACACACCTCTGACTAAACGCCGTATTTATGAACCGATCTTCACGAAACTTCTTGGGTATGTTTGTTATCATTGTGAGATGAGAATAGGTGTTGTTGGAGGTTGCTCCAAAATTCAAGATGGCTGCCAGCGGCCATTTTGTTCTGAAATTGGATGTAATCAGTTTTTTTGTACAGAACTTCTGTATGAAAGTTCGGATTTGAATAAGGTTTTGTATGACTGTTTAGTAACATGCAATACATCACATATAATACAGGTTTCGTTCTCGTGCAAAAATTATGCAAATTAGGGAAATTTGATTTATTCACTGCTACTAATAATACATGGTAAGTGCACACCTTACGTGTTTTTTGTTTCCAGACTCTAACTTTCCTTACAGTCAGTTGATTATGATGAAATTTGGGTAGTAGATCACTTTCATCAATTGTGGGTCCAAGTTCGAACCTGGGCATTTTCTGTGCATATTTAATTCGGTTGCTTAAATTTGATTGGCTGATGGTTTCCAGACTCTAACTTTCCTTAAGAGTCAACTGATTTCAATGAAATTTCATATATGGATTACTTTTATCAATACCTAGGTCAAGTTCGAATGTGAGAAATTTTGTACCAAAAAACTGTCCCTCTGTCTGTCCGACTACCCCTGCATCAACGCACCTCAGACTAAAAGCTGAATTTATTAACCGATCTTCACGAAACTTCTTGTGTATCTTTGTTATCATTGTGAGACCAGAATATGTCTTCATCATTACTTTTGCAACTCTACAAAGTCAGACTCTCCCAGTACCATATACAGACCACCATATTATCTGGACATCACTTCCAGGTTTCATTATCTTCCAATCACAAGCTTTACAGGTTGGTTAACACTTTTCGCATCAGTTTAATGTAGTATGTCTTATCATAGTGACCTCTATGAAAATAAATATGATAACCACTGTCTGAAGCACTGTCTGTTCTGCCTCTTCTAAATAACTTTCACTTGCAACTCAACTATATAACACTTGATGCATTAATTCCCCTTGAAACTGCTGCCCAGCGGGAGACATGAATTCATTTAATTTGCTTGTTTTGATTTAAAATATGTTTTGAAGGATTTCAAATGATTTAATGTGGAAAAAACTTTTCTTCTTGGGATATGCAGCAGGATGAGTGGGGGATATTGTCCATCCCAACACCTCCCTTTCTCCTGATTTGGCACCCCTGGGGTGTATGTCTGCACCACTGGTGCATTCTCTTGTTCTTTTTCGTTTGCAAGTTTAACTTTGTGGAATGTCAGTAATTTGAGGTTTTCCATAAAACATCCTCAATATGCAAACTTCAATATACAATTTCTGATTTCAGAATGGATCGTAGTACTAGAAAAGTTGAAGTAATTCTTCAGTTGTGTAACCCAGATATATTTTTCGAGTCATTAACCCTTTACCCAACAAATCGCCCGCATCCGCCCGCGTAATATACAAATTCAGCAGCTGGAAAAATATTATTTTTCGAAAAATTTCAACAAAACCATATCATGTGACCCCACTTTGGAACGAGCTCGTTCCAAAGAGGGGTCACATAATATGGTTTTGTTGAAATTTTTGGAAAAAATTTTAAAAATGATATTTAAAATAATAAATTTTGAAATCGCCTGCGTTGGGTAAAGGGTTAAAGGTGACCAAAAAGAATGTTCTGGTTGCAAAAAAGGAAGTTATCAAATTTCAGTATTTTAGACATGTTTTGTTGTTAATTTCAATCATCTGTGATGTGATAGTTTATTCACAAATTTCTTTTTATTTCCCAGAATTGCGAGGACAGCTAATTAAACTTGAGAGCTTGATTCCACATATTCCAGTTCTTGTCATTAAACAGTTTGTTGCAGAACAAATAACACTGTCTGAAACAACCCAGAACTCAGTTGAAAATGCATTTAATGTAGAATTACAGAACCTAGAATTATTGAAGGTAGGTATCAGCATTAACATAGATAATTAACAAATGTTTGCCAGCATCTTTTTATTGATTATCAGATGCCTTTTAATCACTGGGTGGGAGCCCAGTTGCTTACAGGTTATCCATTTCAAATCAAGCTCAGGCTATACTCATGAAGGGTGTGTTAATTGAAAAGACGGACAATTACTTGCTACTAAGAAGTGGCTCTCTCTGGGTACTAAGGCTTGAGGGCCTGTAAAATTGCTTGACATGATACAGTACGTCCAGAGTGTATACCATATGAAACACTGGGCGCGGTGTTTACATTTCATCAAAACACAGAGTTATCCGGTGAAACTCTGTGTTACAGCAGAGATAACTGACACTGTGTTGGTCGGTGATTTTGTGTGAAAGAGATTAGTGTTGTTGATTGACAATAAACACGGTCTCGCAGTAATTGCTACTGTGTTCATTTAAGTATTTTGTGTGTGACGTTCTTCTCGTGGTTTGAATCATAGAAATCGGATATAAAAAGACTCCTATTTCTGTTGTTTGAATAACAACTTACACGGTAACTGCACAGTTTGCAAGTCGGTCTGCATTAATTCGGTAATAACTGTGCATGCAGCGTAAGTTTTTACGACGAGCCAAAGAAACTGGCGAAGAGGCAATGAAAAAAACTCAGAAGACGAATCCCGTACCCATCAAACCCTATTACTGTATGGGGCGAAGTTTTAGAGACGCTGAACACAGATTCACGAGAATAATAAAACCGTCTTAAATAAATTTCCCGAATCTCGCTCGAAATTCCGTACGCCATTTGCCAAACTCATAGTATATGTACCATTACAAAAACTGCGAAATAACGCAGAGGCTATCCGCCTACATGTCGGCAGGATATATTCGCAGCAGGTCAATTTTATCGGCTCAGAAAATGTACAGAATTTACATTCAGCTGATGCATTGTATCAGAAAAGAAAAAAACAAAAACAGAAACAAAACATGTAGACTTAATCAATCTGGATGTACCAAAAGACCGTATTAATATTTACAAGAATATACCAATTGTACGGGCATGCTACAAACTAAACTATAAAGAAGACTGCTGATATATTTTACAGCATCGGGGAGTCAAGCAGAAAATCACAGCCTCGTGGGGTTCTATCACTACTAGTAAAAATCCTCCAACGAAAGCCCTTCTCATAGCAGAACACTAAAGTCTTGGCTCCTCAGAGACTTGCATCCGTATCCGTACGCAGAGTGAATCATGGGAAATGAACTACCAACTCTCCAAACACCACAGCCCCTCCCCCCCCCACCCCCACCACTAGCTTTGCATTGGAAGCAAAAGATAAATGATATTCTCGGGTTTTGCGGGTGGTCAGTATCATCTTCGATCAATATTTGTAAGATTTATTCAAGCAATTAGCACCAATAAATACCAATTGCGAAAACAATAACAATGACAGAATGAAACATTGAAAAGAAAAAAGATGTTAAAAGTACACAAAAATATGGGTAATTATTTTATTCACCTCAAGTGCCTGTGTGAATTTGCTTAAGAGAGAGAGAGAGAGGGGGGGGGGGGGGGCAAAATATATATACATGTTTTACTGAAAAATTGTGCCCCCAACACACCAAGTGCGTAGCCAGAACACCACACCCACTTCTCCTCACCACCAGATTTGCTTTGGAAGCAAAGGATAAATGTTATTCCCAGGTTTTGTGGGCGGCCAGTATCATTTTCAATCAAGATGTGAAAGGTTTATTCAAGCAATTGACACCAACAGAGAGACGGTCTGCAAAAACAAAACAATAACAATGACAGAATGAGGCATTGCAAAGAAAAAGATATTAGAAAACAATAAAAATACACAAACATATGGGTAATTATTTTATTCATCACGAATACCTGTGTGAATTTGTGAGAGAGGAGAGAGAGAGAGGGGGGGGGGGGGCGGAATATATATATATCTGAAAAATTGTGACCCCACCCCAACCAAGCACGTAGTCTGGACATCAAAGTTAGGGGGCAAGAGTAAAATCTAGGGGGGGGGGGGGGGAGTACGGAATAAGATGCACAGCATCATCCGAGTCGTGCAGCTGCGATATGGGGCGAACACAAAAACAGAAGGGGATCCCCCCCCCCCCCCACACTTCATTGGGGAGGGCTTGTGACTCCTTGATTCCAAGTCCATTTGTGTCCATAATTTATAAGTTCCGAAAGGCATTAAAAATTAGTCCACTTCACCACCAAAGAGAATCCGAATAAACCATGAAACCTAGGGGGTGGGGGGATTTCGCAAAATATCCCCCTCCCCTCCCATCGGGCCATGCCAGTGCAACACACGTTTCCGCCAGTGGTTCGGTGGTGGGGTTGTAACTGTTGTTTATAACTTATGATAAGGGTATGCCTACCAATCACAACTGAACAACACTTTTTTCTGAAGCCTACACATTCCTACTCTTTCACAAGTGGACAGTCCACTCGAAAGTCAACCACAATTAAACAAACCATAAAATTTATTTATTTTTGAAAGATGTCCATGAAACCTTTCCAACAATCGTTGTAAACGTTAATGCAGTGTTCAAAATGCAGAGACAAGTGAAAAAACGGTCTGCATTCTCGTGCTAGAAATCGATTGAAATTTGTTTTTCATTTTCTGTCCATGTGCGGCTTTTTTTGGGTGAATTGATATTCTGGCACGGTATACTTGTACCTCTATTTGATGGGTTAATATGAGAGGAGACATTTCCAAAGGACCGAGAACAATCCAAAGCATGTAATAACTATTTATTCATGAAAAATATCCGAAAGAAAGTTTTAGAAAACTTAGTTCTTCATGACATTGTGGTCAATTTTCTCGTTCACACCATGACATGTGGTTCGAAAAGTTTCTGCATCCCCTGAGCTGTTTTGCACCGCACGTGGCCCGACCCATCGTTCATGTGAATTGAACATTCTCTGACACTTTGAACGCCTGGGCTTTTGATTGTGAGTTTTCTGTAATTTGTCGTAAATCAACTAATATGATTGCCATCCCTCTCATGATTGCCATTCTTCTATTGGAAACATATCTGAGGGGCTTGTGTGCACTCACCCCGCCTGAACAGAGAAGATTTTTTCTATCGGGGGGGGGGGGGGGGGGGGGGAAGGGGGGGGGGGTTCTTTACAATCATGTTGGCCAATTGTTAACCACTCTTCACTGGAGAAGGGAGGAAATCAGCATTTATAAATTATTTTGACTCTTCTCGGGAATTCTGAAGGTGTGGGTGCTTGGCTTCCGTCCTCTGGGTGGTTCATTGTTTCTCAAAGTGGCTGACTTTTTTTTTTTTTGCTTCCGACTGCCCTGGCCTTGAATTTGACAAACGACATCACTGTGCCATTCAAGAGTGTCAAGGGGCTCACGTACGTCGAACTAGAAAACATGTATATATTAATATGAAACATTAAACGCATGGGTGTCCGGAGGATTCTTTTTTACTTAATGGTCGGGGGTTGGACGAAACAAAATTACCGTTGAAGTATTAAGTATTATGTAGAATTTATCAATTTTTTTTAGAATTTGACAAACATCACTCCATCATTCAAGGGTTTCAAGGGGCTCACGTACTTCGAACACGAAAACATGTACATATCATGTACATATGAATAGAAAACATTTAACTCAAGGGCGTCCAGGGAATTTTTTTTTTACTTTTGGGTGGGGGGGTGGGGGATTGGGTGGACGAAATAAAATTACGGTTGAAGTATTAAGTTTTATGTAGAATTTATCGATATATTTTTAGTACTATACAGTAAAGACAATATTATTTTATTACTAATACTTTGGCCGACCGCTGATTTGTTGCGGTTTCTTGTGAGAAGACCTTGGTTACTTCTGTGCTTCCAACCACCTCCCTATTCCTACGTCTCTTGTCATCGAGTTCGCTTCCAGTGTCAACATTTATATGAGTAGGCTAGTAGAATAATACGGGAGATGATGTGCAAGTTATTTAGATTTCCTGGTACCTACATGTACAACGACGTTTGTGTCGATGTGTTGGCCCGCATGTATTTTTAAGACAATAGATTTGATCAAAACAAACATCGAATCTGTGAAAAGTGACTCTAAAATTATTTCTGTCGAATATCCTTGAGAGCTTTGTTGCTATCGGGGCAACTCGGTCCCAATTATGTGACATTTGGGACTGACCAAAAATTATCTGGGTTGAGTTACAACGGAACCAGAAAACAGTTGGAGATTTTACAAAAACTCATCGGCAATATCTTATATATTCCCGATTTGATGTTACCTACCTTGACATCATCGCATCGGAGTCTACCTGAGGAAAGGGGGGGGGGGGGGGTGGCGGCAGGCACCCTACTGTCGATTGTCGAATTAAATTTCTTTTTTTTTTCCTTTTCAACATCATGCCATCCTCTATTCTTTTCGTAGATTTATCCATGCGGGTTTTAATTTAATTGTCACCGAGCACAGGATCAATATTCAATAATAAATAACAAGCTATTAAATAGTCCTCAAATCAATTCATCAAACTCAAATATACAAGATTTATTTAAATGACATGTACTCGGTGAAACACTGACCCACTTCAATCAACAGCACGAATAAGCTGTCGCTACTGTTTATCACCTTGGACTTGAGCAGCTAATCTTTTACGCACAGCAAACGCGGTGTGTGAAAGTCGACACAGTGTTCCACGGAGTCAATTTTCGTAAAATCACCCGCCACCGTGCCGAGTGGATGAGACGCTATACACTCTGGACGTACTGTATGACTCAGCCTGTTGAAAGTATTTTACACATTTTAAACACATCACTAGATTCTCGCTCCCGTGTTTTGTCCTTGGGCAAGGCACTTAACCCTGATTGCCTACATGGGGGCACAATGTCTCTGTGTACTGAGGCGTACTGCACGTCGATGGTACGCATGTCTTCAACCAATCTAGCCCTGCCTTTGTGCAGTGCGGAGTTACGATGTTGGGAAGCTGGCAGCTGCTCGTCGTTGCACAGTCAGTGGTTCTCTCCGGGTACTCCGGCTTCCTCCACCCAAAAAACTGTCACAGTCATGATTAGCCATTGTGCATAAATATGTGACCTTAAACACCAATAAATAAATAAATCTAACCCTGCCTGTGCCGCGGTACAGAGTTCAGAGTTACAAAGTTGGAGAGCCGACAGCTGCTTGTCGTTGCTCTGTGGTTCTCTCCAGGTACTCCGGCTTCCTCCACAGAGCCTGAAATAACGGTCGGACATCGGACATGTCCGGTCAAATTTACGGTCGGGAAAAAAAAAAAAATCTCAAAAATTTTATTTTATTTTTTTCAAATTTTCAACAAGTTGTGTCTACACACCACCGCGTTTCAATCAATAGACATCAAAGGCCGCTTAGTGGCATGTTTGCGATCTAGGTGCGACTTAGTTTCTTTGATCTACATCACTCGGCACGGTCGTTTGTCTCAAATTGTGCCAGTAACGTTTGGTGCTTTTGAAATGTTACATGTAGCATATTGAAAATTTTCCGACGAAACTTACGGAGGCTTTGACGTCGTGACCGCGATTCCAGACAAATGCCCACTCTGTCTGGCAGAGTAGTACCATTACTAACATACTTGGTTGGCACAAAGCCACAAACCATCAGATTCAGCATCATGACGGAACGGAAGGTACCTAAAATTGCCACGTTGCAGAAATGGAAAGACGAGTACAAATGGCTTGATTTTTCGGACAAAAAACTTAAGTGTTCTTTTTGTACAAA
This sequence comes from Pictodentalium vernedei, assembly GCA_031216915.1. Lineage (NCBI taxonomy): Eukaryota > Metazoa > Mollusca > Scaphopoda > Dentaliida > Dentaliidae > Pictodentalium > Pictodentalium vernedei. The sequence continues at coordinate 33,547,448 of CM062293.1, forward strand.
ATATAACGAAAAGTTGATGAGCTGTCGAAATTATAGTCGTGTGATGGTCGACGGCAGTACAAATTATCGCCTCAGCGTGTTGAAAGATCACGCAGGCAGTCAGATGCATCAAAAAGCATGTGATCATGAGAGTCGTGAACAGTTTGGAACTATACCAAAAAAACATATCGTCAAGTCCATACCTGAAGACTGTGCGATAAAAGTTGCCTTTAGGAAGATGTCTGATGATGAAAGACAGAGAATGAAACGCTTATTTGAGATAGCCTATTTTATTGGGAATAACAGGCGACCATACTCTGACTTCGCGGGGCTAAAAGAATTGGAGAAACTGCACGGAGTTGATTTGTCTTCAGCCTACTCTAATGAAAATGCATGTAAAGATTTTTTGCGTGACATGGCCTATACTCTGTTTGACTTGAGTGTCAAGTCAAAAATCAAGCGCGCCAATTTTATATCTGTTCTGTGTGATGGGTCTACAGATGTCAGCACCATTGAAACTGAAGTAATCTATGTCTTATTTGTTGATCCTGATTCCTTCCAACCTGTTACTATGCTTTGCATTGGAAAGCTTGGAGGATCAATCCTCCGAAGGTATCCTTAATGGTATCGAATCAGCATTCCGAAAAGCTGATTTATCTGACTAATTAGATCACTTGGTTTTTTTTACGTCTGACGGGGCGTTAGCTAACAGTGGTATGTACAATGGCCTCATAGCTAAGCTTCAAATGAAATACCCGTGGGTGGATTTCATTTGGTGTGTTTCGCATCGTCTAGAGTTGGCACTGAAAGACAGCCTGAGAGAACCCATTCAAATTGTGGAAGACCCTTTGCGAGATCTACATTCCATATATCATCGATCGTCAAAGAAGTTAAGAGAGTTGAAAAAATTGCATGACATTTTGAAAAATGTGTACAATTTTGAACATGGGCAGGTACGCCCATCAAAATTTTCTGGGATGCGGTGGATTGACCATAAAGTGCGAGCTATGTGTGGTTTTGTAGACAAGTTCGGCCAGTATGTTCAACATATTGAAAACGTTGTAGCCGAGTCTAAAGCAACAGACAAAGCGTCACTCAGTGGCAAACTGAAGCGAATGAAATCCGCAAAAGTTTTGCTACTGAGCGCTTTATTTGTTGATTTGTTAGATCGTGTCAAGTGGTTGAGTTTGCGGTCTCAAAATCAATCAGAAACACTTCTTAGTATAGTTGAGTGTGTGGATGATACCATTTTTCATTACAAAATGTTACTTAAAAAACTAGAAAAGCAGCCTGTTCAGGCCTTCAGTCTCCCAACTCTCAGCTCTGTGCTCAGTAAGATTAATGACGTTGACAACAGCTACCAAGATGTCAAACTGATAGATTTAGCTAATGGAAAACTATTTGTACAGAACCATGTGTGTGATTATGTGCGATCAATTGTGGGGCATTTGCATGAGCGATATGGGATTCTTGTTACTAATCCTTGGCTCCCTGAGGGTGAGAAGAAAATTATCATTGAGTCAGTTACTGCTGCTCTGAGATCTGGGGACGCAAAAGCGCGGCATATCTGCACTGTTCTAGATACAGGCACGTGGGTTCTCCCAGAGATCTTGGAAACGGGGTATTCTGGGGTCGAAGCTGGCACAAGTGAAGAAGTCTTGACTGAACACTCGAAAGCATTGGCGTGTGACTGTGACAGTGACACGGAAATGCTTTCGAATGTTTTGACAAAACATCTGGCTGCAATTGATGTTTTATATGAACGCTATAAATGTGTGCTATCAGCTCCGTCTTCTGATTTAATTAAAGAACAGTATATTTCAGTGGTCCGTTACGCCACTGCGCACACAGAGTGCCAGTTGTACAATCCTATGCAAATGTGGCAAATTCTTCAAAAAAACAGAGGAGACACATACCCTTGTTTATTTGAATTTATTGAACTGTGTATGTGTTGGCTGTTCAGTAATGCAGAACTTGAGAGATTTTTCTCACGAATGGGTAATGTGAAAACAGACATCCGCAACAGTTTGAAACCTGAAAACCTGCAAGATCTGTGCAGGGTTTTACTTGGTCCTTGTTTACAAACATTCTCATCAAGTATAGCCTTAAGGGCAGTGGATAGGTGGTTCAATTCAAAGGGGAGGAGATTAAACCAACGCAAACGCAAAAAATATGCAAAGCGGGAAAGCAAGCCCACGCGTTCTGCCGCAGGGACGAGTTAGGGGGATATGGAATTAGGCCTATCAGTTACAGACCTCTTCGAGTCAGCTTCTAATTCTTTAGACATTTCAAGTTCCGATATTAGTGACAATGAATGAATGCTTGTAAATTGTAATTGTAAAACGCAAACACATTATTACTAATTTTAGTTTTAATGAAGTATGAATCTATGAACTGCATGGAGTTTCTATTTTAATCGAAACTCCATGCAGTTCATAGATTTCATACTTCAGCCAGGCTGTCGGAGACAGTTAACACAGACTGAGCCCTTTCATTTGGGGCATAGATTCATTGTCCCCAGGCCTGGCATTCTGAAAAATGCAGGAGGGCAAAAAATCGCTCTCCTCAATCAGCTTAGGAGAGCAATTAGCTTTACACAGCATTTTAAGTATCCAGTTGAACAAACTCATTGAAACTGAAACCAACAGACTACATCAGTGATTTTATTAACTTTACTAAGGTACAGCGAAATCTCTTAGACATCTAGATGTCTCACTCAACAACCGAACACACACTTGACAAGACCTGTGTGTGTACCCAGACCTGTTGTCCAAGAAAGTCATATGCCTACCACTACCACCTTCAACCCCCCCAAGGGGGGTTGAAGGTGGTAGTGGTAGGCGTATGACTTTCTTGGACAACAGGTCTGCTTGAACCTACAGTCACATCCTGGTGCAAGTGCTTCAAGTAACAGGATAGTAGTAATGGTAGTATATTATAGTGTCAATATTCCTTGAATAATTACCCCTCAAACTGTGATGTCAGTTGTTGAACTTGAAACTGACAGAAAAAAAAATATTGCTGTGACCCATTTTGCTTCAAATGATTGCAACTGTGTTTGGGTATGGTTGCAGCCATTACCTTTTACCACTAAACCACTTTTAAAATGAAATTACGTGATGTTATGTGACTTCGAAGTTAAATTACATTTTTGCTTTACAACAAAAATTTAATGTGAGCATAATACATGTAATCTCAATCATCCCAGACCAAAATATTTAGGAGGGCAATTTTTCGCTCTCCTTAATTCTTTCAGGAGGGTAGTAAGGAGAGCTAAAAAATCGCTCTCCTGAAATTGCCAAGCCTGTATAGGCAGACAGGACATGGCTAAAACCACTCTAAGGAAGTTGATTATTGTTTGGAAGAGTTCTTCAGAATTACATGTCAGGTATTTGTTGTTGGATGTTTTGGATGCTTGTTCTCGGTTGGCAAACTTCTTCAGCCAGACGAAGGCCTTTATGGGTTAGCTGAAAATTTTTTGTTGCTATTGCCATGGCCCAAAATATTGAAAAAACCTAGGTACTGTCTGTGACGACCTTGGCTGTTGTTTTTGGTATTATTTACAAATCCTTGTTTGTGTTTTATGTATCAGTGCGGAAGGGATTTTGAATAATTATTTGATACATAGAGGATATGGAATGAGTGTTTTTCTCATATAATATTTATGAAACGAGTCTTAAGAATTTTCCGTTTTGGGGAGCCTCTGGTGAGCCCAAACGGAAAATTCTGACGAGTTTCATAAATATGAGAAAAACACTCATTTCATATTCTATTTATCATATGACACACACACGCACAAATTAGCCACTCAGTATGACTTTTTAACCCATCACCTAACTTGAGTTGCAGACGGCACTTGGAAAAAACACCCTCGTATAACTAAAATTTTTCATTTTTTGCTTCCAAAACATAGGTTTTGACCCCTCATTGGAAGGAGCTCGTTCCAATGAGGAGTCATAACCTATGTTTTGGAGCAAAAAGTGAAAATATAAAAAAGAATGAATGACGTTTTTCTTGTAGGTAAAAGATTAATACAATATAACCCACCCTAAATAGGACAGATAACGTAAATTCTCCCTACTGAAATTATGCAAATGTAACCCAGTTGTATTTTGTTAAGCCAATCAAATTGTACAGTTTTGAAATTGACCTATGAAAGCTCCCAACTCTAATGATGCAAATTATGAAAATGTGGCCCAGTTGTATTTTGTTCAGCCAATCAAATTGTCTAGTTTTGAAATTGACCAATGAAATTGGCGGAAGGTTTTTTCTATCACTGATTAATATGAAAACAAAATATCAAATGTTTTAAAGTGAAGAAAACGGACGTGTCATATGATAAATTCATATTTTACTTAACTGGTTGAATGCTGGAAGCCCATATTTGGGAATTATTTAAAAGTGTCAGTGCCTCATTTAAAAGGCTTCATATTCTGTGGATGTGCTTAGTATTCTCTTAGAAGTGATTATTTTTTGTTCGCATGGATTTCTCTTGTCGCAGTTTATTGGAGTGCATCTAGGCAATAAATTATTACAAGACAAACTTGTATGAACCAATCCTTTCAACTAAAATAAATCTAGCACTCTACCGTTTAAAAAGGCGGCATTGGCTTAGCAATGGCATTGGGAGTTTGGATGGGTTAAGTTCAAGAAATTGTTTTGTTTCAGAGAATTGAAGAGTGCCATAGACAATGCAGGGTTTCCGCTAGACCGGCTGCAGGTCTGTCAACCGGACCCATTCCCCGCCGATCATACTATGATCAGTCAGAAAAGCTGGTGGTAAAAATGTTGAGTACAATGCTGTATCGTAACGACACTCTGGATCCTTTGTTTCCATAAAATATAGGCATAATTATGTTGTATACTATGCCTACTATTACTGGCGACAACCGGATACTTTATAACCTCCAGACGAGAGGGGCAAACAAAGTTCAAATCCTAAACGTTGCCTATAAAATTTCGGACTCAGATTGTCGTGTTTGGTCCGAAATCACTTAGTGGAGACACTATGAACCCCGTGGCGTTTCCGTCCACTCATTCTGGCCACACGACCAGTTTTGGGGGACCAACGCCTTTTGTGCAGCCTGGACCTTCTGCCCTGCAGAGGTCCGCGGTGACTCTCATGAGTTCTCGCTATATTGATCCTCGGGGTGCCTTGTACCCCTATACACGTCTGCCTTCAGATGTTTCGGCTGCCGCCCGTCGCCCCGCCTCGGGTGTTTTGGAGGATCGTGACCCTTCGCTGGTTAAGAGGGTCAGAGGTGAAGCCACTTTGCCGGTTCGCTTCCCTGTCGAACTGGCCAGTACGGGCAGTGAGCTTAGGGAGGCCCTCTCCTTACTCACTCAGGTTCTATCAAAGAGCCTTCCTGTTGCTTCCAGCGAGGCAACGAGTGGTTTCCAGGCGCCTCCTATGGTGCCGCCTCCCGGGATTGGAAACAGGCCGGTTTCTGATTCCCCTGGTGTCCCGACACCATGGGAGGCGTCGGCTGGTTTGCCCACGATGGGCTATGTGTCTTCCGACTCTGGGGAGGAGTCCGACATGCTTGATGTCGAGGGCCAGCAGTCTTCGGACTTGGGGGCAGCTCTTGACTTTGTTTTGGGGTTTCTGCCTGATCTCAAACCTACTAACCAGCCGACAGTGTCAGCCAGGCCGCGATCATCGGTCGCGCGCCTACAGCCTATGGAGCAACCTGCTTCTGGGCGCCTTCGACCGTGCCAGTCGGTACAGGTGGTTGAAGCTTTTTCAGCATTGGACTCCAAGCTGAATTTCAAGGCTCTGAAGACTTCGTTCTTCACCAGGGTTGACACCTTTTTGCCTCCTGTGTGTTATCGTTCCTACGATTCTGCCAATCCGTCGGTCTGCCAGACTTTGACGGTTCTGGATCAGGACTCCACTTCCCTCGGGCTTTCCAAGCCCAAGTCTGCCGTCATTCCAATGACGACTCTGGAGTCCACGTTGGGCTTATCTAGAGAGATGCTTGGCATGCTTTCTCTCTCAGATCACGTCGTCTCGGCTTTGGCTGCTTATCTGCCTTCAGATAAGTTTGACGAGGTACAGGCCGCTTTGCATGTGCTGTCCAAGGCGCTTATGCATCTTACACGCATGCCTGTAACACGGCTAATCTGGAATTAGTTTGAAGGGATGCTGTGCTGGACACAGGACGATCCCTTCCCGAGGAGCAGCGTGCTGCTCTTCGATCTGCTTCTTTGGCAGGTCCACAACTTTTCCTTGGTTCTGTGTCGACGGTCCGGGATGACGTCCTACGTCATTCCAAAGATCAGCTGCTGTTTCGTCAGCTTGATCAGTCTTCTAAGGGAGGCAAGGGCCATTCCAAGCCTAACAAGTACCCTTCTGCTTCCTCTGTGAACAAAAGGCTGGTCCTTCTGCCACCGCCTCTACTTCTTACTCGAGGGGTAAGGGTAAAGGTTGGCAGAATCGAGGGAAGTCTCAGGATTCTTCATTTAGTAGAGGAGGTGGTTTCTCCTCTCGCGGGCCTCGTCGGAGCTCGAAATGAAGGTCCTCACCTCGATTCGTCCCAGGTTGGAGGAAGGATAGCAGAGTTCGCAGACCATTGGGCCACCATCACATCCGATCCGTGGGTGTTAGATGTTGTTCGGTCCGGGCAGCGAATATCCTTCCTACGGCACCCCACTCTGTCCAGGGTGCCTCTTCCAACCACAGTTCCTTCAGACGTTTTACGTCTGGAACTTTTGTCCATGGAGATTGGCAATCTCCTGGCAAAGGGGGTGATCGAGGTCGTCAAGAACATTCAGTCAGTGGGTTTTTATTCCCGCCTGTTCTTGGTGCCGAAGAAGGACGGCCGACTCGGACTGGTTATCAATCTGAGTATCCTGAACCAGGTCTATCATTGCTCCCTAGTTAAGCATGGAGACTTTCAGGTCGGTCCGCCAATCATTTCACCAGGGAGATTTCGCTGCCAGCATCGACTTGCGAGACGCTTACTTCCACGTACCGATGCATCGGGCGTCATGGAAGTATCTCAGGTTCGCTTTTCTGGGGCGAGTTTACCAGTTCAAGGCCATGCCTTTCGGCCTCAACCTGGCTCCTTGGGCCTTCACCAGACTGATGTCGCATGTGATAGCGTTCCATCGCACACAGCCCTGGGTGACTGCTTTGGCATATCTGGACGATATCCTCAAGGGGCATTCCAATGCTGCCTTACTGGAGTCAGATGTCGCCACTCTGTTGAGCTTGCACATCGCTAGGATTCAGAGAGTCAACGAGGAGAAGTCGGACCTGGTCCCTTCTCATTCGTTTGTCATCTGGGGATGGCTTTCCAAACCCAATTCAATTTGGTAGCGGTTCCCCAGGCCAAGGCTGTGATTCTCTCAGCTTTTGCTCTGACTCTGTCCCAGTCCACGTCCGCGACCGCTCGCAGTTTTCTCCGGCTGATCGGTCTCTGCGGTTCGGTGACGGATCTCATTCCTCTAGGTCGGCTGCGTGTCAGACCTCTCCAACACTTTCTGCTCAGTCGTTGGAGGCCGAATGTAGATTCTCTGGATCAGGTGCTTCCGTTTCCGGAATCTCTTTATCCTCACCTTCTTCCATGGACAGATGTTCAGTGGATTACGCAGGGTGTTCCATTGGACTTACCCACGTCCGATCGCGTTCTGACGGCAGATGCCAGCGATCTCAGATGGGGTGCGACGTTGGATCCTCTCGGTCTTTCCCTACACGGGATGTGGGACCAGGATCAAGCAGCTCTACACATCAACCAGAAGGAGCTTCTTGCTCTTCTTCTGAGTTTCAGGCAGTGGATCCCTCATCTGTTGAATCACCAGGTCCTTCTGCTGTCCGTCAAATCGACAGTGGTTGCTTACATTCGGAACCAGGGCGGCACGCACTCAGTTCCGATGTACGAATTAGCTCGGGATCTTCTACTGCTCGCTCAGGATGTTCATGCCGGAGTGGTTGTTCGTCACATTCCCGGTCGTCTGAATGTCCTAGCTGACTCCCTGTCCCGACAGGGCAGGGTTATTTCCACCAAGTGGATGCTCCACTGGGCAGTGTTCCAGTCGCTTTGCGATCTCTGGGGACTTCCCACATCGACCTCTTTGTGACTCGTTGGAACCATCAGGTGGACACTTTCGTGTCCCCGTGTCCAGATCCTCTGGCTTTCGCCGTGGATGCTCTGTCACTCGATTGGAACGGTCTTGTCAGCTACGCCTTCCCGCCGGTTCCGATTTTGCCTCAGGTTCTAGCCAAAATTCGAACCTGCAGTTGTCGAATCATTCTGATCGCTCCCCTGTCGCCTCAGCGGATGTGGATCAATCAGCTCCGCCTGCTGATGGCGGCGGTTCCGGCACGTCTCCCGCTACGTCGCGACCTTCTTTGTCAAGGTCGCCCGAGGAGGTTTCACGTCCACCCGACTTCATTGTGCCTTCACGCATATCTTTTGTCAGGTCCTGTCTCCTCCGTAGAGGTTTTTCGAGACCAGCAGTGGAGTGTATTTCTTCTTCAAGGAGGCACTCCACTGGTTTAGCTTATGCAGCTAAATGGAAGGCCTTCTGTCGATGGTGTGCTGATCACTCTGTTGATTATGCAATCCTTCGATTTCACAGATTGCGGAGTTTATGGTATATCTGTTTGATTCTCGGGGTCTCCAGCCTGTTACCATCAAGGGTTACAGGTCCATGCTTTCAGAGACTTTTTCTTATGTGGGGAAGCGTCGTATCGGCACTAATCCTTACCTCTCCAAGCTTGTTCGGCACTTTTCTTTGAAAAGGCCTCGGACTTTGCAGCTTACCCCACGATGGAATCTTTCGTGGGTGCTTCTTTGCTTGGGGGGGGGGGGGGGGGGTGGGGGGGGGGGCTGTTCGAACCTTTATCCCAGGTTGATATGCATTTTCTCACATATAAGACAACTTTTCTGATGGCGTTTGCTTTGGCCAGACGGGTTAGTGAGCTTCACGTCTTCTCGGTTGACCCGGCCTTTTTTTAGGAGCTCTCCCAACAGTGTTACTTTTACCACTGATTGCTCTTGTTTGGCCAAGAATCAGTTACCAGATACTACTCCTCCTCCTATCTGTATCAGGGCTCTTCCTTCTGTAATCGCCCTTTGCTCTGTTCGGTCCGTGCTATTCGCATTTATCTCGATCGGACACGTTTCATACAGAAAGGCAGAAAACGTTTTTTTCTGTCTCTTATTCCGGGTCGACAGAAGATCTCTCCTCAATCCATTTCTCGATGGATTTGTCTTGCTATTCGTACGGCTTACGGTCGTTTAGCAGCTGGCGATTGTATTACCAATCGTATTTCTGCCCACGAGGTGCGGGCACTACCCACCTCTTGGGCTTATTCTAACTCCGTCAAGTTGTCATGTTATGCAGGTAGCCTACTGGAGAAATGCCTCTACTTTCTCCACCTTTTATTTGCGCCAGTTGCAGGAGCAGTCGGAGGACCTTTTTGCCCTGGGTCCTCTTTCTTCTGCTCAGGCTGTTGTCTGCCATAGCCATTAGGCTTCTTGAAGGTCAGTTTCAGCCTTGTGCTGTTACTGCCCTTTTTCTGTCTGTGTGTCACACAGGCCCATATGTCTCCTTTCATTGTCCTTTACCAATGATTGCGGCGTTATGGTTGATAAGCCTCAGGGCCTCTTCCTTCTGCTTCACGGTTCCAGTGCACTGGGGTTATGTGTGGGTTGGTTATGCGATTCCCTCCAGCCTATTGTCTATTCAGCCTGTAGTAAACAATTGTGAGTAGGTTGATAAGAAATCTAAATTTTATAGTAAATTTCCTTTCTTATTATACCTACCACAATTGTTTACATGGAGGCCCTCCCGTCTTCTTTACGGGTAAAGAATCTTTCCTCCCCGCTGATCACATAACTCTAACGTTGACGGATTCAAAAAGAATGAGTCTTTAGCGACGGTATATGCGCACTGGCAACGGAAGTCGTGGAGTTGTACTTGGGAGAGAGCGTCCCGTACTGGGTCTGCGCCGGTTGCACTCGACCCAGTTTTGGCTTATTTTTTCTTGGTGCTTTTGCACCACTTTTCTTTCCCAAATTGCTTGGGAAAGACAAAAATAGAGAGTATTTTATCCGAGTTAGGGACTTCCACTGTAGTGCAAGCCTGTAGTAAACAATTTTGGTAGGTATAATAAGAAAGGAAATTTACTATAAAATTTAGATTTTCCACTTCAATTATTCAGCATTTTAGCGACCACAATGCCCCCAGCGCACCTAAAAATCAAAATTTTCTTGGGGAAAACCTCCCCCCCCCCCCCCCCCACCAGGACCCACCACCCCCCAGACCCCCACTATACGCACATGCCTTCAGCAAGTGTGGCAGGCACCTTCAGCATCTGAGTTTCACTTTCTTTAAACTACCGGACCCACAAATTTTTCCCTAGCGGAAACCCTGCACTGTCCAAGTTTCTGTTATAGAATAGATTTATTTGAATGACACCTTTCTTAGTTCTTTGTTTGAATATCGACAACATATATGTCATGTAAAGCCCAATTAAGAACTCCCAGCACTTTTCAGTGGACCCTTGATAGTGGCTGCTAGCATTGAAATAGTTAACATCTAGAGGAAGTGAAGTCATTGATTCATCTGTTATGTTTTATATCAGGTGCTGTGGCATAGACAATTCAGATAATGATGCAAAGACATGAGTAGCTGTCCCTATATCCCTATAAATTCTGTCTTCTGATTGGTCAGAATGCCTAGGACAAATAGCAATGGCAAAGGGCACGCCCAACATCCAAGGTATATGAAAGCATGCAACATCCAGGGTATAAAGGCATGCAGAACATTGGAGGTTTATGTTTAAATGAGCTTTCTGCTTTCGCTCGACTAGATATAAAAATTGAATCAAAAACCCTGAAAATAGTCACAAATATCATCAGATTTCTGACAATTCGTTCATATTTTGAAAAATAAGATAAGAGCAAATCTGTCAACAAAATAGCCTGCGATCTGTTGACGCATTTTCAATAACGACTCAAAAGATGTAACTCTATTGTCTTCTGTGTTTGTTAAAACAAAACAATTTGCGGATTGCACTTTATCTGAACATGTCATTTTCACAATTTGAAAACCATTTGGAGGCAGATATATTGTTTCCACAATTTTAAATGTGACAAAATGTTATCTCAGCCAACATGTACGGTATATGGAGATTTAATTCCTGGATGTCTCATTTAACCCTTTACCCAACGCAGACGATATCAAAATTTATCATTTTAAAAATATAATTTTTTAAAATTTTTCAAAAAAATTCAACAAAACCATATCATGTGACCCCTCGTTGGAACGAGCTCGTTCCAACGAGGGGTCACATGATATGGTTTTGTTGAAATTGTTGGAAAAAATAATACTTTTTCAACTGCTGAATTTGCAGATTACGCAGGCGGATGCAGGCGATTCGTTGGGTAAAGGGTTAGACACCTCACCTGCAGCTTGGTGTTTAAAAACCGACATCAAGGTACAGTGGAGCCCACTTCATTGGATATCTCTTAATTGTATATCCCTGTTAATTGAATATAATTTCCGAACACAAAGCCATTTACCATTCCTCCATGAACATTCAAAACAAAACAATGATTGTTAAATGCTATCACACAAAATATGGTCTGGCCAACATGCTTCAAGTTTTATGCCGATAGCAATATTTGTTTTTATTGCACTTCCTCAACTCGTGTCAGTTGTCCCGCCAAAGCTTCATGCAAGAAAATGGAGATAGGAGCAACTCTGTGATGTTTTCATTATATTAATGTTACTGTTAGGGAATGGAGCCATTGAAAGGACTGCCTTTCTCTCGTATCAGAATTGGATTTATAAGTTTTCTTTGAAATTTAGTACTTTTTATTTGAAGACTGTTTTCACCTTCTTAACATTTTTTTGAAGTAGCACATCAGAGTAGAGACTCATCTTCTGAACATGAAGGTTGTTTGATATTGATCAGGTTCCTTAGCATGAACTTTTTAAAATATGGAGGTTTCAAATTTTTTAAAATTATTTCAACCCTTTTTGAAATGTTTAAGAATCTCTTTAAAAGTATACACAGGTGAAGATATAGAGTTAACCCTTTGAGACTTTAATTATCCCAACGTTCAAATGTCACTGGGAATTCAGTTTCTTCACTGTTTTTCAAAATGTGACTTCAAACGTCGGAAAGAAGCTTTTCTTAGGAGGGGCAGATGCAACTTGTTCAAATCAATTCCCTGGGTTGATATTTAGGCTACCATGTCAGGTGAGCGACCTCAGGCCCCCTGGGGCCTCTTGTTTTTTATCTTTTGACCTACCCTTAGGATATTTGGCATGTGGGTGTATCACCATGAGACGATGTACTATCCTCAAGGTCAAATTATTGATTTTTTACCTGCGTCGTCAGCGGCAGAGCAGGTCTAGCAACCGCTTGACTCCGTCTGTCCGTCCGAAACATTTCTTCCGTCAAAGTTTTCTTGGCTTCTATGAAAGGGAATGATTTTATATTTGGTCTGCTGCTTCATAATGATGATTTGTATCGTGTATCTAATTTTCAGATCTGCCGTGCAGCCACTTCCTGTTTGCCGATACTTTGAAATTTGACTACTCACTGAACATTGAAATTTTTCGTCAGTTTTCTCGGCTTCTATGCGACGTATTCATTCAATATTTCACCTGGAGCTTGATAATGTTGAGTTGTATCGTGTATGCAGTTTTCAGATCTGCCGTGCAGCCACTTCCTCTTTGCCGATACTTTGAAATTTTACTGTACCCACTGAACTTTGAAATTTTGAATAGAAGTCTGTTCATCTCTGTAATAAATTGCATGCATCGACGCAGGTCCAGACCCGGTATTGGTCTTGTTAAATCTTTTGACCTAGTCTTATATTTGGCATATGGGTGTATCACCATGAGACGATGTACCATCATGACCCACATATTACATTGACCTTTGACCTCAAGGTCACATTATTGACTTTTTAAAAAAAATCTTTTGACCTAGGAATATGGTTTATGGCATGTGAGTGTATCACCAAAAGACGATGTGTCACGTACCATCATGACCTACCTTGACCTTTGACCTCCAGGTCAAATTATAGGGGTTTTTTTTATCTTTTCACCTAGGCTTATGATATTTGGCATGTGGGTGTATCAACAAAAGACAACATTGTATCATGTACTGTTCTGATGACAGATGACCTTGATCTTTGACATGTACTGTTGTGATGACAGATGACCTTGATCTTTGACATCAAGGTCAAATTATTGAATTGTTCAACAAGGTTTATGATATTTGGCATATGATAGCAACAGCCAGACTGATGTGTCACATTCTCTCTTAACCTTCCATGATCTTGACATTTGACCTTTAGTTTGATCTTTGTTAGTCGTAAGTTGGTAGCATGGAACTAATCGAAGGGGAGACGTGTTTTAGTTCACTAAAACATTTCCTTCTAGTTGAGCGTGAAAATTTATGTCCATTACCGCGAGTCCGAACACACTCTACAGTTAAAACTAGAAGTCCTGTCATGAACTGTGTGCTTATCTAGGCTTAATTGCGCATAGGAATTGCGCGCAATTGCCATAGCGAATGGCATCCAAAGCACGGCAGGTTCTCCTGTTTACTCATAGCAAACACAGGCAATCTTTCTGCCAATGGACCTCCGGGTTACCCGGAGGTCCATTGGCTGAAACATTGCTTGCGCACAGGCCATATGTTCAGAATTTGATAGCCTTACTATGGTCGTAACGCGTAGATTAGCGTGCAGATCGACGTGCTATTTGTGCGCATTTCTTGACAGGACTTCTAGTTTTAACTGTATCTGCATCAATTATGGGGTTGATTCTGTCACAGCGTACCATCTTATCGTGTGGGGACGTAAAAAGGCCATCCTCTATGTAGAGAGAGACACACTCTGTGCAGGCTAAAGATCCCTTTTTTATATTTGAGAAGAAGGGGGCCCACTAAGTTTCCGCTACAAAGGCCATCCCATACATATGCACCATTGGGCCAAGGAGAGGCGTTAATATAAGTTGCATAACTTGTTCCCCAATCCTTGTAAAACAAATAAGCTTAAATAAATAAATAAATCTGTTAGTTTTTCAATTACCAGGTTCAAATCCACACTCCCTAAAACCTAGATTGAGTAAGGCAGAAATGTGTTCCATGGTTATGATAACTTGAGACCTTGACATTATGAAATTAAGAATGGACTGTACAGTGTAGTCTCATCCACCCCTGCTTCAGGCCCTTCTGGGTTAAAAGCTCAAGTACAGGCCTGGCATTTTCAAGAGAGTGATTTATTTGCCCGCCTACTGCTCACCTTAAAAAATTAAGGAAGCCGAAAACAAACCCTCCTGGCCTTAGAAAATAATGATTACCATAACCCTCTATTCTTAAAACCCACACTTTTTCAGGTCTTTGTTAGTGGTCTCTTTTAGACAGACACACTGTCCCTCCCTCACCTCAGGGCCTTGCAGAGGCCCAGAGGTGAGGGATGAGGCTGCCAAGCCATCTCACAGAGACTACCTTGTTGGCAACACCAAATAAAATGTACAAAGCCCACCTAACAGAATTCATTCATAGTAAAACTTCATTTTGCCAGTTTTAGCTTATGCAAGCTTGAGGAGAGCTAATCTCTCCTAGGTCATGATGTGAGGGGAGCAATTTTTAGCCCTCCTGCATTTTTAAGAATGCCACATCAGCAAGTACTCTAACCTGCCTATTAATAGTGTCGACACAAGAGTCTAGTCTTGGTTTTAGTTTTTATTTCTTATTTAAACAAATGGAAAAACTTCATGAAATTCTCTAACTGTAACAAAAGACACTTTGAAACTAAAAGACTTTGCAGGAGTCCATGATATGGACATGTGATGTGATGTTATATGTACATGGCAGTATACAGATTAAGCAACATTCCTTAAGGTTGATTCCCCTAGCCTATGCTTCTTTGTGTTACTGTTGCTGAAAGCTAATTTTGAGAACTTTTGCAGCACATATGTATATATTTTCAGGAGATGGACAGGAGTTAGTGAGTTGAAAGTGGATACAGAAATACTGCTGCTTGACAAACCAGTATTCACCATCAGTTAAAGAAAGGGGATACAGGTAAGTTTTCTTGCAGGCCTCTGAATCTTGGCAAATACATTGTGGTAACGGATTAGCTCAAATTACAGGAATGACTTGGTCGTCAGTTTTGGCGCCAGGATTTCTATGATATGGGGTTTCTGATTTCTAATGGGGGAGACCTCCCTGATGGGCTTTTGCTCCACCGATCCTCCCTCATCCCCATGGTGCCACTCTTGTTGGAGATTTTTGTTCAATTCTGCTACAAAATGATATTCTACATCCTGGCATTCCTGTGGCTTTGCAGTTTCTAGGCAAATCTTGGCTGCCTATGCAGAACATGCCTTGAAACAGCTGGCAAGTTAATTATAAGATAGTTTTGAATTTGTCTAGAGACTGTCTGTTGACCTGTACTGCTGCAGTAGCAATTGAATAAAAGTTGGAATTGGTACTTTGAAGGTCAATAAATATTCTGAGGCACCATTTAAATCATGAGACCCCCCCCCCCACCCCCCCCCTCCCCAAAAAACAAAAAAAAACCCCAAAAACGTAAAAAAAAACCCAGGCGTTTTCACACAGTTATTATTACAGAAAGTTAATTGAATTGTACTGAATGCCACCAAAAGACCACATTGTCCCTAAATTAACTAGTAGAGTACTAAATTACTTTTCAAAGGTGATTTGAAACGTGAGTTTTTTTTATCAGATACCAAGCTACCCACAAGGGGAATCTTAGTTTAGCAAGATTCTGTGCATAAATAATTCTTTTGTTTTTTTTATCTACTGCTTCACAAACGACAAGTTAATCAGGCTTGGCAATTTCAGGAGAGCGATTTTTTAGCTCTCCTTACTGCCCTCCTGAAAGAATTAAGGAGAGCGAAAAATTGCCCTCCTAAATATTTTGGTCTGGGATGATTGAGATTACATGTATTATGCTAACATTAAATTTTTGTTGTAAAGCAAAAATGTAATGTAACTTCGAAGACACATAACATCACGTAATTTCATTTTGAAAGTGGTTTAGTGGTAAAAGGTAATGGCTGCAACCATACCCAAACACAGTTGCAATCATTTGAAGCAAAATGGGTCACAGCAATATTTTTTTTCTGTCAGTTTCAAGTTCAACAACTGACATCACAGTTTGAGGGGTAATTATTCAAGGAATATTGACACTATAATATACTACCATTACTACTATCCTGTCACTTGAAGCACTTGCACCAGGATGTGACTGTAGATTCAAGCAGACCTGTTGTCCAAGAAAGTCATACGTCTACCACTACCACCTTCAACCCCCTTGGGGGGTTGAAGGTGGTAGTGGTAAGCGTATGACTTTCTTGGACAACAGGTCTGGGTGCACACACAGGTCTTGTCAAGTGTGTGTTCGGTTGTTGAGTGAGACATCTAGATGTCTAAGAGATTTCGCTTTACCTTAGTAAAGTTAATAAAATCACTGATGTAGTCTGTTGGTTTCAGTTTCAATGAGTTCGTTGAACTGGATTCTTAAAAAGCTGTGTAAAGCTAATTGCTCTCCTAAGCTGATTGAGGAGAGCGATTTTTTGCCCTCCTGCATTTTTCAGAATGCCAGGCCTGGTTAATGAACACATTGTAAAGCCACTAAAGTGTCTTTCAGCACTTTTCAATAAAGCCATGATAGTGGCTTCTAGCACTCAGCCAGTTAAACAAATCTAAAAGCTTGTATTGTTCAAAATTCATTTTTAAAATGAAAAAAGTCAGGTGTTATTGATCATCCCCATCTTTTCATGTCCTGCACTCAGATTATTGATGTAAACAGAAGTTGTACATGGAATGATCATGTAAAACATGTATTTTCCAAAGCATTGGTTTGTCTTGTCATAATGAGGACACTTTAACTTACTCTGAATAGAAACATCTTGGAGAAAATTTATTTGCCTTTGTGAGGACACTGCTGGAATATGCTGACACCATGTTGTCAAATTGTACAGATGCTAATTCTGACGAACTGGAAAGAATCCAAACAACTACTTAGATAGTAAAAGCCGCAACTCTTGACTAAAAACAAAAGCTGCTTATATTTTGAAACATGTAGGGGAAATCTTAGTTCAAGGAACAATAGACATTGATATGTTGTATACATAATCCTTACAGGGATGGATTCAAGTATGTTAAAATAAAGTCTCCCAGTTAATATTTGGACTCCACATATAGGCCCCAATTTTAACTTGGTGCAATATGAGGAATAATCTTTAAGAATCTTTTTCAGACCCACTAGTCAGAATCTTTTGATATTTGGTATACAGCATTCTTGGGAAGGTCAGATCTAAGTTTATTAAAATTGCTGAAGCCCGAATTTTAACTTTGTTCAATATGAGGAATAATCTTTAACCCTTTACCCAATGCAGACGGTGTCAAAATTTATTATTTTAAATATTATTTTTTTAAATTTAAAAAAAAATTTCAACAAAACCATATCATGTGACCCCTCGTTGGAACGAGCTCGACGAGCTCGTTCCAACGAGGGGTCAAATGATATGGTTTTGTTGAAATTTTTTTAAATATAATATTTTTTCAACAGCTGAATTTGCATATTACGTGGGCGGATGCGGGCGATTCGTTGGGTAAAGGGTTAAAACTCTTCCTCTAGATACACTAGTCAGAATCATTTGATGTATCGATCACAGAATCCTTACAAGATTCAAATTTGTAAAACTCGAGTCCATCGGTTAATAATTGGGCTTGCCATAACCAGGCCTGAAAATAAGCAGTCTGACATCTGCAGAATAAGGTCCACAGAAGGTGAATTTGATGATGTTATCCCATACAGTGGGCCAATTAATCCCCTGGATACCTCTTTCTGTTTAGTTTTGAGACCCTGATTCAGATTGAGGTTCACAGAGGCCTGGTTATGGGGACCTCATTGTGCAGATGAGAGTCTGCTTATTTTCTACTTGGCCATAACCCCAAATTTTAACGTGCAATAGAGGAAATAATCTTTAAAAATCTTCTTCAGATCCACCAGTCAGAATCTTTGGATATTTGGTATACATCATTCTAACGGAGGTCACATCTAGGTTTGTTCAAACCAAGTCCCTGGATTAATATTTGGGCTTCCTATTGGAGTCCGAGTTTTAACTTCATTCAATACAGGGAATGATCTTTAAAATACTTGTTCAGATACACAACTCCGAATCTATTGATACTGAGTACCGGTATACAGTATCCTTATTGGGGTCAGATTATGTTTGTTCAAAGAAAGTGCCTCAGTTAATATTTGGGCTCCCTATTGGAGTCCGAGTTTTAACTTCATGCAATACAGGGAATGATCTTTAAAATACTTGTTCAGATACACAACTCCGAATCTATTGATACTGAGTACCGGTATACAGTATCCTTATTGGGGTCAGATTATGTTTGTTCAAAGAAAGTGCCTCAGTTAATATTTGGGCTCCCTATTGGAGTCCGAGTTTTAACTTCATGCAATACAGGGAATGATCTTTTAAATACTTGTTCAGATACACAACTCCGAATCTATTGATATTGAGTATACAGTATCCTTACTGGGGTCAGATTAAGTTTGTTCAAAGCAAGGTCCTCAGTTAATATTTGGGCTCCCTGTGGGGGCTCGAATTTTAACTTGGTGCAATAGAAGAAATAATCTATAAAAATCTTAATCAGATCCACCAGTCAGAATCTTTGGATATTTGGTATACATCATTCTAAGGGAGGTCACATCGAGGGTTGTTCAAACAAAGTTCCTGGGTTAATATTTGGTCTCCCTATTGTAGTCCGAGTTTTAACTTGATGCAGTATGGGGGAATGATCTTTAAAATTCTTGTTCAGATCCACAACTCCGAATCTATTGATATTGGGTATACAGTATCCTTACTGGGGTCAGATTAAGTTTGTTCAAAGAAAGTGCCTCAGTTAATATTTGGGCTCCCTCTGGGGGCTCGAATTTTAACTTGGTGCAATAGAGGAAATAATCTTTAAAAATCTTTTTCAGATCCACCAGTTAGAATCTTTTGATATTTGGTATACACCATCCTCAGGGAGGTAACTTCTCATTTTGTTCAAACCAAGTCCGTGGGTTAATATTTGGGCTCCCTATTGAAGCATGAATTTTACCTTATGGCGATATGAGTAATATCTTCTCCAGAAACACCAGTCAGAATTCTTTATTATATGGTATTCAGAATCCCTATTTGTTCAACTTTAGTCTATGGGTCAATAATTGGGCTCTCTAAGGGAGCCTGAATTTTAATTTAGTGCCGTATGATAAATAAATCTGATTAATCTTTAAAAATCTTCTTCCTCGGATCCACGAGTCAGAATCTTTTGATATTTTGTATACAACACCCTTCAAGTTTGTTCAAATTTGGACCTCCTAGTTTTGCATTACTGAAAATTGTGGGATTATTTCTGGGGTAGCATCCCAATAGAAAAAAATCATCTCTTGCATGGATAATAGAATTATAAATAATTAAATAACCTGTCATGTCTCTTTAGTGTTAACTAGCCATAAATACTAATTAAATCTTTCTTTAAACAACTTTGGTCAGGTCTGCGCCTCAGACCTCATGGGGCCTCTTGTTTCAATTTTTTCGGGGGACTATTAAAAGAGCCAGTGTCCATCCGTCCAGCCATACATCAGTCCCACTTTGGTTTCCCCGATGATAACTTTAGTTATAGTTGACCAAATCAAATGAAATGTGGTATATATGTGCATCATAAAATTCAGATCACGTTTGAATCAGGGTGGAGTCTTACAATTTTTGCCAGTGTTATGCCCCTTTTTCGACTTTGAAAACTATTTTTAGCTTAACTTGACAAAGTCAAGATAAATTATTGCCATCACTCGTGCTGTGCGGATGTCTGAGTCTGTTCATATTTTCCTTTAGCACAGGCTACACCCTGTACTTCTTGCTGTCGATCGTCACGAAATTTCATATGCAGGTTCGTGGTAGGGTTGGGTGGTATTTTGGTATACCGATTATATTCGGTAATATTTTCAATACCGTTACCAATACCAGCAAATAATTGTTTAATCGGTATACCGAAAACTCGGCTTTACCACGATATGCAATTCTCAAATTGCCCATCACGGTTGGCTGTGAATAGTTTCACGTCAATCAGGCTCGATACACTTGGCTTAAATTTGGGTAATTATTGTATTCTATTTACTTTCTTGCTGTGTGAATCATAGTAAAGTTCAAGATATGTGTGTTTGCAGGTTTCTGCCAGGTCATTTATATTCTGTGGAGGCATTTAATGAATAGCTGACTACTGGAACTGAAGCAATTTTGTTTACCTCGAATTTGAAACAAGTTGAGGTGGAAGACACGCACTAAGCATGCGTAGTTAGTCACGTGGACACTTTTGGCCAATGGCACTGCCGTCTGCTGAAGTTAAATAAAAATAGGACCTTTTGTTTGGGAGAAATATCAGAGGATTCCAAACGAAACTGACAGTGATTGGCTGCTAGGACACGCATTACGTCATTACTGCATCGTGACTTCAGAAATGTGCTTGCAGGATTATTCAACACTAAAAGGACGAAAATCTTGTCATTATTTCAAAAAAATAAAAAAGCCCAACTCACTTACATTTTCTACCAAGCAGCATTCGCCTCATACAACCTTTTTATTTGAATGGTGATGTGTAATACGGTTATTAATTTTAATCAAACATGAAAATTATTGTGATGAACTGTGGCAATTGCATGCCCTTCTGTTGTTACTTTTTGCACACTTCACTTCTCAATCTCATGTCACTGGACGATTCTGATTCAAAGAATTATTATCTTTGGGTTTGATTTTATTTTGAATTTCCTTCGATAAACATCAAATGTGCCTTGTTATATACCCCAACTGAACTTTGTGCTTAACTAAAATCATTTGTGAGTAAATATTTGAAAAAGTTGATTTTTGACGGCTGTCTTGTGCAAAGCTTCAGGCTCAAATTTTACAGTTTCGACACGTTGAAGTTGCGTTTTTTGTTATGGAGAAGACCCCTTTGATTTTAATCGGTATTTTGGTATATCGCGGTAATATTTTGCGATTACCGCAGTATTTATTTTTCCCAATACCGCCCAACCCTAGTTCGTGGTCATGTCTAGATGAGAATGTCCCCCTTTCGGTCGCGATCGGTCAACCGTGATGGCTGCCCAAACCCGAAAACCTTCAGCCCAGTCTACAGGCCATACCTTAGTAAAGTTAATAAAATCACTGATGTAGTCTGTTGGTTTCAGTTTCAATGAGTTCGTTGAACTGGATACTTAAAAAGCTGTGTAAAGCTAATTGCTCTCCTAAGCTGATTGAGGAGAGCGATTTTTTGCCCTCCTGCATTTTTCAGAATGCCAGGCCTGATATTTGTCTAGAGGAATAATTACTTCTAGCTGAAAAGAATAAACTTTTCATGCTGAACTCAATCACAGTCCTCGAATTTTAAGTTATCAATTGGTACAGTATCGGTTATGAGGAAATCGTCTCGTGGTAGCGCTTCAGGTCTGTAAACAAACTGAACAGCAAAACAGCTGAGTTAGCATATGTTACGATGTACACCGACGCGATTTTATAATATAATTCAACCTCTTTCTTTTTAAAATTGAATCATTAACATACTTTACCCATGATAGAGATTTGTTTAATTGTGGCATGCTGTAGGCACAGGGAACAGTTGAGTGCAGTTTCAGCTCAATTAATTTAAACTCAAACTGATCAATAAATCTGTCGGTAACTGTCTGAAAATTCAAACTCTTGTCCAATGTTTGTTTGCCTTACTTTTCTAAGAAACTGAAAGTGGAAATTTTCATGGATTCTGTTTAGAGAAATTAGGAGCATGTCCAAAGAGATATTATTTTTAGTGCCACACTATTAACCCTTTACCTAACATGAAAAGCAGACGACACTTGCAAAAATAATTCTTGAATAACTAATTTTTTTCATTTTTTTTGTCTCAAAAACATAGGTTATGACCCTTCGTTGGAACGAGCTCGACGAGCTCGTTCCAACGAGGGGTCATAACCTATGTTTTTGAGACAAAAAATGAAAAAAATACTGAAAATTAATTGGCGATTTTTTAGAATAGCGCTGGCCGGTTTTGGCCGTTACGTTAGGTAAAGGGTTAACACGTTGAATGGGGTTTCCATTCAAAGTTATTACAGTGCAACCCTGAAATGGGTTACCTTAATTCAAAGGGTTACCTTAAAATAATTAGGGAACCCATAAACAGGTTGCCTTAATTTTCAATTTGTCCCTTTTTCGACTTGAAAATTTTTATTTTTTTTCTGGAGACGTTGGTCAAGTGGCCTTTTATATATATATATATATATATATATATATATATATATATATATATATATATATATATATATATATATATATTTTTTTTTTTTTTTAACCTGCTGCCAGAGGAAACAGACCTGGCATTTTCAGGAGAGTTATTTATTCGCTTGCCTACTACTCACCTTAAAAAATTTAAGGAAGGCGAAACCTAGCCCTCCTGGCCTTAGAAACTAATATTACCATGACTGCCTATTCCTAAAACCCACATTCTTTTGCTATGTCAGTGGTCTGTAAGACAGCCATATTGCTCTTCCCACACTCCCAGGCCTTGCCAAGACCCGATGATGCAGGGGGGGGGGGGGGGGAGGGGTGGCAGTGTAGCCATCTCACAGAGACTACCTTGTTTGCAGGACCAGATGAAATGTACAAACCCCACTAGGCAGCATTTAAATTCAGGATGTCCGACTGGTGGCCATTTTTGTTGGAAATTGCATGTAATTCGTTATACTTCTGAACGACATTTCTGATTTCAATAATTTTTGGTATGGAAGTCTTGCAGCATAAGATAACAGGCTTGGCAATTTCAGGAGAGCGATTTTTTAGCTTTCCTTACTGCCCTCCTGAAAGAATTAAGGAGAGCGAAAAATTGCCCTCCTAAATATTTTGGTCTGGGATGATTGAGATTACATGTGTCATGCTCACATTAAATTTTTGTTGTAAAGCAAAAATGTAATTTAACTTCGAAGTCACATAACATCACGTAATTTCATTTTGGAAGTGGTTTAGTGGTAAAAGGTAATGGCTGCAACCATACCCAAACACAGTTGCAATCATTTGAAGCAAAATGGGTCACAGCAATTTTTTTTTTTTTGTCAGTTTCAAGTTCAACAACTAACATCACAGTTTGAGGGGTAATTATTCAAGGAATATTGACACTATAATATTCTACCATTACTACTATCCTGTCACTTGAAGCACATGCACCAGGATGTGACTGTAGATTCAAGCAGACCTTTGGGGGGTTGAAGGTGGTAGTGGTAGGCGTATGACTTTCTAGGACAACAGGTCTGGGTACACACACAGGTCTTGTCAAGTGAGTGTTCGGTTGTTGAGTGAGACATCTAGATGTCTAAGAGATTTCGCTTTACCTTAGTAAAGTTAATAAAATCACTGATGTAGTCTGTTGGTTTCAGTTTCAATGAGTTCGGTCAACTGGATACTTAAAATGCTGTGTAAAGCTAATTGCTCTCCTGAGCTGATTGAGGAGAGCGATTTTTTGCCCTCCTGCATTTTTCAGAATGCCAGGCCTGAGATAAATAACATATCATACAGGTTTTTTTCTCGTGCATAAATTTTGCAAATTAGCTGTACTTAACCCTTTTGGGGGGTAATATTTTTTTGCGTATTATGTCATGTACTGTTACCTTCTGTATCTCAGAGATGCTTTGACGCTTTTGTTTACTAGCTCACCTGACTGAAACTCAGAAAGTCAGGGTGAGCTATTCTGATCACTTTCCATCCGTCATCCGCCATGAAGGTGGTTATTGCGCCTGTTTCTCCCAATCCACTGGCCACATTTTAATGAAATTTCACATGAGTAGTGGTTATATAGGGGCATTTGGGTTTTTCTTCAAGTTGGGTTTCTGCTCATATTGAGGAGGGGGTGGGACCAAAATGCTCCAATTCTTTTTTAAAAATCTTCTTCTCATGAACCAGCTGTAGCAGAGACTTGATATTTAGTATACAGCTTCCTTTTGAGGTGTGGACTCGAGTTTGTTTAAGAGAAGTTTGAGGGGCAATATTTGACTTTACAGGAGGGGCAAGAATATTTTCCCCAGCCGAAATTTCTATATTCCAAATCAAGAGTACAATTTGAACAAAATTCGATATGAAGTATTAATGGGTCATAAGTACTTGATTCATGCCAAAAAATGCCCTGTGGGAACCCCATAAGCTAAAAATAGAAATATTTTCAAACACCCATATTTCCCAAACCACACAGAACAGAGAGCTGTTATTTGGTGTGAAGAATCTTTAGGACCAGTAGAATGGAATGGTAAAAAAAATTGCCATCGGTTGTTTTCGGATGTTCTGTAGAGGGCATCGAAAAAATGCCGAGTCATGCTGTAAGTATTTTAAAAAATCTTTTCTCCAAAACAAATGGTCAGAATCTTTTTTTGATATTTGGTCACAGCATCCATAACGGGGGAAGGGGGAGGGGGGTGGGTTCAGAGGGTCAGATACATGTGCGTTAAAATGGAGCCCATTGGTTCATATTTGGGCTCAATCCTGGAGCTAAAGTTTTTTAACTTGGGGGCAATATAGGGAATATTCTTCGAAAATCTTCTTCAGAACCACCAGTCAGAATCTTTTAATGTTTGGTATACATCATTGTTATAAGGGTTAGATTCAAGATTGTTCAAACCATGTCCCTAGGTTAATATTTAACTTAGTGCAATATGAGGAAATTTAGTAGCATATATTAATATTTTGTAAGAAGCGACGATAGAAATGCCAAATGGCAATTATACAATAAGCAGGGATTAAAATTCATGCGCGAATCCAAATCGATTCGCGCAAATGATTCTCGCAAGGAAAACAATGAGAATCAACTTAGATTCACGCAAAATGTTCATTTGATTCTTGTCGTAGATTCTAAAGGTGGCTTTAACAAGCCAAGAGAATGCTCTGTCTTTGCCCCCTCATAATAAGGTAAAAAAAAACTACACTTAGCTGTGGTGTATAGTGAAGTCTTGGCTGCCTATATAGGCAGCCAAGACTTCACTAGACACCACTGCCACGATAATGTAATTTCCATCAGCCAGACCACCTGTATGTTGGAACATGTGTTGTACGTGTACGTGTGTGAGAAACTCGACAAAATGGAAACTGGGCCCATAAAGGGAAAACTCTCTGAAAAAAACTATGATGTTTGCCTTTTACTATGGCATATGTAAATGTTGCACTCACATAATAGTATTCTCAAGTTCAAAATACTTAAGAACTGAAAATTGATTCTCGCAACAGGAGCTCGCGAGAATTGAAACTGATTCTCGGGAATCGAGGCATATTTTAAGGCCTGAATAAGTCAATTGTCGCCCAGAGCGCAATACCTTCAACCTACGATGTTTATATACAGAATCATCACGCTTAAGAGTACAAAACTGTTCTTGAAAAAGAACAGACTACGACACCATCAAAGTGACTTAGTGTCAGGGTAAGAAAAAAGTATCAATTCGCTCAATGCTGGGAAACCCAGGATTCTATGACCTTGCTGGGGTTGCAGGTCACTAAGGCATGGCTGCTGCTCAGCAGGCTTGGCTGCGAGAGGTAGTAAATTACATCTTTGCTCAGTTTACGAACTTTTATTCATGGTCCATCAAATATTTACATCATAATCGGCTGCATTAACATAAACATGATAAAGTACATTCTTGGATCAGCCTATGTCTACTTTGGTATAACACGGTATAACTAATAACTGGCGCTGCTAAGAATGGCTGTCTGCTAACTGATTGACTGGCAACATATTCAATACTCTAACTTAACAATAAAGCAACTTGAAAACTGTGTGACTTGATAACTTATTTGTTGACTCATTGACTGCCCTACACTTTCTTCACTGCAGAGCTTGCCAATGTCTTTTTTGTATCCAAAAGGTTTCATCATCTATCTGCAGGTGACAGGCAATGTATGCTCCACCTATAATCCCACCCAGCTCTCTTTGATTGGCCTAGACTGACAGTTCTACCTAGTTACCCTGGACAGGAAAACAACCATCTTGTGAATTTGTTATGGTCAATTTAAATGACAGACCTTAGATAAAGAAAAGCTGTTGTCTTTTACTTGAAAGATTTCAGTTGAAGATAGGGTGTCTCATTACACAATTTTACAGGAAATGAAACACCTAATCCTAGCAGGGTAGATTTCCAATCACCTAATTTGTTTTATAAATTGTTTTAAGATATATTTACCATACAAATAGCCTAGGGGGAAGCAGGTGGGCTCAACATAAGGAACATCTTAAAATTATACAGCTACAAGGAAAAAAGTGTGCCAAGCAACAGAAAATAAATGATATTATTTTCTCCAACTAGACACACTGAATTTTTTGTAACTGGTTATAATTCCAGGGAAAGTATCTGTCTTCCTGAAAGTAAAAGGAGTCAATTCTCAACGTCTCCTTGATTTCAGACAGTTGTTTTCTGAAATTCCGTCCCTTTTCACTTATTTCTTATCAACCTACCTTTCAATTGTTTACAACAGGCTTGCACAGTGGAAGTCCCTAACTTGGAAAATTACTCCCTATTTTCTTCTTTCCCAAGCGATTTGGGAAAGAAAAGTGGTTCAAAGGCACCAAGAAAAAATAAGCCAAAACTTGGTCAAGTGCAACTGGTGCACACCCAGTAGGGGACACTCTTCACCTTGTACTAATCCATGGCTTCCGGAACCAGAGGGCAGACATCTAACCAACATGTCATTCTATTTTTTTTCCGCCATCTTACAGGATGCGGATCGTTTCGCTCTTCAACAGTGATATCTTTTGACTCGATGTTAACTAGGTTTCCTGTTCTGAACTGTGGATTCATAGCTGTTTCTTCACTATCCAGACATACAAGACTGTGTTTTTATATTCTCTTGATTATTCACTGTATTTTTCGTGATAAATCTCGATACTGATTTTGCACGTGATTTCCATGTACCGTGCCATTTCAGTCTTTTGTTCATTTATGCCAGACATGTTAACTCTCCCGGAATGTCCGGGAAAATCCCGGAATTTCAGTGTAGTTCCTGGCCTCCCGGACGGGAGTCAGTTTTGAACTAAAAATCCCGGAAAACAACAGTCAAATATTTCGTTCCCGTTGTAACTTATGAAAAACATTCGGAGTCAAATCACATGCATTTCAAACTCTGGTAAAAACTCACGAAGCAATAAAATATGGATTTAAGTTAAATTTATTTTAGAAAAGGGTATTTTATGATATATATTTCAACTGTATTCATGTATATTTCTGGGTTTTTTCTTCGGAGATTCGTGATCAATGTGCGAGTGTCGAAGTGAAAATAGGTGACTTACTTGAAATTGAAAACTCCACCTTCATTTAAATGCAGTTTTTTTAAATTAAAATATATGAAAAGGAATTAAATAATATATATTTATTTATTCCTTCATAGAATAGCTTTAATTCTCATCCCTTTTCCAAAATCAAAACGTAAACAACAACTATTTAGCACAGTTTAAAAGTAGGTTAAAGTCGCTTAGGATGCCAAAAAATTATGACTGCATATTTAAACACAGTGGACTTATTTTTAACACTACATTTATTCTTTTGTGCTGACTACAGAACTGTCAACTGTTGGCCATCTGTACCCAGAAAATTTCGAATGGAATTAAAAAAAAAATGCTTCAATGATGAAAAGAAAAGTTTTGTGTAGGGCACAAATGTCCCATATGCATGAAGTTTGATAAAGATACTTTCTAAGTACTAATGTTCTTGAAGTAACTGAACTGAGGGACATCTTTTCCCATTAACATTTCCAGACTTGGGAAATTATTAGCTAAGTAGACTTTGATAAGAGCAAACCACAGGTGGAGGTGCTCTGTAGGACAGTGTGGGTGGGTGGTGATGGTGGGGAGGGGAGGGGGGGCTCATGAAGAAGCAGATGCTGGGTGGGGGGAATCAAATCAACAGTTATTTTATGATTTTTAGCTCAACTTTGGCAAAGCCAAATTTGAGCTTATGCCATGGTCCGTATGTCCGTCAACAATTGGATACGGCTCGGGCTAGAGGTCGTATTTATGAACCGATCTTTACGAAACTTCTTGGGTACCTTTGTTATGACTGTGGGACGAGAACGAGTTTTTTTGGGTGCGGTCCAAAATTCAAGATGGCTGCCAGCTGCCATTTTGTACCGACGATGCAGAAATCTGTTTTTTGTACAGAACTTTCATATGAAAGCTCTGATTTGAATAGTTTTTTGTATGAATGTTCAGTACCATGGGATAATTTCACATATAATACGGGTTTTTTTCTCGTGCGTAAATTATGCAAATTAGACTAACTTTGATGTTTTTTGGTGTTACTTTCAGCACTGTAAGTGCAAATGCCAATACGGCTCGGGCTAGAGGCCGTATTCATGAACCGATCTTTACGAAACTTCTTGGGTACCTTTGTTATCACCGTGGGACGAGAACAAGTGTTTTTGGGTCCGGTCCGAAATTCAAGATGGCCGATGGCAGCCATTTTGTACGAAATTTGGTGCAATCAGATTTTTGCACAGAACTTCCATATGAAAGCGCTGATTTGAATAATTTTGTGTGTGAATGTTTCGTACCATGGGATACATCACATATAATACGGGTTTTTTTCTCGTGCAGAAATTATGCAAATTAGATGAACTTTGATTTATTCAGTGCTACTTATGCTCTGTAAGTGCACATGTCAATACAGCTCGGGCTAGAGGCTGTATGTATGAACCGATCTTCACGAAACATCTTGGGTACCTTTCTTATCACCTTGGGACGAGAACGAGTGTTTCTGGGTGCGGTCCAAAATTCAAGATGGCTGCCATTGGCCATTTTGTATCGAAATTAGGTCTAATCAGTTTTTTGTACACAACTTCTATACGGCTCAGGCTAGATGCCATATTTATGAACCGATCTTTACGAAACTTCTTGGGTACCTTTGTTATTACCGTGGAATGAGAACGAGTGTTTTTGGGTGTGGTCCGAATTTCAAGATGGCCACCAGCAGCCATTTTGTACCAAAATTAGTGCAATCAGTCTTTTGTACAGAACTTCTGTATGAAAGTTCTGATTTGAATAAATTTTTGTATGAATGTTTAGTAACATGGAATACATCACATATAGTACGGGTTTTTTTCTTGTGCAGAAATTATGCAAATTAGATGAACTTTGATTTATTCAGTGCTCCTTATGCTCTGTAAATGCACATGTCAATACAGCTCGGGCTAGAGGCTGTATTTATGAACCGATCTTCACGAAACGTCTTGGGTACCTTTGTTATCACCTTGGGACGAGAACGAGTGTTTCTGGGCGCGGTCCAAAATTCAAGATGGATGCCAGTGGCCATTTTGTACCGAAATCAGGTCCAATCAGTTTTTTATCACAACTTCTACACAGCTCATATTTGTGAACTGATCTTCACGAAACTTCTTGGGTACCTTTGTTTTCACCTTGGGACAGGAATGAGTGTGTTTTGGGGTGCCTTTGTTATCACTGTGCTATGAGAACAAATATTTTGGGGTTCAGTCAGACCCACTCTGGGACTCAGATTTTTTCTAGTTTAGCATCTGACTGTCACCCACCTTTACAATACTTTACCTATACATTTGTTACAGGCAACGCTCAGTATTTATGTACAGACCGTTACAATACTTTATATGTACCTTTGTTATCAGGTCATTACCTAGATGTTTGTCATTGCTGTGTCACATACTATACATGTACATGTCTTTGTCTTGACAAGTTGAGCTACAGTGTCATTGACACTTTCATTTAACTTAGCATAAATGCATCAGCATAGTTGACAACTAGTTCTGGATATAACCTGATGTTAATAGTGGTCCATGAGCTGAAAATTCACAATGTTTTTCTTTTATTTTGTGAACTTTTCCCTGAAATCCATCCCATTTCCCTGAAAATCACCCTCAGGTTTCCTGAAAAATTATACTGGAGGTTAACATGTCTGTTTATGCTCACCCTTTGGGTTCTGCTTTTAACTGAGTTAGGTGTTAGCTGGGGGTGGTTGTGGCAGCTTTTCTCCCCTCTGTTGAGGGTAGAATTTCTGCCAGTTCCCTTTTGGCTGTTGGGGTTCTTTTCTGTCCCCATCAGGCCTCTTTGTTTCCTGCCACCTTACTCTGGTAGCTGGGGATGACCTGATTTATTTTTTCTTTGGGTTCACCTTCCCATCTACATTGCTCTCACCAGATATTCCTAGGACGATACTTTGCAGGACATTTTGTTGTCTTAGCATGTTGAAGTTTCCCATTATTCATGCTCCACTTTATGTGAATAGAATGGTTAAAAAAATCACTATCGATTTGATCACAAGGTACTTTTTTCAGGCAATGGCATTAGAAAATCTTCTTTACATTTCTTTAAAAATCTTCTCCAGATCCAGCAGGCAGATTCTTTTGATATTTGTTATTCAACATTGTAGGGTGGATCTGATTCAAGTTTGTTCAAATCGGCCCCCTGGGTTCATATTTGGGCTCGGTATAGGCAAATTTCTTTGAAATCCTCTTCTCAAGATCCAGGAGGCTGAATCTTTTGATATTGGGTATGCACCATGTTTGGGGGGGGGGGGGGGGGGGGGGGGGGGGGGTTAAAGGCCATATCCCTAGGTCCATATTTGGGCTCACTGTGGGAGCCTGAATGATAACTTAGTTCAAAATGAGGAATTTTCTTTAAAAATCTTCTTCAGATCCAGCAGTCGGAATGTTTTTGATATTTGGTATGCGGCATCCTTAGGGGGTGAGCTTCAAGTTTGTTCAAGCCATGTCCCTAGGTCCATATTTGGGCTCACTGTGGGAGCTCGAATTGTAACTTAGTTCAAAATGAGGAATTTTTCTTTAAAAATCTTCAGATCCAGCAGTCGGAATGTTTTGATATTGGGTGTGCAGCATCCTTGGGGGGGGGGGGGGGGGGTATTCAAGTTTGGTTAAAGCCAAGTCCCTGGGTTCATATATGGGCTGTGGGAGCCCGAATTATAACTTAGTTCAATATGAGGAATTTTCTTTAAAAATCTTCTTTTTTTTAGATCCACTGGTCAGAATCTTTGGATATTTGGTATAAGCTTTTCTTAGGAGGAGCAGATGCAACTTGTTGAAATCAATTCTCTGGGTTGATATTTAGGCCACCATGTCAGGGTGAACGCCCTCAGGCCCCCTGGGGGCCTCTTGTTTTAAATATTTCCACACTCTCAGAATTTTTAGTACTTTCGTCTAATCGAATATATTCCAAAGCTTCACAGTCGATGGCAGATATGACTTAGCAAACCTGTTTTGTATTACATTTTATTTCGCGAAGTAGACTGGAGGATCTTAAAGGGTACGGCTTATATCAGACATGGTGCAAGGGACAAGTAATCGAATATAATCTGGTACTTCTGTGAACATAATTTTGTACAATGTAATAAGTTTATGCTGTTCCTGTCATCGTTTTAGAGGCATGGATCCAGATTCCCTATACATTAGAGCGTGGCTGGTTCCCCTTGGCGCCCCAATAATGGTACGCTAAGCATCAAGCTGTAAATTTTCAAGAATTTCATATTTGCTCTCGCTGCAGTTATCCCATATAACATCCGCGTAGTCAAAAAGAGGTTTGATAAAGTATGTATAAAGGTGTCTCTAGAAAGTCAATATTTCAGATCTAGAAAGTCAATATTTCAGGCTTCTGAGACAGTTTATCATATGACTAATTTCTGTGGCCAAATTTTGGTGTGCATGATTAAAAACAGAAATAATAGAAAATAATAAAAGAAAAGAAAACAGCAGCGTTTCATCAGAACGCTAGAAATATCTTTGGTGTAAGAAAGGGTTCTATTTCCAGGCCTGGCATTCTGAAAAATGCAGGAGGGCAAAAAATCGCTCTCCTCAATCAGCTTAGGAGAGCAATTAGCTTTACACGGCATTTTAAGTATCAAGTTGAACAACTGAAACCAACAGACTACATCAGTGATTTTATTAACCTTTACTAAGGTAAAGCGAAATCTCTTAGACATCTAGATGTCTCACTCAACAACCGAACACACACTTGACAAGACCTGTGTTTGTACCCAGACCTGTTGTCCAAGAAAGTCATACGCCTACCACTACCACCTTCAACCCCCTAAGACCTGTGTGTGTACCCAGACCTGTTGTCCAAGAAAGTCATATGCCTACCACTACCACCTTCAACCCCCCAAGGGGGGTTGAAGGTGGGTAGTGGTAGGCGTATGACTTTCTTGGACAACAGGTCTGCTTGAATCTACAGCCACATCCTGGTGCAAGTGCTTCAAGTGACAGGATAGTAGTAATGGTAGTATATTATAGTGTCAATATTCCTTGAATAATTACCCCTCAAACTGTGATGTCAGTGGTTGAACTTGAAACTGACAGAAAAAAAAATATTGCTGTGACCCATTTTGCTTCAAATGATTGCAACTGTGTTTGGGTATGGTTGCAGCCATTACCTTTTACCACTAAACCACTTTCAAAATGAAATTACATGATGTTATGTGACTTCGCAGTTAAATTTCATTTTTGCTTTACAACAAGAATTTAATGTGACCATAATACATGTAATCTCAATCATCCCGGACCAAAATATTTAGGAGGGCAATTTTTCACTCTCCTCAATTCTTTCAGGAGGGCAGTAAGGAGAGCTAAAAAATCGCCCTCCTGAAATTGCCAAGCCTGTATTTCTAAACCTGTGTAAATTCAAGCCATACAAAACTACAGATGGAAGAACTCTCGCTCACTCTCATTACGTATAATACAATGTAAATATACGAAAAACATGGGACGCTGTTGGCCTGATATGGACTCCTGACAAGTCATCTTGTGTCCTGCGAATTTAGATTTTCGACAAACAAATCAGGGCAGAGGTTTTCTAATGAATACGAATCTTGTATTGAACAGGAGCTCTTGCTGCTGATCATATGCTAATACACTCATCTGTTTTGACAATTTGAGCCAGGTGAGCATTTTAGGCTCACTTGGGCCTCTGGTTTCTTGGTGCTTTTGCACCATTTTTGTTTCCCAAATAACTTGGGAAAGAAGAAAATAGAGAGTGTTTTTCCGAGTTGGGGACTTTGACTGTAGTGCAAGCCTGTTGTAAACAATTGCGGTAGGTATAATAAGAAAGGAAATTTACTATAAAATTAAAATTTTCATGCCAGGCAATCATAAATTATCTGTCTCAAAAAAAGGCATCTTTATGACTAAATGTTTTAGCCCCCCCCCTCTCCCTCTCCTCTCCCCTCACCTCGACACACACCCTTGTATCTATGCCTTGGGGTTGACTTTTTATGAAAGCATATGCAGATGGATTTTTGTTCATTGAATTTACAGGAAATAGTTTTATTTCACTTGTTTGTTATTTAACATGTTATAGTACTATCCTGTCCCAGTTTAATGCATAAGATATGGAAAATATATATTGTGTTACAAAAACAGAAACCGAAAACCGATTTTTTGGTCAAAAACTGAACCGAAACCGAACCGAGGGAAAATTTCAAATCTGACCAGCTCTAACCAAAATGCAGAAGAACTTGTGCGACCAATTGTACCTGCATTGTTATCCCAACATCCTTGAAAAGACAGCCTTGTTTGCCCAGCCCCTTGAACTTGTATCCCTGACCTGCATCTGCATGCACATGAGGATTGTTCCTTGTCCATTGGTCTTCTCCCTGAACTTCATGAAGAAATGTTATGACATTACAACTCTTATCCTCAACCGGTGTTGCTGATACGCTAACTTACCTACAGACCCCTCCCCCCCCCCCCCTCCCCCACTTTCCTCGCCTGCAAATCCATCAAAAACCTGTCAACTTGAACTCAGGTCCGTGAAGGAAATGTCCCCAGTCCTATCCAACCTCAACCCTTTTCCCCCAATCCCCCCTTCCATCATTTGAGATTATGGCTGTCACGATCAATCGATTAATCGATAGTTGATCGGTCACAGTGAAATCGATTAGTATTTTTTGTTGTCGAATAATCGGTAAATTGTATCCCGTTTTAGATGTTTTATAATTAAAAGAAAATTTGATGAAAAACCTATTGTTTCTAAAGGTATTGAGTTAAGAACATCGATGTTAAACCCCAAGAAGCCGTTGGAAGCATTTGTTTTCCAGGTACATTCATCAAAGCTTTGATGTTCTGAATCTTTGAACCGTCAGTGTAATAATCAAGACCGGTCGGCAGTTGCGAAGATCGCAACTGCCGACCGGTCTTGATTATTACACTGACGGTTCAAAAGTTCAGAACATCAAAGCATTGAATGTACCTAAAAGTTGATCATCTTCGTTGTTTACTTGAGGTAGGTCAGCTGACTTGAACCTCATTTTTATTGACTTCAAAGAGAGGGAGAGGGGTGGGGGTCATCTAGGTACGATTAATCGATTATTTGCGACGATTAATCGATTCCTAAATTAAAAAATCGTGACAGCCCTATTTGAGATGCAGAACTTGTGACCATTTGTAGACACTGTTTTCTCAACATGCTTGGAAAAATATTCTTGTGTGGCTGTGCCCAGCCAAACACTCACTCCCCCCCCCCCAACTGGTATGCCCAGTTGGTGGGAGAGGGGTCTTGGGGCTGGGCACGGGCACAAAATGTCCCCAGTCCTATCCATCCTCACCCCCAACCCACTGAGAGGCAGAACTTGTGACCATCTGGTATTTGTAGCCACTGTTTTCCCAACATGATTGGAAAGATGTTGTGTACCTGTGCCCAACTGGCATGCCCAATTGGGGGGGAGTTGGGGCTGGGCACAGACACACAATGTCCCTAGTCCTATCCAACTTCATCTCCATCCCAACAAGATGCAAAACCTGTGTGGCCATCTGGCATTTGTTGCCACTGTTTTCCCAAAATGCTTGGATATTGTGTACCTGTGCCCAGCCAGGCCTCCCTAGATGGGCATGCATGCCAGTTGGAGGCTTGGCAGGGCACAGGCACATAATTGGCCCAGTCGTATTCCTATTCAACCTCAACCCTTTGTCCCACCACTTGAGATGCAGAACTTGTGTGACCCTTTTGCATTTATAGCCACTGTTTTCCCAACATGCTTGGAAAGATATCCTGGGTTGCCTGTGCCCAGCCAAGCCCTCACCCCCCCCCCCCCCACTCCCACACCCCACAGGCATGCCAAGTGGGGCTTGGCACAGGCACACAATGTCCCCAATCCTATCCAACCTCACCCCCAGCCAACCGCGATTCAGAACCTGTGTAGCCATCTGGCATTTGTAGCCATTGTTTTCTGCACATGCCTGGAAATATATTAATTGACTGTGCCCTCCCCACCCAGTGACATTTATGTCAACATATCAGTTGGAAACACAAGAGAGCAAACGTGTGCCCAGTCACTTCAAGAAGCCTCTTCCCTCCCATTCTCAATAGAATAACACCCATGCTCCACCTCAGGTCTTAACCATGTGTTAACCATGAGCAGGTCTGTGGTGTTTCCTGTGAACTCCAATGTAAGTAGAAGTCTTTTAAAGTGACAAAAGGATATTGTCATTATTATTGTAAAGTATATGTATACTTTTTGTAGAACTGTCAATGAACTGGAAGTATCTTGAATAAAATGTCTGTGCTCACAAATCCTTGAGTATGTTATTTCTCTTTCCCATAACATGGAGAGTTTTTTTTAAGTGAAATAGATACATGCATATGGAAACAAAATGAACTATTGAAGATATTTCAAGCATTTATTAAGAATATTATATGTACAAGTGTATATAAGTACACATAC
Source organism: Pictodentalium vernedei (assembly GCA_031216915.1). Taxonomy (NCBI): domain Eukaryota; kingdom Metazoa; phylum Mollusca; class Scaphopoda; order Dentaliida; family Dentaliidae; genus Pictodentalium; species Pictodentalium vernedei. Next base: position 33,583,192 of record CM062293.1, read on the forward strand.
ATTTAAGTATATACATATATAAGTGTATAAAGATATATATAAGTATGTATTTATAAGTGTATTAAGATATAAGTATATCAATGAATAGTATTTTATAACAAGAACATATTAAATGTATATAAGAACATCATATTATAAAGATATTACACAGAGAAACAAAAGAGAATATTATTATTTTTTTTTTTTTATTTTTTCTTTTTTCGTTTTTTTTTTCGTCGCCCCACCCAATAAAAAAAAAATCCGGGTGGGGCTTCGGAAAGAAAAGAAGCTGACTTACTCAGACTGTCCCAAGTGAGAAAACCTGGTGGCAACTGACTAAGACACAGTCCACACAAGATGACTCGGCATGCCTAAAGACAATTTACTCCAAGATTTAATGCAGTACTATGCTAATCACTTGATTTCCTCACTAGTATGCTGAAGTTAACTAAAATAACGCCTAATGTAGTAACGGTATTCCTACTTTACTTTCTGTTCCAAACTCATTGATTTTTTATTTGTTATATTTATGTTTAAGTACCTTCATGTCTCGCGATGGATGGTGCTCCAATTATACGTAGAGCCCTGTCCATGGTATTTTCACTCATTCTGAACATTGGACAGTTTCAAGTGGCATTTACTTGCCTGCATGTCTCCCTGCCTATATATGAGAATACGACTTGTGTAAAAAATTAAAAAAATTTCTCACTTCCATGAATTTCATTTCATAATTATGTCTCCCCTTCACCGAAGGGAGACATATTGTTTTACCCTGAATTCTACTACTCATTGTTGTTATGCCCCCCCCCCCCCCCCCAAATATTTTCGAGGGGGTATATAGTTGAGGTCTCCATCCATCTGTATGTACGTATGTAAGTCCGTCCGTACGAACATTTTGTATTATAACTCGAGCATCAGTTGCCAGATTTTAATGTTCTTTGGTATGGTGATAGGGCAGCTTGGGGGAACGGATGCCCTCATACCTAGCCAGTGCTTGCAGGGGAGGTTGTATGACATTTTAACCTACATATCAATATATCCCTATAAATATGGATGACACAAGAATTAGTGATTTTGGTTCCAGACCATTTAAAATTGTATCACCGCACCAATCGATTTCAAATTTTATTTGCTTATTGCTAATGTCAAAATACAGGTCATATTCAATTTGGAGGTTCACTCCGACCATTCTTGCAAGAGTTATGCCTCTTTTTGAATTGAAAAATCACAAATTTCCCAATTTCAGCTTTATTTTTTTTTACTGTCCAGTGCTTATACGGGAAGTACTGCCCAATTTTGTTTTAGTCCACTATTTCTGTACTGCCCAGTGCTTGCAGGGGAGGTTGCATGTCATTTTAAACTACATATCAATATAACCATATAAATATGGATGCCAATTTCAGCTTTATTCTTACTGGCCAGTGTCTTATAGGGGAAGTGCTGCCCAATTTTTTTTTTTGTCCACTATCCAAATTTCTGTACTGCCCAGTGTATGCAGGGCAGGTTTGCATGTCATTTTAACCTACTACATATCGATATATTCATATAAATATGGATAACACAAGAATCATAGTGTTTTTAATTCCATTCATTCAAAGTTGTTTGGATGAACCAATTCTCTTCAAACATTCAGAAGTTATTTATTTACATGCAAGTCCAACTTTGCTGCCTTCGGGGGTGTCAGCACACGCGTTAGCGTTGCTCTTTGTTTTGGTTCTTGTTGTTGTTCTTCACATACAACCATGTCCGGGCTCGAATTTTTTTATCTTTTGACCTTGGTTTATGATATTTAGCATGTGGATGTATCACCATGAGAAGATGTGTCACGTACCATCATGACCCACATATGACCTTGACCTTTGACCTCCAGGTCAAATTACTGATTTTTTGGTAAGTAAGCTTGTCCGGGCCCGAACTTATTTACCTTTTCACCTCGGCTTATGATACTTGGCATGTGGGTGTATAACCATGAAAGGATGTGTCGCGTACCATCATGACCCACATATGACATTGACCTTTGACCTCAAGGTCAAATTACCGATTTTTTGGCAAGTAAGCTTGTCTGAGCAAGAACTTATTTACCTTTTCACCTTGGCTTATGATATTAGGCATGTGGTGTATCACCATGAGACGATGTGTCACATGCCATCATGATCCCATATGACCTTGACCTTTGACCTCAAGGTCACATTATTGACTTTTTAAAAAAATCTTTTGACCTAGGCATAATTTTTTGGCATGTGAGTGTATCACCGAAAGACTATGTGTCATGTACCATCATAGCCTACATATGACCTTGACCTTTATCCTCAAGGTCAAATTATATTTTTTTTTAACTTTTCAATCAGGCTCATGATATTTTGCATGTGAGTGTATCACCATGAGACGATGTCTCGTGTACCATCATGACCCACATATGACCTTGAAGAGTCTTGCTCGGTGGTTCTCTCCAGGAACTCCGACTTCCTCCACCCATAATTCTGCTTGAATGTGACTGTGGCTGTTGAAAATGTAGAAAATGCGGCCGTCTCCCTTCAAAAACATAATCGACTTTCATGACTGAGATGAAATCAAAGCAGGGATAAGACGAGAGGCCGAAGTGAAATTGGCGATATCTTCACCTTGGCACCGCTCACTTCACCCAATTTCTGTGTTTGGGCAAAATCAAACTCAAAAATGAACCTCTACAGTCGAAATTAGGAGAGATATTGTGAAAACATTGGAGTGAGTTACCAATAAAAGTGATTCGTATATCACAAGTTACTTCATCAATAGTTATCAAAATCACAGGAAATATGATTTGTGTTTCTTTTATTACACTGAAAATTTGAAACAGGAACCATCAAGAAACCGTCTATTTTGAGCAATGAAATAATTACCGAAATAAACACAACAATTGCATATTATCCACCAGAACCAGGGTGAGAGCTTAGCGACTCCTTAAAAAATAAGCAAATGCTGGTTTTTGCTAAAATGTATCTTTTCTAGTAATTTTGCATCTTGACAAGGACCCAAATCTCACTGACAGAACAAGGCAGATCTCTCAAGTGGTGGAGCCATGGTTTGAAATCCTGGGGGACCATGCTTGTGAAGAGTTTGGTGGGTAGAATCTCAGGACTGAGGGTCCGGTACTTGTACTGAGGGCAAGAAATCAGAAAAAGTATTTTCAAATTTGGGGGGGGGGAGGGGGGGGGGGGAATTTGGCTCCCTAGATACCCCATGGCTCCACCACTGTAGCCCACTGACTTGATTTTCAGTGTTTGACTGGTCTATTGATGAATTTTGAAATATTAAATTAAATTCTCTTCTCAGCATGTCTTTCTTTCGAAATTTCACTTCTCTCTGAAGTCCTCTCACTTCTCTTTTTTCGAAGAGGAAGAAGTCACTTTTAAAATTCTCTCCTAGGCTCGCCTCAGACTCGATGACAATTGAAAATACTTGCAGTTCACTATTATTTTCATTAAAACACCCCAGCATTTCAACTTGAAAATAAAAATTAACTCTTTCACTACTGCTGTTGTCAGGTGGATTGTTTCATCCATGCACATGCACACAACTACTGTTACAGGGCTGGAAAAATGTTCATTAGCTGAGAAGAGTGGTGAGCACCGAGTAATCCGGAAGACTCAAAACATTGTAGGAGCCTCATAACTTGAACGACAAATACAGACACATTGTATGTGTACGTTATCCTCTAAAATGTGGATTTTTACAATATATTTTGAAAACCGAACCGAAAACCTTGTTTTTGACTGAAAGCGAATCGAAATGCAAATTTGAAAACCGCCCAGCCCTAGATTTCATTGTAACTCCGTAGGATGACTCTGTATAATGTTTAGATGAGAATGTCCTATTTTGGCCATGATCGGTCAACCTTGATGGCAGCACAAACATGTGACAGGGCTCGAAAAATGGCATCCAATGTTGGACTGACATAACTTTTTTTTTCTTTCAAGCAAATATTCACACAAGAACACCAAGTGATATCTGACTACTGACCAGGGGTCATCAGACATATTAAGTTTGACGATTTGGGAAGAACTCTCGCGATTTTTGATGCGATCTCCTGACCTCACCATTGGGGAACAAATTCTCACGATTTTGTGAGTTGAGACTCCATGTTTTGTTTTGCATACTGAGTCTTGAGTTTACTGAACTATCTACTATAAATAAGCGGAGTGGGACGTGGGAGATAGAAAAAGTATTTCAAACAAATTGCCTTACAGTTGCCTGGACTGGAAGTAATTCAGATGTGTGAAAGAATAACTAAAAAAAAAACTGGAAAAAGAAATAATTCTGTAAAAAAGGAACCTCCACAGTCGAAATTAGGAGAGATATTGGCAAAAGCATTGGAGTGAGTAACCAACCAACGTGATTCGAATATCACGACTTTACTTCAATAAAAGTTTCAAAAATTACAAGAAATATGATTTGTGTTGTGTTTCTTCTATTTCACTGGTATTTGAAGCTGGAACTATAAAGAGTCTTTATATATTTGGAGGGGGAGCATGGTGGCTCTGTAGGTAGAAGTGCAGGCTGCAAGCCGAGAGGTCCTCTGTTCGAATCCCACCTGCGGCAACCGTGTTGTGTCCTTGGGCAAGACACTTCATCTCCATTGCCCGCATGGGGGCACGGTGGCATTGTATACTAAGACATACTGCACGTCGATGGTGCCCTTGTCTTCAACCAATGCTAACCCTGCTTGTGTGGAGTTTGTATGTTTGGGAACTGACAGTTGCTCGCCGTTGCTCGGTGGTTCTCTCCGGGTACTCCGGCTTCCTCCACCTGTAAAACTGTCGCGGTTATGATTAGCTATTGTGCATAAATATGTGACCTTAAACACCAATAAAATAAAATAAAATAAATATATTTGGAGGGATGTCTAATTACCAAAATAAGCATATTATCTCTCAAAACCATGTTAAGAGCATAGCTTTTCTTGTAGATTTTTGCATCTTGACGAAGCCCTATATTTGACAGAAAGAACAAGGCAGAGCCATGGTATGAAATCCTGGGAGGATGGGGGGGGGGGGGGGGGATCTCAGAATTGCGGGTGTTGTATTAAGGAAAGGAAATCAAAAAATTCTTTTCAAATTTCAGTGCTGTTTATTTGAAAATACGAGGAGAGCTGAAAACAACACTTCTTAACTGGTAGATTGCTAGAAGCCCATATTTGGACTTCATTCAGAACGACATGTACAGGTTCCTAAAGTTAAAGGCTTCATACTCTGTTGATGTCCTTTATATTATCTTGGAAGTGCAATTACTTCATTTCCATCGATTTGTATTGTTACAATATAGGCACTCTCCCATTATTTATTTATTTATTGATGTTTAAGATCACATCTTTATGCACAATGGCTAATCATGACCGTGACAGTTTTACGGGTGGAGGAAGCCGGAGAGAACCACCGGGCAACGACGAGCAGCTGCTAGCTCCCCAACATCGTAACTCCACACTGCAGCACAGGCGGGGTAAGATTGGTCGAAGACTTGAGTACCATCGACGTGCAGTACGCCTTGGTACACGGCGTCATCGTGCCCCCGCCCAGGCAATGGAGATGAAGTGTCTTGCCCAAGGACACAACGCGGTTGCCGCAGGTGGGATTCGAAGCGAGGACCTCTCGGCTTGCAGCCTGCACCTCTACCTACTGAGCCACCGCGCTCCCCTCTCCCATTAATTGTAACAATACAAAAATGTGTGAACAAATCTTCAGGCTGAGAAAAAATATAGCAGTCTACCAGTTAACCCTTTACCTAACGAATCGCCCGCATCCGCCCGAGTAATATGTCTATTGCCTAGTTGAAAAAAATTAATTTTTCAAAATATTCCAACAAAACTATATCATGTGACCCCTCATTGGAACGGGCTCGATGAGCCCGTTCCAATGAGGGGTCACATGATATGGTTTTGTTGAATTTCTTTTGAAAACTTTTAAAAAATTGTAATTAAAATAATAAATTTTGATATTCTCTATGTTGGGTAAAGGGTAAAATTCGCAAGAAGTGTAATTGCTCTCACTCTTAATTTTTCAAGAAGAGTGAAAAGATTTTTCGTAAGCTTTCTGATTAGAATTTACCTTGCTGTAGTGTCCAGAAGAAATTCATCAACATTCTGACTTGTAACTTCATACTATTGCAAAAATTATGCTAATGAAAATTGCGTCTCCCTCAGAAATTGGAATAGCGGTGTTAGATGTTTATTATACCCCTCGCAAACAAAGTTTGGGGGGTATATAGGAATCACCCTGTCCGTCCATCTGTCCATCTAGGCATCCGTCCATCCATCCGTCTGTCCATCCTTATAAGCGCAACTCCTAAACCATTTGAAGAATTTTCATGAAACTTTACACAATGGAAGAACTTCATATGCAGATGTGCATGAAGCAATATAATTCCGTTATGACATTTCCAAGGGGAGATAATCTAACTTATACATTTCAGACCGTCTGTCCATCCTTATAAGCACAACTCCTCCTAAACCGTTTGAAGAATTTTCATGAAACTTTACACACTGGAAGAACTCCATATGCAGATGTGCATGAAGCAGTATAATTCCATTCTGACATTTCCAAGGGGAGATAATCTAACTTATACATTTCAGGCGTGGGGGTATCACTTTGTGAGCTTGCTCACAGTACCTCTAGTTTCTGATAGCCTTTACTCAGATTAAGGGAAAGGAAAAATGCAAGCATCATGTGATTTGTCTTTTTAAGCTTTTCAGGAGATATTTAAATCACAGGAATCTGAAACCAGCCCAATGCAATGCAAAGTGTGCATTCTTTCACTTTGGAAAGCTAACTTTTTTCCATAATAAGAAAGGTTTTGATACAAAGGTGTGTTGGGTTCGATCTGTTGAGCGTTCTAATAAAAGACAGCATAAGCCATAACTGTACTTGTTGGAATTGCAATTTGCATGTTGCAGCCGTGTTCAAAGGTGTGAATTGTCATCAAGGAAAAGTATTTATCGGATTGAAATAAAGCACAATCAAACTTTGAACATTCCTCTGTATATTGTGGTCTAATAAGAACTTTCTGCATTTTTCTGTTGTTCTAAAAAACTTTGAAAGCAGAACAGAAAACAGGACCTGGTGACTCCATTGTTCCATGACCTGAATAACTTAATCAACTGAACCCCCAATGAAAAGCTGGACAAACTAGAAACAGTAGCCTCATTGAATATTAAAAAGAACACATGACCAAACGATGCAATTTGTTTGGTCAGTTTGTGCATGACATAATGTGAGTCGAAAAACATCATTCAATAGTCAATATTATGTGACATTTTGTTTTTTGACCAGTCTTATTACTGCAAAATTTACCCAAAACAAGAATGTGTTGAAAAAGCATGAACTTCTGAAGATGTACATCTGCTGTCAGCTTTTAATTAAAATGACACAACAGTTTGCAGGTATACTGTTCACTCCTCATTTGTGTTTTAATCAGTGTCATGGAATCTCTAATCTTTGCCTGATAATTTAATTTATCTAACAATCATATAGATTTTGGTCTGAAACCGATGAGAAACGGTATGCATCACATAATGTGTTCCCTTTCCGTATCATATAGACAACTTTTTCTGATTCCATATCATATAGATTCAACTTCCGGTAAACACCACGCTATGACAAATAATATCATTATATGCATTGTTATTATGCACTAAAATATGAAATTCAAAATTTTGACCAATTCCAACCGAATTTATACTGAAAAACGGAAACAGGCTTCATGTAACGGGATTGTTAGATAAATGTATTATCATGACCAAATGCATGTCCTGCAATTTGTAACAGATTCTCGGTTGCGTTTATAACCGGATCACAACTCGTCCTGACGGGCTCGTTGCGATCTGATTGTAAACACGACCTCGAATCTGATCATACAAATTACAGGACATGCACATGGTCATGATAATGTATATATATTTTCTTGAAAATTGGAGAAGAGCGAAAAAGAGAGCTTCTAAATTTCAAGAAGTACTACACACTACTAGCTGAACACATTTTATTTATACATGTACCCAATGCAACGTTTTACAGCACCACGATTGAAGGCCAGTGATTTAGATCAGCCAGAAAATTGTGGTGATCTCGTACCAATTGCAGATGGTAAATCCCATAATACCTCGGCTCTACAAATTCCTAAATATTTTTATACTGTACCAATGACCCAGACATAGCTGGTGCTAACTCTTAAAAATCTAGGGCCAAACACAAATTTTGCCCCCCAATCCCCAAAATTTGCATCTAAAACCAAAAGAAATCATGTCCTGAAGGACCTCCATACTTTGCCCTTACTGCGCATGCGCAGTGTCAAGGACATTCCGAAATTGGCGCCAATTATCATTCTTTGTTTGGCCCTTCATCAGTCAACATCTCACTGATCTTTGTGCTTGTAAATCTCAGTTTAAATGATGCCAGACACATAAATATTGGAGAAATGGTGATTCTAAGGAGGATATAGAAGGAGGAGAGGAAAAAGGAGTGACAGAAAATATTCAGGGCTGTAACTTAAAATTTTGTAATGAAATTATGTTAAGTTGCCTATTTTCGAGGCATGGGCCTGTTGTTGTCATTCTTGCTATGAAGTTGCACTGCTTATTCAGTGTTTCCTCTCCCCTTATCCTGTAAGTCCCCCTTGCTATTCTTCCATGTTTTTGGCATATTTTTGAGTAAGATTACTACTAAAATTTCTTGGGAGAATTAGCTTGGTTACAGAATGAATTCTGTTATTTTCCCCATGTTTACGTTCTCACCCATGGGTGTTTAGACGTTGTGTTCTGCATCTACCATCTGATGTTCTGCAGATTCTTCCCTGGAAGTCTCTGTTTTGCATCAGATAGTGTGTATTTTTGATAACTGATTTCGGGCCAGTGTTGTCAGTGCCTGGAGTCATGTTTTCTGGTATTTATACACTTCTTGTTTACATTGGCAACAGTCTCTTTTGAGGGGGGCTTTTTGCCTTTGGAGTAGTTTATCTCATTACAAGATACATTATTATTATCCGTAAGTGTTGCATTAATTAATTAAAATAATTTTAAAATTTTTGACCACACTTAGCCTTGGGATCCATTGGGGCTCAATGTTACTTTTCAGAAACTTGGGCTTTGCTGAAAAAATATTTTTCAAAAATTATTTTTGATTTCAATTGTTTTTTCAATGTTAATGGATCATGTTATTATGTATCTTTGTTTTTAGGGGTTTGTGTGAGTACTAGGACTTGTTGTTTTCTTTTCACAATGAAAGGATATTGTTCAAATTGTAATAAGAGGAAATCTTCCTCTGACTTTCATGATCATTGTATTAATTGTAGTCAGTGTACTCGCACTAACTCCTGTTCAATATGTGAATATTGGGATGACAAACATTGGAAACGTGTGTCACGGTATGTTGTTAGTGGAGAAAGGGCTATACCGGTCCTTTCTCCGCAGGGTCACTCTAGTCTATCAGTTTCTATTTCAGACGAACAAGAACAGGGTGATGTTTCCATGTTATCTTCCAAAAGTGCGCTTCCGTCGTCACAATTGAATGCAGAGCTAGCGGCAAAAGTGCTCATGGAGATACGACAGTTGCCTAAGAGGTCCCGAGTAGGATCGACGGCGCTGTCGTCTGCTAGCTCGCCCGGTGTAGCGTCCATTCACCGAATGGTTCGGCAGCCGGGTTCGTCCGTTGCGGTCCAGGAGGAAATGTTGGGTGATGCGAGCACTATAAACATACAAGGTGCACACCCAGTGACGGCGGATAATAGAGATCGGAGGAAGCCTTTTAGTCCGGTTCCTAGCTCGTCCAGGTCCAGCCGGGCCGCGAGCGAGAGCCCCTCTCTCGTACAACAACATCTGGGACCAGATGTTGTGGTACAAAATGTGTCGCAAGCGGAGCACACGTCCGTCGCCCGGGACGCTCCGTTGTACAGGCAGTCTGCTGAGACTGCTCAGGCTTCCTCATCCTCTCACCAGCGCACACGACCGCACCTTGGCTACGTGACCGCGGATATTCTACCAGCTTCGCCGATCAGGGATTCATCGGCGACCAGGTCACGCCATCCGGTAGCCAGGGACACGAGGCCGGTAGACTCCGGACGTTCGCATAGGAAGAGTATGCGGGAGTCAGTTGATGCGGAGCTTCCCGCGGCTAAGCAGCGAAAGACCGCTACTCCGCAGGCCTCGATGACGGACATGCTAGCTCAGATAGCACAAATTATCGCAGCAATCGACAGAATCGGTGTCGGATCGGGAATTATCCGACGGCGCTGGGTCGGTACGCTCCACCGAAGCATCGAGTGCGGACGACCGGGAGCATCATGAGGTCCGACCGGATGGCGAAAGGGATACGGATGACTTGGAGCTATCCCTTTCGGAACAACATAAAGCTGCCGTGGATTTCATCCGGCACTTCCTTCCTCAAGTTGTTCCGTTGGGCCAGACTGCTGTGGTGCCGGATAAGAGACTGATAGCGTCATTGGACACTGAATTCTTCGAGCGGTTCAGAGACATCGTCCCTGAGTTTCTGTCTCAGTCCAATAATGTCACAAGAACATTTGAATTATTGAACGACGCTATCTTCAAGCTTGCTTCCAAAACAGGCAAAGCTGGTTTCTTGTCCGCCAATGCTCTTAACCTGCCTTTCATTAATGCAAGGAATAAATTCGATACGGCAGGACAGGGTATTCCGAGAGTTCCTCTGCGTCTTGACGACGAGGCAGAAGACTTAGAATTGTCATTACCGTCGTCTACGTCCATTCCAACCGCGGTGTTGGATATGACAATTACGTCTAACAGGGCCAGTTTAGACGCTTTATCTTACGCAGACCACCTTACAAAGGCGTTATCACTGCGTCTTCAAGGGAAAGAATTCCAGGATATACAATCCTCATTAAGACTTCTTTCAAGGGCAGTAGCTTATTCCACGTGTAACTCCACCCTTTCAGTGGCAAACCTGGAGTTGGTTAGACGTGACGCAGCCCTAGCTACATCCACACGCTTGGATAGTAAGGTGAAGAACTCTCTGAGTCGCTTCGGTCTCCGGAGAACTTCTCTTTGACGGCAAGGTTTCTGCAATCTACGATAATATTACTAAGAAAGCTTCGGATTCTCTGCTGTTTAAATCCACTTCCAAAAAGTCGGATACTGCAGATAAGAGTAAGACAGGCACTTCTGGGACTAATGCGCCCAAGAGAGGTTCCTATAGAGGTTCCGGTGCGTCCTCTTGGTCTTATTCAAGAGACCGTCAAGGCAGCGACTCAGGTGCGGGACGTCCTTCGGGCCGGGACAACTGGTCGGACGCCCCGAGGTCGACGGGACGAGGTGCGGGTCGTGGAGGACGTGGTTTCTCCTCCCGCAGGCCTCGCAGGTCCAGGAGGTGATGGTTTCAACCTCTATCGTGTTCCGGTTGGCGGAAGATTGTAGAGGTTTTCAGAAGAGTGGGCGTCGATTACGGACGCCCCTTGGGTGAGAGGGGTGATTTCGGAAGGTCTAAAGATATCCTTCAAACGAAAGCCTCCATTAACTCAAAAGTCCAAAATGGACTCAACTTCCATCAAATCCGCAGAAAAGAGACGCTCTGTTATCGGAGGTGCAGTCTCTTTTAATGAAGAACGCGGTAGAGGTCGTAGAAGACCAGGAAACACCGGGATTCTACAGCCATCTGTTTCTGGTTCCTAAACCAGATGGCTCGTTCCGTCCAGTCATAGATTTGAGCTGGATAAACAAGCTGATCGTCGCTCCGAAGTTCTATATGGAGACGATTCGATCGGTCAGAGTGAGTATTCGGGTGAACGATTATGCTACAAGCATAGATCTCAAAGATGCGTACTTTCATGTCATGGTACATCCGACATTCAGAAAGTATCTACGCTTCGCAGTCCTAGGAGTGGTGTATCAATTCCGGGCGATGTGCTTCGGATTGAACCTAGCACCCTGGGCTTTCACTCGGGTAATGAACTCGGTAATGATGTATTTCCGAGCTCATTCGTCTGCGGTAACGTCGGCCTACCTGGACGATTTCTACGGAGGTTCAGACTTGGGCAAACATTCAGTGGTTAACTCAGGGAGTTCCGCTGCAGTTGCCGGATCCGAGTTTTACGATTATGACGGATGCCAGTCAAACAGGTTGGGTGCATCATTGATCCCAACGGATTCGAGATGCCAGGGTCTTTGGGATCCACAGTTCCTAAGCAAGCACATAAACATGAAGGAAATGATGTCAATTTGGCTTGCGTTATGTCATTGGATGGACATTATTCACAAAGCTCATGTCCAAATCCTGTCTGACAATACGACAGTAGTGACGTATATACGGAACCAGGGAGGCACTCATTCCGTTCCGTTATTCAATTTAACGGAAAGAATCCTTCTGTTTGCTCTAGAACATCAAGTTCTACTTTCGGTCCGTCATATACTGGGTCGTCTGAATGTACTAGCAGACTCCCTTTCACGGAAGGGTCGCTTGTTGCCGTCGGAGTGGACTCTCAACAAACAAGTATTCAATCAGATTTGCTACCAATGGGAACGGCCAATGATAGACTTATTTACGACACATCTCAACAATCACTTGCAGACTTATGTGTCACCGTGTCCGGATCCAAGAGCATTTGCAGTAGACGCTCTATCGATCTCATGGGACGGAATGATAGGATATGCGTATCCTCCAGCGCCGTTGATTCAGCAAGTATTGCTAAAAATAAAACAATCTCAATGCAAGATTCTGTTGGTAGCATCTCTGTCTCCACAGAGACCGTGGATAAATCTACTCAGGTGTCTGTTGTGGGACCTACCGCGAAAGCTTCCTCCACGGGAGGATCTTCTTTCGCAGGGGAAACCGCGTCAACTTCATCACAACCCGCAAGGTCTCAACCTTCACGTTTTTCCGTTGTGCGGTCCTTCTTGCATGGCAAGCACTTTACAGGACGAGCAGTGGACGCGATTTCTAACTGTAGGAGGACCTCCTCTTCGCTAAACTATGCGGCTAAGTGGAAGGTTTTTCGTCGTTGGTGTAGGGATCATTCTGTTGATATTTTTGATCCCTCCATACCAGACATTGCAAACTTTCTAGTATACTTGTTTGACGAGATCAAACTGCAGCCTGTTACTATTAAGGGTTATAGGTCTATGTTATCTGATACCTATGCACACCACGGTAGTTTACAAATTGGATCTAATGTCTCTTTATCTAAGTTAGTTAGAAACTTCTCGATAAATAGACCCAGAACTCTTAGATTAATTCCTAAGTGGAATTTAGCTTGGGTTCTTCTTAAACTGAAGGAAAAGCCATTTGAACCTCTTGGGACAGTAGATTTCAAATTCTTGTCTTATAGACAGCTTTTCTCTTAGCTTTCTCTTCTGCTAGAAGAGTCGGTGAGCTTCATGCACTATCGGTGGACGATTCTCACTATCGTAGTGTCGGGAACACTATCACCTTCACTACTAATGTTGGATTTTTAGCTAAGAATCAGGCTCCTGATAAATATCCGGAACCTATTGTTATTAAGGCTCTGCCATCTTCAGACGGGCGTAGGCCTTTACTCTGTCCTGTTGGAGCTTTACGTATTTATAAACAGAGATCTCAATTTATCAGAAAGGGACGAAAACGTTTCTTTCTGACTCTGATGCCTAATAGAAAGGACATTTCAGTCCATTCTATTGCTGGATGGATTCAATTAACTATCCGTACTGCTTTTGAAAATTTATCATCTCAGCAGTCTGTGCTTAAGATTTCGTCTCATGAAGTAAGAGCTCTTTCTACATCTTGGGCTTACATTTTTATCTCAGAAATATTGAGTCCATTTCTGGAGACCTGCATTGTTTAGGTCCGTTATCTGTTGCTCAGAATGTCGTCCACTAAACAGTTGCAACTATAGTTATGCAGGCTTTCTGTTCCGGCAGTGACTCCGTCCTGCTGCCCTCTTCGCTCTGGGCTATTTGACCAAGGGGAAGTGGGGGGGAGGGTGTTCCCTTAGGTCACCTGCTTTATAGTGAAAAGCAAGGGAATTCCTCCTCCGGAGTCCGTAATTCTGAGTCGTTTCCGGGATGGTTTTAAAGTGTAATATTAATGTTAAAAATTCATTCATGTCATATTTTTAAAGTGTAGCTCGGTGTGAAGCATTTGTATATGTCAAGTGTCAAACGGGCGTTAATATACAATCCTCGGACACTTTTAAAGAATATAAAGAGTCTCAATTCTCTGGACTAACTTTATTTATTGGCTTACTTTAAAAATAATTAGTATAAAGGGTTATACTGGATGTTAATAGAGAACATGAATGTTGTTGTGCTCAATTATGAAGGGTATTGTATCTTTCTAATTTATCATAAAATAAGAAAGATACATGTAAAGCCTAATACCCCTTTTCTCCTTGAGGGGTTGACTCTGTTATATAGTTGAGCTTATTGGATTTTCCTCTATGTCCTAGGCCCTCCAGCGTTTTTACTATTCAGCTATGTCTGGGTCATTGGTACAGTATAAAAATGTTAAAAAATTTATAGTAATTTATATATATTTTTATACTTACCAATGACCCAGACGGGGATGGCCCTCCCAGGAGTTGGGAACTCATACCTCCCCGCTGAGTACATAGCGCTGACCAGGCACTGCTTGTAAGAATGATAATTGGCACCAATTTCGGAACGTCCTTGACACTGCGCATGCGCAGTAAGGGCAAAGTATGGAGGTCCTTCAGGACATGATTTCTTTTGGTTTTAGATGCAAATTTTGGGGATTGGGGGGCAAAATTTGTGTTTGGCCCTAGATTTTTAAGAGTTAGCACCAGCTATGTCTGGGTCATTGGTAAGTATAAAAAATATATAAATTACTATAAATTTTTTAACATTCTGCTATGCTCTACACATGTTTGTAACTGGTTGAGTGCAAGAAGCCACTATCAGGGCTTTCAAAAAAATTAGGGTACCAGTGCGAAAGCCAGCATTTTCCTTGCTTATGTTTCATATTTAGTCAAATGCAAATGTATTTTGTTTATAATTATAAATTTGTTTTATTAAAAATATTGGAGAGTGCCTGTGGGCACTCTCCACTAATTGGAAATAAAATAAATTTTCAACAAGAAATTCAGACCATCAAAAATCTAGCCCTCAACCAGTTAATGGGGAAACTATTGAAAATGGCCAGATATCAGAGATTTTTAATAGTCGGTGTTAAATATAGAACCGGAAACAGACGGTTTTTAAATGCCTGTTGTCATAATCGACCGAGGTTGTGATAGAGCATCATGGGGGAATGATACCTGTGTAGTGGGAGTTTCTTCCACACATTTTTATACACCCGTTTATAAAAATGGTTGTATTATGTTATAGCGTTGGCGTCTGTCCATCCGTCTTTTCGGAATTGTTTTTTTCGTTATGGATGGACATATTGAGAACATTTTTGGTTTTCAGCTTTATGGATACTTATAGATCAAGTTCAAATTTCATTCGCTCAGTTCATTTTTGGTGGAGTTACTGCCCTTGAACTTAGTTACCGTTTTCCGGACTTTTTTTTGTTATGTATTGACATATTGAGAATATTTTCAGTCCCCCACGGTTTCACTGTGAAGGGGACTTAGATTGCACTATGTCTATCTGTCTGTCCTTCTGTCCTGTTACCACCTGTATCTCAGAGATGCTTTGGCACTTTTGTTTTAAATTTTCAGATTTGATGCACGTTCATTTTTTATCCAAAAAAAATTAGAGATGGCTGACTAGTGGCCATTTTTGTTGGAAATTGCGTGTAATTCTTTATACGCTCAAAACTTCTGAATGATATTTCTGATTTCAATAATTATGGGTATGGAGGTCTAGCAGCATAAGATAAATAACTCATCATACAGGTTTTTTCTCGTGCATAAAGTATGCAAATTAGCCTTACTTAATCTTTTTTTCTGGTAATATTTTTGTGTGTATTACATGTATGTGGTGTACTGTCACAACCTGTATCTCAAAGATGCCTTTGTTTCAGATTTTATGGGGCATTAGGACAAATTGCTACACGTAAATTTTTCCGAAAAAAATTCCAGATGTCCGCCTGACAGCTATTTTTGTTCAAAATTGCGTGTAATTCGTAAAATGCTCAGAACTTCTGAACGACCTTTCCGATTTCAGTAGTTTTTGGTATGGAGGTCTAGCAGCATAAGATAAATAACAAATCATACAGGGTTTTTTCTCGTGCATACATTATGCATCCTTATAAACGCAACTCCTAAACCGTTTGAAGAATTTTCATGAAACTTTACACAATGGAAGAACTCCATATAGATAGAACTCCATATGAAGATGTGCATGAAGCAATATAATTCCGTTCTGACATTTCCAAGGGAAAATAATCTAACTTATACATTTTAATGTACCAAAAAGGCTACAACTGAGGCGTGGGGTGGTATCACTTTGTGAGCTTGCTCAGTGCTTACAGTACCTCTAGTAGTTTATATATAGCTTTGTTATGGATACTTACAGATAAAGTTCGAATTTTCGTTCCACACGGGTGATTTTGGGTGGCATTACTGCTCTTGAACTTAGTATTTTTACCATTTTCCAGTCTTTTTTATATGCCTGCATAATGTTTTATAACTTTTGGAAGTGCGGCGTATTATGCACCATTCAACAAAGTCCTCAGGTTTTCCAGAGTTATGGCCCTTTTTCACTCTTTCGACTCAGATAATTTCTTAACTATTTTGTTAGAGTTCATTGGAGAGTGTCTCTTGGCACTCTCCAATAAATGGTAATAAAATAATTTTGTTATGAACTTTTTTGTGTTTCCACCTCTGGGCAAACGAGGTAATGAATACAGAGTATTCAGGAGAGTCTTGAACATGGGTTTCTAGCCCTCATCCAGTTAATGGAGGGGAATGCAGCCATTTACCAGCCAAAAGAATATGCGGACAGTATGCCTACCAAACTTTTAGATACCAGTAATAGAATGCCAGTAGTTGTTGAAGCAGAATGTTTGTTTAATTGGACATCTTAAAACTGTTGTACACTCCTTTTCTTTGCAGTAATGAAAATAGAAAATAACAGATTAACATAAATAATGTTTGTATTTGAAGAAGAGTACAAAATACAGTGAGTATTCTTATCCATTTACTGACTTTATCTTCAAAACATCTTCCTTTATAAGGTATTCAGCATTTTCAGCTCTCCTGGCTAAATTTCCAGAGTAACGCTACTGACACTTTCTGTCTGTCCATCTGTCCACCCTTCACTTTTATGTTGTTGAATGGTACTCATCACTTTGTCCGTCTGTCTTGTCAATCCTTAACTTTGTAATACTCAGAAGCTACTAGACTGAATAGAACCAAATTTGGCATGCATGTTCCATGTCACGTCTTCCCTCCAGGCAGGGATAACTGTGTTGTGTCCTCGGGCAAAGCACCTACTCCCATGGCACTGTGTACTAAGGCATCCTGCCTGTCGATGGTGCACAGATCTTTACCTGCTGCAAACTCTGCTTGTGTCAGTTAGTAAGTTTGATAGCCTGGTTCTCTACAGGTACGTGTAGTCTGGAAAAATTGTCCCAATTTTGAAAAAAATCATCTCTAGATCCGATTGATGGTATGATTTGGATGTTTCGTATTCAGCTTTTTGTTGTATCTTCTGAAGTTTGTTCAAGGGAAGTTTGATGGGCAATATTTACAGTTGCTCTGGGAGGGGCAACAGTATTTGCCCCACCCAAAACTCATTTTTAGCAATCAGTGGTGGCCCAAGACTGTCTGGGGCCCCCCAGACTTACTTAAGCATGGGTTCCATATATGCCAAAGGCATATCCGAAGGCCTGGGATGATGTGAGTTATAGGCGGGGGTGTCCCTTTCCTATTGGTGAGGATCTGGGACAATAGCAGAGCTATGGGGTATCTACGAGGTCCAGCCCCATCTCACCCCACCCGCCCCAATTCAAACCCCATTTCAGCTATACTCACCCATCAATCACATGTTACAACTGCGTTGAGGTAAAATCACTGATACTCTATTTGGTGTTGGGAACATTCATTATAGTTCACACTATTTGGTGCTGGGAACATTCATTATAGTTCGTTTGGGAATGAAGTACAAAAACGATTTCGAAGGCAATATGGACTATTGTGAAACTGTACATATTCCTGTGAAATCGAATTGGGATAAATGTAATAAAGTGGCTTATATACATTACATTGAGTCAAATCTTCAATCCTCTAAGCATAAAAATGTATCTTCTTGTGACTTAGATGAAGACTTAGAACACCAAATAGAGGTATTAACCCTTTACCCAACAAATCGCCCGCATCCGCCCACGTAATATGCAAATTCAGCAGTTGAAAAAATATTATGTTTAAAAAAATTTCAACAAAACCATATCATGTGACCCCTCGTTGGAACAAGCTCACCGAGCTCATTCCAACAAGGGGGCACATGATATGGTTTTGTTGAAATTTTTTGAGAAATTTAAAAAAATGATATTTAAAATAATAATAATAAAAGGTTAACCCTTTACCCAACGTAACGGCCAAAACCGGCCAGCGCTATTCTCAAAAATCGCCAATTAATTTTCAAAATATTTTCATTTTTTGTCTCAAAAACATAGGTTATGACCCCTCGTTGGAACGAGCTCGTCGAGCTCGTTCCAACGAGGGGTCATAACCTATGTTTTTGAGACAAAAAATGAAAAAAATTAGTTATTCAAGAATTTTTTTTGCAAGTGTCGTCTGCTTTTCATGTTAGGTAAAGGGTTAACAGATGAGTATTCCTCGTCATAAGAAAATTTTAAAGTTAAAAAGAGACCAGAAAATAAGTGTTTGGTCTGAAAAGATAAAATCTGCCCTAAAGAAATCAAAATATGCCTTCTGGCGCTGGAAACTTGTCGTATGTCCCAAGAACCCTACTGATGAAACTCTCATAGAAATGAATGCAGCAAAAAAGTCTCTTCGCAAAGCACAACGAATTGAAAATGCAATGAAACGTTCAAAACAGCTGAACCAAATGATGAATGCTAGAGAAAATGACAACAAACTCTTCTTCAAACTCCTCAAGATGCAGAGGAGGAAAAAAGATGGTTGTACGAATGAGTTAATTGTAAACGGTAATGTCCTGTCAACTCCTGAAGAAATTTGCGAAGGATGGGTCATGTACTTTCAACAGCTTTCCAGCCCAAAAGATGAAACTAAATTTGACAGTGAACATCAACTCATGGTAGAAAAAGACATGCATGTTATGGAAAATATATGCTCTTCACAAAACCAGCCCCTTCTGCAAGTCACCATGGAAACCATAGATAAAATTATTAAAGATTTAAAAAATGGGAAAGCTCAAGATGCTAGTGGGATACAAGCAGAACATGTGAAGTTTGGTGTTAAGAAGATAATAGAGTTCCTTTTAGAATTTATAAATAATTGCTTTAACCCTTTACCCAATGAATCGCTCGCATCCGCCCACGAAATATGCAAATTCAGATGCTGAAGAAATATTATTTTTCGAAAAATTTCAACAAAACCATATCATGTGACCCCTCTTTGGAACGAGCTTGTCAAGCTCATTCCAAAGAGGGGTCACATGATATGGTTTTGTTGAAATTTTTTGAAAATATTTAAAAAATGATATTTAAAATAATAAATTTTGAAATTGTCTGCGTTGGGTAAAGGGTTAAACTGAAGAAAGATCCTGATTCCCTAAAACTTAGAATAATTACACCGGTTCACAAGAAGGATGACAAAAACCTCCCAACAAAATACAGGGGAATTACAGTTACACCTTTGGTAATGAAGATAATAGAACATGCTTTGATACTAATCTCAAAAGAAATGTTACTAAAGCCACAATCTAAATTGCAGGGTGTGCACATCCTTCAAAAGTCCTTGAATTTCAATCTTACTCCTTGAATTTTGAAAATTCAGAAAATGTACTTGAAAAGTACTTGAAAATTCATCAGACTCCTTGAAGGTCCTTGAATTTTGCCCTATATCATTTTTACCTGTGTAATAGTGGACAATTGAAACATCTCTTTTGCACTTGTTTTAGTTGAAAAACGAAAAAAATGAACATAAATAATGGATAATCGATAAATGAGGAATTAAAGTTCAGGCATTATTTAACTGGGTGTTATTCTGTAAGTACCATAATTTTGTTGCAGAGCATTTTAGAAGCACTGTTTTTCTGGAATTTAGAAGGATGAGGTAGAAGACATTTTTAACCATTTACCCAAAGTAACGGCCAAAACCGGCTATTCTCAAAAATGGCCAAACGAGTGTTTCTGGGTGTGGTCCAAAATTCAAGATGGCTGCCAGTGGCCATTTTGTACCGAAATTAGGTCCAATCAGTTTTTTGTCACAACTTCTATATAGCTCGTATTTATGAACTGATCTTCACAAAACTTCTTGGGTACCTTTGTTTTCACATTGGGACAGGAACAAGTGAGTTTTGGGGTACCTTTGTTATCACTGTGTTATGAGAACAAATATTTTGGAGTTCACTCAGACCCACTCTGGGACTCAAAGATTTCTTTTGTCGGTTTCGGTTTTGTTCAAAGAGTCAGGTTTTCGGTTTCGGTTTTCATTGTACAAACATAATATATTACATTTGCATGTAAGAAGATGTATTTGGTGCCAGTCTGTGTCAATGGGACTCCCTTTCTAGTTCAACTCATCTGTGTAATATCCTATACCGGCATTGTGATTTCCTGAGCACAATGTATTTGCATAAATTATCTCAAGAGTTTCAAGTTGAGAACAATGATTTTTGCCTCGAGTCAGTTGCAGAATTAGCCCCCCTCCCCAAATACCTGTGTTTGGGGTAACTCGACACACCCTAAAATATTATGCCAACCATAAAAATTTTATAGAGTAAAAGTCGCTCATAAGCCTCATATAGGTCACTGTAACCCGAAATTTCCATCCAACTTCAACTGTGATTTTGACGCTGGCTTTGGAGTTCATGGTTTCAAAATTACAGTAGAAATATATTTGTCATTATAAATGTGGAACAAGTGACAAGTTTCAGTTCAGCAAAGGAAATCACATTTGATAAGCAGATGAATGTTTGAAACACGATGCGTAAGAAGTAATTTTGTCACCTATTTTCACGGTAAATGCCATGCTCGAACGCAATACCAATTACTGTAGCTGTTCTGAAAACGGGGTATCGCGACTCTGAAGTTTGAAAATAAGTTAATTTTAGGTTGTTTATCTCCTTTTTTTTTGAGAATTGAAGACCTGATTAGAGTTTTTCAACACTGAAGTTGAAAACCGCAATGACAGTTTTCTTTAATTGTTTTGGTTTTAATAACAAAACCGAAACCGAACCAAATTTTTGGTTAACCGTCCATCTCTAGTAAACTTATGGAACGTATTTGTTCTACCAAGAATGCTGTATGGAATTGAATCCACCAACTTTAAACAAAGTGAACTAGACAAACTTGAAATATTTCAAAGGAAAATCTTAAAACAACTTCAA
Source organism: Pictodentalium vernedei (assembly GCA_031216915.1). Classification (NCBI taxonomy): domain Eukaryota; kingdom Metazoa; phylum Mollusca; class Scaphopoda; order Dentaliida; family Dentaliidae; genus Pictodentalium; species Pictodentalium vernedei. Next base: position 33,604,574 of record CM062293.1, read on the forward strand.
CCTCTTCCTACAAGAACTGCCAATGCTGCTATATATACCTTACTTGGTCAACCTCCTCTTGAAGCAATAGTTCATACAAAAATGTTAATACTGTTTGGTAATTTTTGTAGACAGAAATCATCAATAGAAAGACAAATTGCTGAAAGACAACTTGCTATGAAAGATCTCAACTCAGACAGTTGGTTCATTAAAATAAGAAAAATACTGTGGAAGTAAAACTTGCCATCTACATTCGATTTACTAGAAAATCCTCCAATGAAGAAGGAATGGAAACTGATAGTAACAAGCCAGAAAATAAGCGAAATGAGGTCCCCAGAGGGGTGAATTTAGTGATGCTACCCTGCCCAGCAGGGTATCATCACTGAATTTACCCTATGTGAACCTCAATCTGAATCAAGGTCTCGATACTAAACAGAAAGAGGTACCTAAAGGATAAATTGGACCAGTGTATGGGATAGCATCATCAAATTCACCCTCTGGGGACCTCATTCTGCAGATGTCAGATGGCTTATTTTCTAAGGCTTCCACGTTTAGACAAAATTGTAAACGTTTAAACGACTGTCTGTAAACGAAACGGAAACATTAACACATACTAACAATGGAAGTAGTCAATATTTGATAGAAGTGTGTAATAATACACAGTAAGTTCATCATATCTTTGCGTACAGGGCATACAGTTTATGTTACTGAGACAGCCAATTTACAGTTCGTCCAAAAACGACGTAGACGAACGATCACAGCATGCAGATGCCGAATGCAAAGTCACTCGGTCTAGGGGGGGGGGGGGGAGGGGTCTGGGGGATTCTCCCCCAGGTAAATTTTGAAATTTATGGGGGTCTCTGATCTCATTCTGGTGGGTTCGGGGTGAAATTCCTTGTGTTTTTTCAAACAGTAATGTTGGAGCGAGTTGCCATGGCACACAATAGTGACAATACCGGACTTGAGAGTGGAATGCAATGTCACAAAAATAAACAAAGTCTACAAACCATGCAGGGGAATCCAAATTTACAAACACCGCAAGTGCCAGTCTGTCAAACTCCATAAATCGATCCTAAGATCATCCCATGTGTGAATAATAAATTAATAATCCATGTCAGGTGAACGAAATCATCGAGAACAGTTGTGTATGACTTTGGGAATATACATGTAAATCCAAATAAACTAAAACATCCCACACATGTTTCGAAGGAAACACCAAAGATAAGCATGTGCCATGCGGCTCACGTGACTGTGTCACATATGATATCACATGATTTGAAGATGATTTAGTTCGGTTACTGTGGCGGTGGCGGTGGCGCCAGTCGGAACCAATACAGTTTTTCTGAAGCATTACCAAAATATTACATTGCAAAGTTGGAAATTTTTTTTTTGTTTCTTTGACTTTCTGCATTAATCTGCAAATTTTGCAAGTGTTGATTGTGCCGATTGTAGCCCTGGCATACTTTACACTGTGTACTGTAGTGCAGATCCAATTTAACATCAATCCAAAAAGATGCGATTTCCTTGCACAGAATTGCACACGAAAGGGACTCAAGGGAAATTACTTTACTACTAACTTCATTCCGTGTACACGTTTAACAGAACTGTAAACGTTTAATGCCCATAAACAAAACGTTCACGTTTACACGTGTAAACGTGGAAGCCTTATTATTTTCAGGCCTGGATAGTAAACAGGAAAATAAATTTTCACTGGGAAAATAACATCAAACATGAAATTCTCACTAAATCAACTTCAAGATACATAAATCCAAACACAGTCAAAATTGCACAAGCTCATCATGTCTGGACTTCAGTGAGAAGTAACATCCAAGAAACAAGAAGATCTGTCCTGAAAGTAAAGATTCTAACAGGTTCCTACATCTTACAAACAAGTCACATCTGTTCGAAAAGCAATGGAATGCTTCCTAACTCAATTTGCTTGCTTTGTGAAACAACCTGGGGGCGCGGTGGCGTTGAGGTAACCGGTTCTCGTCAGATCACCGAAGTTAAGCAACGTCGAGCCCAGTTAGTCCTTGAATGGGTGACCATCTGAGCGACCGATTCGGACTCCCGCGTTGTGTCCTTGGGTAAGACACTTAACCCTTTACCCAACGCAAAAGATCTCAAAATTTATTATTTTAAATATCATTTTTTCAAATTTTTCAAAACAATTCAACAAAACCATATCATGTGACACCTCGTTGGAACGAGCTCGTTCCAACGAGGGGTCACATGATATGGTTTTGTTGAATTTTTTTGAAAAATAATATTTTTTCAACTGCTGAATTTGCATATTACGTGGGCGGATGCGGGCGATTCGTTAGGTAAAGGGTTAACCCCGGTTTTCCACATGGGGGCATGATGACGCTGTGTACTAAGGCGTACTGCACGTCGATGTTGCGCATATCTTCAACCAATCTAACCCTGCCTGTGCTGCAGTGTGGAGTTACGATGTTGGGGAGTTGGCAGCTGCTCGTCGTTGCTTGGTGGTTCTCTCCAGGTACTCCGGCTTCCTCCACCCATAAAACTGTCACGGCCATGCTTAGCCATTGTGCATAAGTATGTGACCTTAAACACCAGTAAATAAATAAATAATATAATTGTGAAACAAACGATGAAACAATAGAACACTTCCTTTGTTCCTGCTCTCATCACCAAGTACAAGAAATCATCTTCAGCCTTAATGAAATTGAAAAACATCATCTCAAAAGAAGCTTTTGAAATCATAACTTCTAACTCTTTTCTAATAATATAATAACACTTTGACCAGCCGCTGATTTGTCGCGGTTCACGGACGAAAAGGCCATGGTTACCCCTGTACTCCCAACTGCCTCCCTATTCCCACGCTTTTCCTCTCCACCCAACACTCGGAGACGAACTGCTTGATGATATCCCTTGTCTCATTCTTCCCAATCTCTCCGATTAGCATATTAACCCTTTCCTTTGAGTCTCCCCCTAACCACATGTCCTTCATTCTCCCATCCCACTTCCCCATTATACTCTCAGTGAATCTCATTCTTTTAGACTGATACTTTGGGCATTCTAGAAGAAAGTGTTCTACTAACCCAACTAATACTAGACTGTTCTTCTGATTTAGTTTCAACAATCCTTCTACAGTGGAGCCCACTTAATTGGATATCTCTCAACTGAATAACCCTGTTAATTGAATATAATTTCCCAACACAGAACCATTTACCATACCTCCAGTACAAATTTGACCTGTTAATTGAATATAGGTTATAGAGTAAACTCCTGTTAATTGAATAAAAAATCTTGCAACCTGTCAGGAAATTACCTTGACTCTCTCTAGTTTTCCTCTGTTTATAGACCTATTTGGCCTCAGTACATCCAATATAGGAATTTAATCAATTATATCTTGTTTGACAGAGCTCAGAGATCTCTGTCAAACAAGATATAATAGAATAAATGTTAAGTTTATCTCTAGAATACAAGAAAGTGACACAATTCCTGTTAATTGAATACCCCTGTTAATTGAATAATTTTCATTGGCAAAGTGGCTATTCAATTAACATGGTTTTACTGTACTAACTCTTCCACTTCTACATACAATTGAACAATGGGGTAGAGAATATATAGAAAAAACAGCTTAGATCTGTGTTACTAATATTCGATCGCGGCAGAAGAAATTCCATGATTAAATAAATCAATCCAATCAACAAATTAAAACTCAAAATACACTATCTGTCCTAGCTTCCATCCAAACTTATTTTCGTCTCTGTACGATAATTTGAGTAATCTTCTTCACATTTGTTATGTAAGTCATTTATAAGGGAGATTGAGTTAACCCTTTACCTAACATGAAAGCAGACGACACTTGCAAACAAAATTCTTGAATAACTAATTTTTTTCATTTTTTTTGTCTCAAGCTCGTTCCAAAGAGGGGTCATAACCTATGTTTTTAAGACAAAAAATGAAAATATGATGAGAATTAATTTGCTATTTTTGAGAATAGTGCTGACTTTTTTTGGCCCTTACATTGGATAAAGGGTTAACCCTTTACCCAACGAATCGCCCACATCTGCCCACGTAATATGCAAATTCAGCAGTTGAAAAAATATTATTTTTCAAAAAATGTCAACAAAACCATATCATGTGACCCCCTGTTGGAACGAGCTCGTTCCAACGAGGGGGTCACATGATATGGGTTTGTTGAATTTTTTTGAAAAATTAAAAAAAATGATATTTAAAATAATAAATTTTGATATCGTCTGCATTGGGTAAAGGGTTAAAAGACTGGCATGGAGATATTTGGTTACAGTCACTGACACCATGTCTGATATTTGGAGTCGGGGTAACTTGTGGCTATAATTCTAAAGCTTTGCATATTTATGAAACTTCAATCAATCGCCAATCATTTTGCCTATGTAAGAGCTCTGAGAATCTTTTCCTTTTGAGAACGAAACAAGCATTTATAGCATGTCTGTCCACACCGCAATTTCCTTGTCTTCCTGGTGCAGAAAATTTCCTCTAATTGGAAGCAAATGTTACCCCAGTGTCACTCTCGGAGAACTACATTACAACTATGGCATGTCACACAGTGCCCCCTGAATATTGCCCAGGCTCCCTTATTTGAGAACCCAAGCTCTGTCAGTGATCAAAATGGGTCTCCCAGGGAAAGTTCTAAAAATTCAAGGCCCTGAGAGCAAATCTGAGGGGTTTTTTGGCTTCAAATCCAAAACTTGGACATATAGGCCTAGGTTATGCAGCACATGCTGTGTGGCTTGTAAGTGAAGCTAGGTGCACATGTTTGCGGTTGTGGCAACAAATCTAGGATCTTGGGGTCTGATAATTTCTACCGGGATACGTTTGTGGGAGCAAAAATTAATATAGGAACAGATTGACAACAGCACAGCACATGTATGCTGTTGTGTGTAAAATTGAATCTGTCACCGAGAATCCCATTAGCATCAGACTGAAAATGTCGGTATTGACGTTCGAACAATGAGACCCATAGACCTATAAAAAATGTTTCCATTCCTGGACATCTTCTTTCTTCCTCTTTTTCAGTTTTCCTTACAAATTTCTTCTTCTTCTTCCCTCAATTACTTTGCCATTTCACATCCTTTTTGGGCCTCCTCAGCAGGGGTCAGCCGAGTGGGCGACTTGGGCGAAGAAGTCGCCTTGTCATTCCTCAAGTCGCCTTGGCTTACATTGGGGGCGAAATTCAAGTCGCCCTCCAAAACTTCCTTGGGAGACATGGCAGTTTACTGTATTTTCTTATGTTTTATTTTTTAAAAACACCCGCTTCCGCATTCGCAAAAAAAGTAAACACGGCTGCTGTTAAAGTCCGCCACACGGCTATGAAAATAGCCTAAACTAGCCCAATTTTATATTTCTGAAAAGAATTGTAATGGCGTAGACGTTCGAACAATTCGCCCCAACTGATAGCAACCAGCACAAAATGGCTATTTGAAAACAAAGTGCCAGCCAAAACAACGAATCACACAAGACACGCATCGAGTTAATTAGAATTTATTAAAGTTAACCACCGTTTCAAAACAAACAAAAATGCATTGGAGACAGTTCGTCCATATCGAAATTGCTTGCGGTTACGCCGGCTCTGTTCCACTGAAAAATTGGTTGCATTGAAATTCGCCCCGCAATTTGCATTGAATGTTTTTCTTTGAAAACTTGCGAAGTTGTGTTGGAAGGGGGTTAACCGTTAAATGTAATAAGGCTACAATAGAGATCACAGGTATTTGGATGGATAAGAATGGCAGACCTTCAAAGCACCAATCGCACGTGTCAGTGTAAGATGGTTGGCAGAAATTGTCAGTTTTCTGAACAGTGTTTTATTACCCAGCGCAGCCGGGAAGGGAGACAACTGAAATATTTTGTCATTTACATGAGAAATAAATTAACTCAAATTGTCAATAACGCTTAATTTACGAAGGATATCGAAAACTTTTTTAACTACGCTTTTCAACTCAGTTAGGGCATTCAGAAACCATGAATGACCCAGCTTCTTAAATGAACTTGGAATTTATTTTAAACACTTTAAATATTTTTTTTAAAAAGAATATACCTTCTATTACAGAGAAGAACACTCTCACCATGGGTCATACTAAATTTCAAATCCACTTTGTTGAGGCAAATACAAAATCAACTGCATGGTAACCTTAGTCATCACTGTTAGGCAAAGAGTTAGGGGGTATTCAGAAACCATGAACGATACAGTTTTTTGGGGGTGGGGGTGGGGGGGGGGGATTTTAACCTACATTCTGTTATATACCATCTGACTTAGTTTTGTGTGTGTATGTATGTTTGTATAACTTTTATTTATTTTTTTCTCCACAATTGTGTCCTCTATGTTCATTTATTTTGTCACGATGTCATATACGTTTTATGTTTTTTTTCTGATTTCTCCTTCATGTCCACTGACTTCTCCCTCCTGGATCCAGACTTCTCCCTAAAGTCTCTGGAGGGAGAAGTCACTTCTCCCTAAAATCAGCTGCCAGGCTGACCCCTGCTCCTCAGGCCGGGGCCCCCCCTGCACCCACTTCAGACTGCACCCAATGGGTGGGCCGCCTCTGTCAGCAATGATGGAACGATTTTAACAAAATTTGGTACATGATACCATTGGGTACTTCATTAGAGTAAAACAAATTCAAACGCTCCCTGTTTTCCAAACTACATGGAACAGAGAATTATAATTTGGTTTGTAATTTGGGGACCAGTAGATTTGAATCGGAGAAAATTGCAGTCAGAGATGTCATAGGCTATAGTATAGCAGAGATGCTAGTTTTCAAGTTTTCCCCCAATTTCAGGCTTTTTGGAATCACCATCTTAAAAGGAAAAATATTAATTTATGTTTGTTTTCTTTCAAAACAGCTAACAACTATCCTACAGTGTTATGGAGAATTTTGTTAAAATGAATCTGGCCCACAAGTTTCAGGGCTGACTGTGGTCAGATTTTGGTTAACCCTTCATGTAATATAACGTCCAAAACCAGCCAGTGCTATTCACAAAAATCGGCAATTAATTTTCATTATTTTTTTCATTTTTTGTCTCAAAAACATAGCTTATGACCCCTCCTTGGAACGAGCTCGACAAGCTTGTTCCAAAGAGGGGTCATAACCCATGTTTTTGAGACAAAAAATTAGTTATTCAAGAATTTTGTTTGCAAGTGTTGTCTGTTTTTCATGTTGGGTAAAGGGCTAAGAAATATATGTTGGTGGATAGGATTGATGGTTATTCAAATGGGGCTCATTTGGCTGCTTTTTCAGCTCATCTGACTGAAAGTGAGGGTCGGCTATCACTTGGCACACTTAGCTGTTTGCAGGTGTCAATGGGGGGGCTGTATGGACAGGATTTCTCCTCTCTGTTGAGCGCAGAATTTGTTTATTGGGTCCCTGTCGGCCGTCTGGATTCAGTTGGGTTCCTGCCGGTCCTTTATTTACTGCCACCTTTCTCTCGTAGTTGGGGGTGTTCTTATACTTTCTACATCCGTTGAGTTCATCTTTTCTTCTACTGCTCTCTCACCTCTGTTATGCCCAGGAATGTTCCTTGAGGGCAATGCCTTTTGCCCAAGCATGTGGTGCGTTCTCGTGGCCGTTCCTCCCGCACCCGCTGGGAACACTGTCGATCGGAGTCTTCCAACACAACCACGTCTGGTGAGAGTTATACCCTCTCCATGGAGAATGTGCGGTCTTTAACTGTGGTGGATACTGCGGGAGCTGTTGTTGTCTGGTGAAGAGATGCCTGGTTCAAGGACTGTGACCCCTCTCCAGTCGACATCTCGGGCTGTCACAAGGGTTGTGACTCCTCCTTGGGAGCCGAGCTCGGTTGCCCTCTCCACTTTTCCACCAGTTTCAACAGCTCCCGTCGCATCTGCTGCTACTGCTGTTCCATCTGCTACGTCATCGGTCACCATTTCAGCCGGCCTCGGCTTATCCCTGCAGGGGTCTGCAGAGATGTCTGGTAGTGTGGACGTGGGTTATCGGCCTGACTTCAGCTCAGCGATGTTGGAAGGGGCTGCCGACTGAATTCTTTGCTGTGATCTCTCAACCGTCGAGCCCAGCAGTTTTCTCATTGGATTTGGATGTTCATGGTGGGGTCACCATGGAATTTGTTGCCTTCCTGTCCACGCCCTTTGGTCCCATGTCCAGTTTTGCGGGACCAACGCTTTTTTGTGCAGCCTGGACCTTGTGTCCCTCAGAGGTCTGTGGCGACTCTCCTGAGTTTCCGCACTGTAAATCCTCGGGGTATGTTGTACCCCTATACGCATCTGCCTTCAGATGTTTCGCCTGCCACCTGTTGCCCAACGTTTGGTGTATTTGAGGATCGTGACCCTACGCTGGTTAAACGGATCTGGAGTGAAGCCACTTTGCTGGTTCGTTCAAATGTCGAACTGGCCGACATGGGCTGTCGGCTTATGAAGGCCCTCTCCTTGCTCACTCAGGTTCTTTACAAGAGCCTTCCTGTTGCCTCCAGTGAGGCTACTAGTGGTTTCCCAGTGCCCCCGTGGCGCTGCCTCCTGGGATTGGAAGCAGGCCGCTTTCTGATCCCTCAGGTATGCCTACACCATGGGAGGCATTGGCTGGATTGCCCATGATGAGCTATGTGTCTTCCAGCTCAAAGGATGGGTCAGACATACCTGACGTCAAGAGCCAACAGTCTTCTGACTTGGGGCAGCTCTTGACTTTGTGTTTGAATTCCTTCCAGATCTCAAACCAGCCGACAGTGTTAGCCAGGCCGCGATTATTGGTCACGCACCTACAGCCTGTGGAGCAACCTGCTTCCGGGTGCCTTCGGCCGTGCCAGTCGGTACAGGTGGTTGAAACGTTTACAGCTTTGGACGCTACGCTGAGTTCCAAGGCTATGAAGACGTCATTCTTCACCAGGGCTGACACTTTTTTGCCTGCTGTGCATTATCGTTCCTACGATTCCGCCAATCCGTCAAGTCTGCCAGATTTTGATGGTCTTGGATCAGGACTCCACCTCCCTTGGGCTTTCCATGCCCAAGTCGGCCGTTATTCCTATGGTGACTCTGGAGTCCCTGTTGGGCTTATCGAGAGAGAAGCTGGGTATGATTTCTATCTCAGATCACGTCGTCTCTGCTTTAGCTGCTTATCTGCCTCCAGATAAGTTTGATGACAATCAGGCTCCTTTGCATGTGCTTTCTAAGGTGCTCATGCATCACACGCATGCCTGTAACATGGCTAACTTGGAATTAGTTTGCCGGGACGCTGTGATGGACACAAGCCATTCCCTTCCGGAGGGGCAGCACGCTGCTCTTCGATCTGCTGCTTTGGCGGGTCCGCGACTATTCCATGGTTCCGTGGCAATGGTCTGGGATGACGTCCTACGTCATATCAAAGATCAGCTGCTGATTCGTCAGCATGATCAGCCTTCTGTTGGAGGCAGGGTCCTCCAAAGCCTAACAAGCACGCTTCTGCTTCCTCTGCAAAGCCAAGGGCTGATACTCCTGCCGCCACTTCTTACTTAGGGGGTAAGAGTAAGTGTCTGCAGGCTAGAGGGAGGACTCTTCATATAGTAGAGGAGGTGGTTTCGCCTCTCGCCGGGGCTCGAAATGAAGGTCCTCGCCTCGATTCGTCCCAGGTTGGAAGGAAGGATATCAGAGTTCGCAGACCATTGGGCCACAATCAGATCCGATCCTTGGGTGTTAGATGTTGTTCAGTCCAGGCTGCGGATATTCTTCCGGAGGCACCCCACTCAGTCGAGAGTGTCTCTTCCAACCACAGTTCCTTCAGACGTTACACATCGGGAACTTTTGATCACGGAGATAGACAATCTCCCGTCAAAGGGGGCGATCGAGGCCGTCAAGGACATTGTCAGTGGGATTTTATTCCTATCTGTTCTTGGGGCTGAAGGAGGACGGGGTACTCCGACCGGTTATCGGTTTGAGTATCCTTGCTCCCAAGTTCAGCATGGAGACTTTCAGGTCGGTTCGACGCTCCATTTACCAGGGAGATTTCGCTTCCAGCATCGACCAGCGAGACGCTTACTTTCACATTCCGATTCATTGGACGTCGCAAAAGTATCTCGGGTTCGTATTTCTGGGGCGAGTTTACCAGTTCAAGGCCATGCCCTTCGGCTCCTTAGGTCTTCACCCGACTGATGTTGCATGTGATAGTCTTCCATCGCACACAGTCCAGGGTGACTACTTCGGCATATCTAGACGATATCTTCCAGAGGCATTCCAATGCTGCCTTTCTGGAGTCAAATATCGACACACTGTTGAGCTTGCGCACATCGCTAGGGTTCAGAGTCAACGAGAAGTCGGACCTGGTCCCTTCTCAGTCATTTTGTCATCTGGGGATGGACTTCTGTACTCAGCTGAATACAGTGGCGGTTCCACGGGCAAGGGCTGTGATTCTCTCAGCTTTTGCCCTGATTCTGACCCAGTCCACGTCCACGACAGCTCGGAGTATTCTCCAGCTGCTCGGTCTCTGCGGTTCGGGGGCGGATCTCATTCCTCTTGATGGGCTGCATGTCAGACCTCTCCAACACTTTCTCCTCTCTTGTTGGAGGCCGAATGTTGATCCTCTGGATCTGGTGCTTCAGTTACCGGAGTCTCTTCATCGTCACCTTCTCCCCTGGACGGATCTTCAGTGGATTATGCAGGGAATTCACGTCCGATCGTGTTCTGACGGCAAATGCCAGCGATCCCGGATGGGGTGCAACATTGGATCCTCTAGGTCTTTCCCTTCATGGGGCATGGGACCAGGATCAAGCAGCTCTTCACATCAACCAGAAGGAGCTTCTTGCTCTACCAAGTTTCCGTCAGTGGATCCCCCCACCTTTCGAATCGCCAGGTCCTTCTGTTGTCTGACAATTCGACAGTGGTTGCTTACATTCGGAACCAGGGCGGCACTCACTCGGTTCCCATGTAAGATTTGGTTCGGGATCTTCTACTGCTCACTCAGGATGTCAACGCCAGAGTGGTGGTTCGTCACATTCCCGGTCGTCTGAACATCCTAGCTGACTCCCTGTCTCGACAGAGCAGGGTCATTTCCACCGAGTGGATGATCCATAGGGCGATGTTCCAGTTGCTTTGCGATCTCTGTGGTCATCCCCACATCGATCTCTTTGCGACTCGTTGGAACCATCAAGTGGACATTTTCGTGTCCCTGTGTCCAGATCCTCTGGCTTTCGCCGTGGATGCTGTCACTCGATTGGAACGGTCTTGTCAGCTACGCCTTCCCGCCGGTTCCGATTCTGTCTCATGTTCTAGCCAAGATACGAACCTGCAGTTGTCGAATCATTCTGATCACTCCCCTGTTGCCTCAGCGGGTGTAGTTCAATCAGCTCCACTCTCTGTTTGCAGTGGTTCTGGCACATCTCCTTCTACGTCGCGACCTTCTTTGTCAAGGTCAGCCGTGGAGGTTTCATGTCGACCCGACTTCATTGTGCCTTCACGCATATCTTTTGTCAGGTCCTGTCTCCTCCGTAGAGGATTTTCGAGACGAGCAGTGGAGTGCATTTCGTCTTCAAGGAGGCACTCCACTGGTTTAGCCTATGCGGCTAAGTGGAAGGTCTTCTGTCGATGGTGTGCCGATCACTCTGTTGATCATGTCAATCCTTCGATATCACTGATTGCAGAGTTTCTGGTATATCTATTTGATTCTTGGGGTCTCCAGCCTGTTACCATCAAGGGTTATAGGTCCATGCTTTCGGAGACCTTTTTCGTATGTGGGACAGTGTCGTATCGGCACTAATCCATACCTCTCCAAGCTTGTTCAGCACTTTTCTTTGAAAAGGCCTAGGACTTTGCAGCTTACCCCAAGATGGAATCTTTCTTGGGTGCTGCTTTGCTTGGGGTGGGGGGGGGGGGGGGGCATTAGAACCTTTATCCCAGGTGGAAATGCATTTTTTCACATTCAAGATGGCTTTTCTGATGGCTTTTGCCTTTTGCTTTTGCTTTTTGCTTTTGCTTCATGCTCTCGGTGGATCCGGCCTTTTCAGGATCTCTCCCAACAGTGTTACATTTATCACTGATTGCTCCTTTTTGGCCAAGAATTAGATACCAGAAATGACTCCACCTCCTATCTGTATCAGGGCACTTCCTTCTGCTGAGGGTATTCGCCCTTTGCTCTCTCCGCTTTGTGCACTTCGCATTTACCTGAATCGTACGCAGTTCATTAGGAAAGGCAGGAAACGATTTTTTCTGTCTCGTATTCCTGGTCGACAGAAGATCTCTCCGCAATCCATTTCTTGATGGATTTGTGTTGCTATTCGTGTGGCTTACACTCGTCTAGCGACTGACGATTGTCTTTCCAATCGTATTTCTGCCCAAGAGGTGCATGCACTGTCTACCTCTTGGGCTTATTCTAACTCCGTCAAGTTGTCAGATGTAATGCAGGCAGCCTACTGGAGAAATGCTTGTACTCTCTCCACCTTCTATCTGCGTCAGTTGCAGGAGCAGTCGGGGGACCTTTTTGCTTTGGGCCCTCTTTCTTCTGCTCAGGCTGTTGTCTACCCTAGCCATTAGGCTTCTTACAAGGTCAGTTCCAGCTCTTGTGTTGTTACTGTCCTTTCTGTCTGTGCATCGCACAGAATCGTACATCTCATCTCTCATTGTCTTTTACTAATGATTGTGATGCTATGGTTTGATAGGCCAAGGGACCTCTTCCTCTGTCCACGGTTCCAGTGCAATTGGGTTATGTGGGTGTTGGTTATGTGATTCCCTCCATCCTATTGTCTATTCAGCCTGTAGTAAACAATTGTAAGGTAGGTTGATAAGAAATTTAAATATTATAGTAAATTTCCTTTCTTATACCAACCACAATTGTTTACATGGATGCCCTCCCATCTTCTTATTCGGGTAAGAACCCTTCCTCCCCGCTGATCACATAACAATGTTGGCGGATTCAAAAGAATGATTCGTAAGTTACTGACTGCACACTTGTACCGGAAGCCGTAGATCTGTACTAGGAGAAGAGTGTCCCCTACTAGGTGTGTGCCGGTAGCACTCGACCCAGTTTTGGCTCATTTTTTCTTGGTGCTTTGCACCGCTTTAATTTCCCAAATCCCTTGGGAAAGATCAAAATAGAGAGTATATTTTCCGAGTTTGGGACTTTCACTGTAGTGCAAGCCTGTAGTAAACAATTGTGGTAGGTATAATAAGAAAGGAAATTTACTATAAAATTTATATTTCCATCTTTTCCAGAACCACCATGTTGTGTACACTGCCCATATGAACACAGAAATTGAGACATTAATTACACTAAGAGGTGGGGTCTCAAAACCCCACCACGTGACTTTAATTTGTCTATAATTAACTTGTGTTTTTTGCAAGTGCGGTAATCAGGTTTATTCTTCCACCAAAAATAGTATCAGTTCATTGTTGTTTAGTGATTGTTAGGTATTGCGCTTAAGTATAAATTGAATAAGCATGCTCCAAACATGTTTTTTGATAATAAAAAGCATTAATATGGTAGAAAAAATGATCAAAATATGAATCGTGTTTTTAATCTCGCATGAATATGTCAAACTGTGTGATGGGATGTTCGGCTGACGTCGGTTTATCTTTTGATCTCTCAGTCACCGACTCTTAATTAAATCAAATTTTTTCACAGTCAGTGAAAAATTACTTTCACTTGAAATATTAAAAAGATAGTTCAATATTTGAAACAGTTATTAAAAGTTATTGCGATTTTGAATGTTGTTCATCAAAATCAATTCAGAACTCTAATTACGAAAAAATAAATATTATACCGTACTGAAATCATGGATGTGAGTTGAAAAAATTATAACTTGACCAGCACAATATCTGGACATTCCCCCGGCGGTCTTTTACCTGACTGTAGCTATTGACGGAGAAGAATCATGTTACCGGTACTGAATTTTGAATAAATTGTGGGTTGGGGAGGAAGGGAATTTGATTTACGATTTTAAAAGTTAAGTTCAGAGTAGAATGTTAAAATGTACATGTTGAGAGTGGAATTAACAAAAATAAACTACATTAACGAAAAAGGAATGCTTGTGGTGGCCCTGGAATGTTTCAGCCCAAGATGCTTCGGAATCCATATATTGAAGCACCTGCATGCACTAGCTAGGAAAACTGGCCAAGAAGGGGGGTGGGGGGGGGGGGGGCCAGATGGGCAATCAATGATATAGGCCTATTTGTGCGTGTGGGTTTATGGGAGTCTGGGGTCCAAGTATGGGGAGGGAGTGCTATTTACTTCACCATTTAGGATGACTGAATCTTACACTGCCAAGACACTGAAATTTTTGTTGTGCTGGCTGCACGCAGAAATCAGGCGTGGCGCCAGAAAATCTCTGATAGAGGAACTAAAATCTCCAATGGTAGTGAGGTCGTAGTGGCTATGCACTCTGACAGTAGTGCGGCCCAGTATGAGAAAATATGAAAATAAGTCAATAAAATAAAGGCATTTCGGCTCAACAATTTTCTGAAATAATCACTTTTCAAACATCTTAGTTCTATTCAAGGCAAAACTGAACACTCCACTATGAAGATCACAACTTTTTAGGGTGATCTTAGAGTCACGCACGGCAGATCTGTGGGATCTCCACATGATTTGTTCTCCCCGACGAACTGGCCAAATTCCCTGATGGAGGTAGGGTGGATCTTCCCGATGAGGGAGAGGCGGGGGGGGGGGGGGGGGGGGGGGGGGCTGTAGCCCCCTGATCTCATCCCCACACTTTGTGCCACCCTGGCAAAAATCTTAAAAACAAGCATCTAAAATTTCAAATCTTACTGAGAGTAACTTTTCGTTTACATCCGTTCCAATTTTCAGTATGTGACATTCCGCCATAATGTTTTGCTTGACGTCTGAAGTGGAAAAATAAGGATGGGTTCAAAAATTCACTGGCAGCAGTCGATGGACTTGATCGCAAGAAAGAAGGAAAATTCGCACTCTATTCTCAAACCATTGACAGTTTTCTAAATAATAAACCAAGCTTTGTAAACTTTTGTGTAAATTTTGCAAGCCATTGACAACACACAGTTTTTACAGTAATAGTGCGAGTTCATTCAGCTTCTGTTTCAAGTTCTTGTTTTGCTTGTAATTATGAAGTCCTATGTTTCTATGATCGCAACTGTCTTGGTAAGTGTCACATATTTTTCATTCATTGACGGAAAGTTCAATCATGATGAAATACAAGGTGTGTGGTAGGTGTGGTGACTTCTGTAAGGAAATTAATATGTAGCCATATAATTGCTCCAACAATTAAAACGGAAGCTTATTGGCTGCCGATGAGTTTTGACACCTTTCAGTTTGGGTTAGAAAAACTCCCCAACGAGCTGGCAAATTTATTTCAAAATTCAACTCGCCAATTCATTCTTAAAGCAGTGCCATATTAGGTGTTTTTAATTAAAACCGTTATGGAGAAAAACACACACAGCCCACTATTAATCAAATTCTAATGCCTGATTTTTGCCAAATATGGCACGGTTATGTAGTTTGACCTACAGATTGCCCTTGAGGGGGTCGAATAACGCACCGTCCGTTCTGGCTATTTTGTCCCGACTCACTTGAATGGTTGATGTGCACTTTGATTTTTATAGTGAAATATCTAGGAATTATTTTTCAATTATTCCAGTTATTTACTGAAAAGCACAGCAAGTTAGTTGCCGTGCTCTTCGGTGATTAATTCCAAAATAATTTCTGGCTATTTCGTCCCCAAAACACATTTAAATAGTCGATGTGATTTTTATAGTGAAATATCTAGGAATTATTTTCCAGTTATTTACTCGATAGCACGGCAAGTTAGTTGCCATGCTCTTCGGTGATTAATTGCAAAATAATTTCTGGCTATTTCATCCCCAAAGCATATTTAAATAGTCGATGTGCACTTTGATTTTTTAGCTCAACTATGGCGAAGCCAAATTTGAGATTTTGTCATGGCCTGTCGTCCGTCTGGCCGTCTGTTCGTCTGTCCGTATGTTAACAATTGGATACGGCTCGGGCTGGAGGCCGTATTTATGAACAGATCTTTACGAAACTTCCTGGGTACCTTTGTTATGGCCGTGGGACGAGAACGAGTGTTTTTGGGTGCGGTCCAAAATTCAAGATGGCCGCCAGCTGCCATTTTGTACCGACGATGCAGAAATCTGTTTTTTGTACAGAACTTCCATATGAAAGCTCTGATTTGAATAATTTTTTGTATGAATGTTTAGTAGCATGGGATACATCACATATAATACGGGTTTTTTTCTCGTGCGTAAATTGTGCAAATTAGACTAATTTTGATGTTTTTTGGTGTTACTTTCAGCACTGTAAGTGCAAATGCCAATACGGCTCGGGCCAGAGGCCGTATTTATGAACCGATCTTTACGAAACTTCTTGGGGACCTTTGGTATCACCGTGGGACGAGAACGAGTGTTTTGGGGTCCGGTCCGAAATTCAAGATGGCCGATGGCAGCCATTTTGTACAAAATTAGGTGCAATCAGATTTTTGCACAGAACTTCCATATGAAAGCACTGATTTGAATAATTTTTTGTATGAATGTTTAGTACCATGGGATACATCACATATAATACAGGTTTTTTTCTCGTGCTGAAATTATGCAAATTAGATGAACTTTGATTTTTTCATTGCGACTTACACACAGTAAGTACACATGTCAATATGGCTCGGGCTAGAGTCTGTATTTATGAACTGATCTTCACGGAATGTCTTGGGTGCCTTTGTTATCACCTTGTGATGAGAACGAGTGTTTCTGGGTGCAGTCTAAAATTCAAGATGGCTGCCAGTGGCCATTTTGTACCGAAATTAGGTCTATTCAGTTTTTCTGTACACTTCTATACGGCTCAGACTAGAGGCCATATTTATGAACCAATCTTTACGAAACTTCTTGGGTACCTTTGTTATCACCGTGGGATGAGAGCGAGTGTTTTGGGGGTGTGGTCCGAAATTCAAGATGGCCACCAGCAGCCATTTTGTACCAAAATTAGTGCAATCAGTCTTTTGTACAGAACTTCTGTATAAAAGTTTTGATTTGAATAAATTTTTGTATGAATGTTTAGTAACATGGAATACATCACATATTGTAAAGTTTTTTTTTTTCGTGCAGAAATTATGCAAATTAGATGAACTTTGATTTATTCAGTGCTACTTACACAATGTAAGCACACATGTCAATACGGCTCAGAGTAGAGGCTGTATTTATGAACCAATCTTCAGAAAACTTCTTGGGTACCTTTGTTATCACCTTGGGATGAGAATGAGTGTTTCTGAGTGCGGTCCAAAATTCAAGATGGCTGCCAGTGGCCATTTTGTACCAAAATTTGGTCCAATCAGTTTTTTGTTACAAGTTCGATACAGCTTGTATTTATGAACTGATCTTCACAAAACTTCTTGGGTACCTTTGTTTTCACCTTGGGACAGGAACGAGTGTGTTTTGGGGTGCCTTTGTTATCACTGTGCTATGAGAACAAATATTTTGGGGTTGAGTCAGACCCACTCTCGGACTCAAAGATTTCTTTTCAGTTTAGCATCTGACTGTAGCAAATCCTTTACAGTACTTTACCTATACATTTGTTACAGGCAACGGTCAGTATTTATGTACAGACCGTTACAATACTTTATATGTACCTTTGTTATCAGGTCATTACCTAGATGTTTGTCATTGCTGTGTCACATACTATACATGTACATGTCTTTGTCTTGACAAGTTGTGCTACAGTGTCATTGACACTTTCATTTTGATGAAATATTTAGGAATTATTTTCCAGTTATTTACTGAATAGCATGGCAAGTTAGTTGCCGTGCTCTTCGGTGATTAATTGCAAAATAATTTCTGGCTATTTCGTCCCCAAAACACATTTAAATAGTTGATGTGCACTTTAACTGGTAAGGAAATCCCCAAGATACAAACAACCCCAGTAGAAGGATTTACAATGTTAAAGTCTGAATGGCGGGTTGGATATCAGTACTGGTATCTTGAATTCTTCAGTGGTCACTCCGGCAAGTATAGTCACTGGTCACAGGTTAATTTACTCAAGAAAGCCAGCAATGGTCAGTCTGACTTCACACATCTGCACCAGGCTATCACTATTGCAACTGGTTTGGTCTGTTCTGGATATTCTCTGGTGGTCAATGTAAAATACTGGTTCAGTAATTATCTGGTTAATACTAATAATAGGTTCATTTACAACTCTACATCAAGGTTCAGACTCAGTTGAAGCCCTTCATACAGTTCACAGCTCTTAGGGCCCAAATAAAAGTACAAATGGGAAACAATGGTTTATAAAAATAAGAAAGTTAACCCTTTACCCAACGCCGACAATATTAAAATTTATTATTTTAATTTAAATTTTTCAAAATTTTCCAAAAAATGTCAACAAAACCACATCATGTGACCCCTCATTGGAACGGGCTCGACGAGCCCGTTCCAAAGAGGGGGTCACATGATGTGGTTTTGTTGACATTTTTTTGGAAAATTTTGAATTTTCAACAGCTTAATTTGTGAATTACGCAGGCGGATGCGGCCGATTCGTTAGGTGAAGGGTTAAAGAGAGAGAGAATATTAAATGCTGGGCTGGTGTTTAGGTAGACCACAAATCAAAGTGCGTAACACCATTCTCCATCAGTCACTCCAGGACGAGAAAAATATTCGGAAATACAGCACACAAATGCAGGTTAACACAAACGATGAATATTTATTACAATATAAATACTTTGACAGAACTGATCATATCAGGTTACCAAAGTGGGGAATTGGTCCATGTTAATTGTAAATATTTTTACTTAAATAAATAAACAAATTCCCAATATCTTGCCCAGAAATATTACCAAATGATGGGGCCCTCGGACTACTCACTACTGTGTGAAAGTATGTACAAACTCTTCGTTGACAGTGTAAACAAATCTGGAAGGTTCAGGTCAGGTCACAAAAATCTATGGAAACACTGTGGTTCTTTCAGTTATTAGGTCCGGTTTCACACAATCAGATCATGATTGCACATCTGATGATGTGATATGGTTTCTTCACTTGTAAGTACCTTTATTACTGAGTTTATCTTGATTTACTTTTAACGGGTTGGATGGCATCTGCTACAGTCGTTGATCAAAAATGGAGACCCAGTCGTGCACAGTGCCCATCCTTATATACTCTACAGTTGTCAGGGGAACAGCCAGTTGTCAGCTGGGTCGTTGTAAAAGAACTCAGCGAATGTCAAGAGTGTACAGTAAGTGGAGGAATTGCATAGAGGAACGGGAGTGAGAACCAGTCGTAAAACGCACATGCTGTCGCTTGTGATACAGCTGATTCACCGTTCGAATACCGCCGGGAAGTGATCGATTTCAACAAGGAATGAATCCAACACTTTTGCTAAAATAAAGCTATTAACACAACAATATGGATATTGCATGATCTATCTATTGAATACAATCATGGTAAATCCGTTACTAGCTTTCTCGACACTGAAATTTCCAAGTTTTCTTAAATAAATAGGAAAACAGTGACCAAAGTACTGAAATACTTTTTAAAAAAAATAAGCCTAAAGTAGAATGCCGAATGAAGGAAAGGTTTACTTTTCACACAGTTTTGAG